>OX439486.1:16868173-17468173 GCA_949320155.1 Melangyna quadrimaculata
TTAAATTAAATTAAATTAAATTAAATTAAATTAAAATTAAATTAAATTAAATAAATTAAATTAAATTAAATTAATTAAATTAAATTAAATTAAATTAAATTAAATTAAATTAAATTAAATTAAATAAATTAAATTAAATTAAATTAAATTAAATTAAATTAAATTAAATTAAATTAAATTAAATTAAATTAAATTAATTAAATTAAATTAAATTAAACATTAAATTAAATTAAATTAAATTAAATTAAATTAAATTAAATTAAATTAAATTAAATTAAATTAAATTAAATTAAATTAAATTAAATTAAATTAAATTAAATTAAATTAAATTAAATTAAATTAAATTAAATTAAATTAAATTAAATTAAATTAAATTAAATAAATTAAATTAAATTAAATTAAATTAAATTAAATTAAATTAAATAAATTAAATTAAATTAAATTAAATTAATTAAATTAAATTAAATTAAATTAAATTAAATTAAATTAAATTAAATTAAATTAAATTAAATTAAATTAAATTAAATTAAATTAATTAAATTAAATTAAATTAAATTAAATTAAATTAATTAAATTAAATTAAATTAAATTAAATTAAATTAAATTAAATTAAATTAAATTAAATTAAATTAAATTAAATTAAATTAAATTAAATTAAATTAAATTAAATTAAATTAAATTAAATTAATTAAATTAAATTAAATTAAATTAAATTAAATTAAATTAAATTAAATTAAATTAAATTAAATTAAATTAAATTAAATTAAATTAATTAAATTAAATTAAATTAAATTAAATTAAATTAAATTAAATTAAATTAAATTAAATTAAATTAAATTAAATTAAATTAAATTAAATTAAATTAAATTAAATTAAATTAAATTAAATTAAATTAAATTAAATTAAATTAAATTAAATTAAATTAAATTAAATTAAATTAAATTAAATTAAATTAAATTAAATTAAATTAAATTAAATTAAATTAAATTAAATTAAATTAAATTAAATTAAATTAAATTAAATTAAATTAAATTAAATTAAATTAATTAAATTAAATTAAATTAAATTAAATTAAATTGAATTGAATTAAATTAAATTAAATTAAATTAAATTAAATTAAATTAAATTAAATTAAATTAAATTGAATTAAATTAAATTAAATTAAATTAAATTAAATTAAATTAAATTAAATTAAATTAAATTAAATTAAATTAAATTAAATTAAATTAAATTAAATTAAATTAAATTAAATTAAATTTAATAAAATAAAAGAAAAAGAGATCATCGTCAGCATCCGGACGTGTTTTGGAGTCGCTCTGGAAAAATTGAAGGAAGTAAAATTAATTAAACAAATAAAATAAAATAGAACTTCTTTGGCAATCTTAAAATCTCGATATGTATAGGGATATTAAGCTTGTATGCGTAAGACGCAGCTAAGTATTCTATATCAAGATGATCGATGGGTTGGGATTGTAGACTTGAAAATTAAATAGTAATGCTGAATATTTAAAGTAAAAAAAGGTGAACATTTCAAAGATATGAATCAGTTTATTTGAGTAGGTTTTCCGACTATTTCCAAAAATTCCTACACTCAAAATCTCTGCAAAATCAAATATTTTTATATAACATCTTTAATTTGGTTTTATATATTTTGCAACCATATATAATTCAAATTTTAATTAAATTTTTTGAAATTAGCCTATTTTGAGATAAATTTTTTAAAATCATTTATATCTCCATACCAGTAGGAGATAGACAAAAATCTTAAACTAGTAAGATTCTTAGAATTTTCTTATCTATCCACCAAAAAAAAATTCAAAACTAGCATTTTAACTAACGCAATTAGAAAAAAGACATAAAAGGACATTTTCCCTTTTATCTGCTACAATAATATAGATTATCAAAAAATCCAAACTTATTGCAATATAAAATATATTAGCCTATCAATAAAATTTTTTACTTTTACTCTACCTCCCACCACTTAGCTAATCAATGATCTCAGCGTTGCACATGTGGCGTTACACTTTATAGTTTCACAAAAATTCAACCTTGGAATTTCACTCTCAACGCGCCCAAGGAAGTTTCACTTCAATAAAATAAAATAAAATTATGTAAATAAAATGAAATTTAATTAAATAACATAAAATTGGACGGAATTTAGGGAATAATATGCAGAAGGTTGGAAGGCGTCCAGTATTGATGGTGTTCTGGGAAAGATCATTATTGTTGAGTTGCATCCAGTTCATATTTGCCTTGCTTTAATTGTCAATGTCCAGCAACAGGTTATGTATTGCGTTAAAATCACCGTCAATGATTTCGTAAGTGCTACAACATCGCTCACGACTGTTCATATTTCATTCCGAAAATAGTATTAATCCAAATTAATGTCGCATTTGTGATGTTAATTCGTCTTGTGAAATTTTTTTAAACGAGATCTATACATTTTCGAGAAAAATGAACAAAATTTTATGCATGTTGGTAACTTTTTTACTATTGCTTCTATTTTATTTAATCAACCTGAGGGCAAGACCGCCATTCCATCAATACTGTTAATGTTATTTTGCATCCTTTGAATACTTCCGTTATTTTTTTTGAATTTTCAAAGATAGAACAAAACTCATCTTGATGTCTTCCCAGTAGGCATGTAATTTTTTTTTTTAAACAGACTGCCAGTTTCAAAATTTTCTAATCTTCAAATTTACTATGGAGAGAAGTGTAGTATTGACTGATCTTACGGCAGCAAAACAAGCCAAGCTTTTTATCATAAAAAACCTTTAATTTAAACTAACTTAATTTAAATTAAACCTGTATTTAAGAAAAAATCGTTTTGATAATGTAAAAAAGTGCGCACATTTTTACATTATCAAAACGATTTTTTCTTAAATACAGAATTTTGAAATACAGAATTGTGTGTAACCAGAATTTTGAAAAACAGTATTTTGAAATGCGGAATTTTGAAAACAGAATTTTGACCACACAGAATTTCGACCCCAACCCTGAATAAGTGCTATCCTTACATGAATGGTTTTGACTAGTATTTGAACTGTGTCACCCATTTAAAGTCCCTCGATGCTCAGTTCATCTGCTACTTCATTCGCTGTATAAGTGTGATGGATTCCTTTAAGGAGCAGGAGGTTCTTCCGCACTTCCCTTGGCGTACATTTTTGATGACTTCAAACGATAGTGTGTCCAGAGTTGATGTAGCCTTGGTGTTCCTATTTTTGAATTTCACAGCTAATTGTTTACTCTTGCAGTGTCCCCAGAACTCCTGGAGCGCCCAAAAATATGTCTGGTATGGCTGTTTTAACAGTCTTGGTGTTCTTGGATGACTTCGCTGGCTGGGTTGGAGCAGGCGGCTTATAAACCATTGGTGACTGTTGATCATCATCGGTGGCGGTAAAGTTGTCGGTGATTCTCCTACCGGCAGAGCTCGCTAGTTGGCATTGTCCTCTTCTTGGGACTTGCTTATTATGTGGTATCTCCTTTGACCGGAATGACCTATTTCTCTAACCTAATTGAATCCGTGGTCTGCTTATACAGTGACAGATTATTTACATTTTATTCTTCATCATCGCACTCATCCCTACGCTGCTCTTCATCATATTCATTTGATGATTCATATGTGTTGGAGTCATCAGCAAATAGAAGGTTTCCTGTCATTGGTGGGTTAGTTGGTTGGTCGGATGTGTAAAGATTAAGTAAGTCGGGCACCGTGCATAATAATGAGGATTAGATGCCTAGGGAAGTGAAGAGACTTCAACTTGAAAATCAGACCATCTTTCCAGATGCTGTCGAATGCTTTTTGAATATCACGCAGGCAAGCTATAGTGGTTTCTTTTTTTTTTTGTTAAGAGCCAGAGTTGTATCAGTGTTAAGCTTCAACAATGGATCGCAGTTGCAGTAGGATGCTTTGAACACAAATTGGTTATGCTGCACTATTCCCATACAAGAACATAGTGAGCGAAGTTTGTTAAGGGATAGCATTTCAAGTAGTTTACTGAGGTTTGGGAGCAATGAAATTGGCTTATAATTGTTTATACAATATGCCATGGTTTCTAAGGGATTAGGAATATTTCAGCTTTTTTTCATTTACCTGGAAAATAACTGTTGTTGATACAATTATTAAGAATAAATGTGAGTAATATGATTGCAGTGGGGGAAGTTTTTTAATAAAAAAAACTTTAAACCTTGTCGGGTCCCGAAGTTTTTTTGGAATTGCCACATTGGATTGAATCGTCAAGATCATAATATGGGCTCGTGAAGAAATAATATAAACAGTCGTGCAGACTGACCAGTTTTCTTCAGTGAAAGAAGTCAGGGAGTTTGAATTGTGAGATATAAGTCTCGTCACTTCGTTATTGACATTTGGGAAAAAGTCAGGCAAATGGATGGGGAGATAAGGTTTGAAATTACTTTCAAAGAAATCAGCGAATACATCTGCCTTATCTCGGTCTGATGCTAAGAAAGAGTTGTTGTGTTTTATTTGGCCAAGGATGGGAGATTTCTTACCAACGGTTTTGTTAATTTGTTTGAAGGTGTCTGGTCCAGGTTTTTTTTCCTGAACTGAGAGTCGATGAATGCTTTTATGATTTGGTCAATAAGGGTATTAAGGAATTCGAGTTGCGAGTAAACACTCTGGTACTTATTGCCGTGTGTACTAAGAGTACGGTGAAAAATTCCCTGGAGAATTTTTCGAAGGTTTTGTCTATACTTAAACATATTTTGTATTTATATGTACGGGAAGTTCTTTGTATTTTGAGTTGAAATATAGCGGTCGTGCTTGCTCGGCAATTTATCTGTAATAGTGTTTTCAATAATATCGATTACAGAATCGATTTCTTGATTGCCCAGATTGGTTGATGTAATATGCGAATTATTCTGTAGCTTGTCTGTTAAGGAGCTTTGGTATACTTCTCAATTGATTTTTTGTAGTTAATGAATTTTTGATAAGGAGAAGCATGGATATTGAAATTTTTCCTAAGACCAAGAATTAATTTTACTGCTAAATGGTCAGAATCTGATACAATTGCAATGCTGGAGAAGTTTTTAAGTAAAGGTTGTCTACAAATTAGGTCAGGGGAGCACATGAAAAAATCAAGTGTATAGAAAGATTTCGGGGAATTGTGGGGATTGGTTGAGTGTGAATGAGTGTGAGGCGAGTTAGCCCTTAGCCAGTCAGAGATAGCAACTCCTTGGGGAGTGCTTATAGTATCTATCCATAACTGGTGACGTGCGTTAAAATAACCTACACTAATAATGAATTGTGTGTAATTTTGACAAATTGCGTTTAGCAAATCAAGGTCATGCTTAATGTCAGAATGGGATGCGGAACACTGATTGTATAAAGATATCAGAAGTATATTTTCATCACTTTCAAGAGGGATAACTATACAGGTTACTTTAAATATAACCAAACCTTAAATAATGACCTTTTGACATTGAAATGATGATCTAACCAGAATGGCGGTACCAATTTTGGCAAAATCTTTGTCTGTTCGGAATAAGGTGTAGGTACTTTTCAAAGTAAAGCCGATATCTCGAGATTACTAACTTACTTAGATCCTTGTCCCCTCTAAGGGGCACGTGGCGTCAACTACCGCTACACGCCATCTCGTTCGGTTTCTGGAAATGTATTTTAGCTCTCCCTTCTTCATCTGCTACTTCATGCGCTGTATAATTGTGATGGATTCCTTTTAGGAGCAGGAGGTTCTTCCGCACTTCCCTTGGCGTACATTTTTGATGACTTCAAACGATAGTGTGTCTCCAGAGTTGATGTAGCCTTGGTGTTCCTATTTTTGAATTTCACAGCTAATTATTTACTCTTGCAGTGTCCCCAGAACTCCTGGAGCGCCCAAAAATATGTCTGGTATGGCTGTTTTAACAGTCTTGGTGTTCTTGGATGACTTCGCTGGCTGGGTTGGAGCAGGCGGCTTATAAACCATTGGTGACTGTTGATCATCATCGGTGGCGGTAAAGTTGTCGGTGATTCTCCTACCGGCAGAGCTCGCTAGTTGGCATTGTCCTCTTCTTGGGCCTTGCTTATTATGTGGTATCTCCTTTGACCGGAATGACCTATTTCTCTAACCTAATTGAATCCGTGGTCTGCTTATACAGTGACAGATTATTTACATTTTATTCTTCATCATCGCACTCATCCCTACGCTGCTCTTCATCATATTCATTTGATGATTCATATGTGTTGGAGTCATCAGCAAATAGAAGGTTTCCTGTCATTGGTGGGTTAGTTGGTTGGTCGGATGTGTAAAGATTAAGTAAGTCGGGCACCGTGCATAATAATGAGGATTAGATGCCTAGGGAAGTGAAGAGACTTCAACTTGAAAATCAGACCATCTTTCCAGATGCTGTCGAATGCTTTTTGAATATCACGCAGGCAAGCTATAGTGGTTTCTTTTTTTTTTTTTGTTAAGAGCCAGAGTTGTATCAGTGTTAAGCTTCAACAATGGATCGCAGTTGCAGTAGGATGCTTTGAACACAAATTGGTTATGCTGCACTATTCCCATACAAGAACATAGTGAGCGAAGTTTGTTAAGGGATAGCATTTCAAGTAGTTTACTGAGGTTTGGGAGCAATGAAATTGGCTTATAATTGTTTATACAATATGCCATGGTTTCTAAGGGATTAGGAATATTTCAGCTTTTTTTCATTTACCTGGAAAATAACTGTTGTTGATACAATTATTAAGAATAAATGTGAGTAATATGATTGCAGTGGGGGAAGTTTTTTAATAAAAAAAACTTTAAACCTTGTCGGGTCCCGAAGTTTTTTTGGAATTGCCACATTGGATTGAATCGTCAAGATCATAATATGGGCTCGTGAAGAAATAATATAAACAGTCGTGCAGACTGACGAGTTTTCTTCAGTGAAAGAAGTCAGGGAGTTTGAATTGTGAGATATAAGTCTCGTCACTTCGTTATTGACATTTGGGAAAAAGTCAGGCAAATGGATGGGGAGATAAGGTTTGAAATTACTTTCAAAGAAATCAGCGAATACATCTGCCTTATCTCGGTCTGATGCTAAGAAAGAGTTGTTGTGTTTTATTTGGCCAAGGATGGGAGATTTCTTACCAACGGTTTTGTTAATTTGTTTGAAGGTGTCTGGTCCAGGTTTTTTTTCCTGAACTGAGAGTCGATGAATGCTTTTATGATTTGGTCAATAAGGGTATTAAGGAATTCGAGTTGGAGAATTTTTCGAAGGTTTTGTCTATACTTAACCATATTTTGTATTTATATGTACGGGAAGTTCTTTGTATTTTGAGTTGAAATATAGCGGTCGTGCTTGCTCGGCAATTTATCTGTAATAGTGTTTTCAATAATATCGATTACAGAATCGATTTCTTGATTGCCCAGATTGGTTGATGTAATATGCGAATTATTCTGTAGCTTGTCTGTTAAGGAGCTTTGGTATACTTCTCAATTGATTTTTTGTAGTTAATGAATTTTTGCTAAGGAGAAGCATGGATATTGAAATTTTTCCTAAGACCAAGAATTAATTTTACTGCTAAATGGTCAGAATCTGATACAATTGCAATGCTGGAGAAGTTTTTAAGTAAAGGTTGTCTACAAATTAGGTCAGGGGAGCACATGAAAAAATCAAGTGTATAGAAAGATTTCGGGGAATTGTGGGGATTGGTTGAGTGTGAATGAGTGTGAGGCGAGTTAGCCCTTAGCCAGTCAGAGATAGCAACTCCTTGGGGAGTGCTTATAGTATCTATCCATAACTGGTGACGTGCGTTAAAATAACCTACACTAATAATGAATTGTGTGTAATTTTGACAAATTGCGTTTAGCAAATCAAGGTCATGCTTAATGTCAGAATGGGATGCGGAACACTGATTGTATAAAGATATCAGAAGTATATTTTCATCACTTTCAAGAGGGATAACTATACAGGTTACTTTAAATATAACCAAACCTTAAATAATGACCTTTTGACATTGAAATGATGATCTAACCAGAATGGCGGTACCAATTTTGGCAAAATCTTTGTCTGTTCGGAATAAGGTGTAGGTACTTTTCAAAGTAAAGCCGATATCTCGAGACTACTAACTTACTTAGATCCTTGTCCCCTCTAAGGGGCACAGGGCGTCAACTACCGCTACACGCCATCTCGTTCGGTTTCTGGAAATGTATTTTAGCTCTCCCCAACTTTTACCGCGCTTTTGTGATTCCTTTTCGACTGTTCTGCGCCAAGATTTTCTCTGGCCTCCAGGTCTTCTGACATCTTGGATGAGTGGATCCCACTCCATTGCATGTCTTGCAATAGAGTCTGCATCACGACGTAGGGTGTGACCAATCCACTGCCACTTTCTTTTCCTAATAACGATGTCAATAGGACTTCGGCCCGTTCTCCGAAGGAGTTCTTGGTTGGAGATGGTGTTCGGCCAAAAAATCCTTAGGATGTTTCGGAGACATCTATTTTCGAAAGTTTGTAGCTTCCTTGTGACAGAGGCGGTCACTTTTAAAGGTTTGAAAACGTTAACCAAATGCTTCGCTAAAAGATAACAAGGTGCATTTATTTGGATCACAATTGGTCTCATAGGATGGCCTTCTTTATGTATTTTCGGCAGCCCATACAATTTTGGTGGCTGGGTACAAGAGGGAATAAAGCGTTGAGGTGGCAATATTGCTTTATTTTCGTTGATGAGTTTTGTGACTTTTCTTAAGACCCGGGCTGTGGGATCGTAATCGACTGGCTAATATGTGTTCGTGTCATCAACCAGAGCATTGATCTTGTCAAAATAGTCACTTCTATCAACAAGAGCAGTCGCATTACCCTTGTCTGCAGGGAGAATAAATATACTCTCTTCCCTACGCAACGTGTTCAAAGCAACCATTTCATCTCTGCTTACATTGTTAGTTGTTGGTGTTTTGGTTCGTCTAACAATAACCGGTACGTCTTGCCGAATATCTTGTGGAATGGCATCGATGCTGTTGAATTTGTTTCGCGAGATGCATTCTTCTACACTGCTTGTTTGGCTTGCGCGTTGATTAGCTTATCAAACTTTTTTTGTTGTTTTTGAGTGCACAGTTGTTGGATGTTTGTTGCTTGCATACAAGTTATCCTATCACACACACTAAAATCCTCTACACTTAGAACACATGCAAGGTGTTGATGCATATCAGCTTCACTGAGATAGCATTTAATTCACTACGATGGGAGTTAATTAATCTAATTAATAACATTTCACTTGCCGTTGATAGAACTTTCTTAGAACCATATATGTATCGCATAGGTTTAAGTTTGACACAGGTAGCACGTCACAATCACGGCATCTTTTTAGAAACGCTAAAGCACATAGAAAGCGCGCGCGTTTTACCCGAAAGCTCCCGAACTGGCGAAGGCATTAATGTATTGCCTCTCCGTACAGGCTTCCAATATAACTTTTAATTATAATGTCTATGAACAACCGTGAAAAGTTATATTATAAGAAAATCGTCAACATAAATCGATTATATCAAGAACATTTGATCACTTAAGTAGAAACAAGGATCCATTTTAGATTTTCGCAAGCCAAACTTCCTCAAGACACTTTCAAGTATAATATTCCATTGTCGTCTCGCTTGCTTGAGTCCATATAAAGCTTTCTTGTCTACATAGCCATCATCGAAACCCCCAGGTTGTTGAATATAAATTTCTTCTTCAAGGTCACCCTGCAAGAATGCTCAGCGTTTGAAATGGGAAGTAAAGTCAGTCCAATGCCAATCACAAATCGACCTAATTCGTTAAACATATTTTCCCCATATTCATCTTTAAAAGTTTTTAGCTGGTTCCAAAACGCATTTTTTTTTTTGTGTTTTGTGAATTTTGAACTTTTGACATCTCATAGAAGATTTCTTAATCTAGCCGAATACCATATTATAATTCATAAAAAATTGTTTGACAGCTCAAACTTTTGTATTGAAATTGATAACAGAATAGCTGAATAACAGAAACAGAACAAAAGACCTAGCTGAATAGGCCCAAATAATTGACTTTTCAGATTCCACAGCAACAGATAATTTTATTAATTAATTTCTATTAGAAAAAGTCATGCATTTTGGGAACGTATGTGTGAATATTCGTGATTTGACGTTATTAAGGTTATATAAGAATACTTTCTGTTTTTTTAATATTTTGTTTCCACTTATATGATATCACCAAATCAATAATTCGAAATCATTTTTGGCATTCAAGAATGCAAAAATAAAAAAAAAAAAAACCTGGGATAAAATAATTAGGGTCTGCTAGCTCAAAGCGACCAGGCAACTTTCCTGGAACGACTTTACTTGCGGGCAAATCTGATATGATTTGTGGAACTTCCAGAACATCTAAATTCGCTCTGCAAATTTGACTGTTTGGATTTTATTTCCTTTATGTTTGATAAATTTTTCCCTGTGAAGCAAGGTGTGATGATTACAGTTGCAATTTTTACATTTATTCTCATTAAAAATTTTATTTGAATGCCCACTTTTTAAGCACTGGACACATAATTTATTGGCAATAATTTAATTCCATTTTTCCTTTGTGTTTAAAATTCTTAAAATTGGATATTGATCCGTAAAGTGTGTAGACTTACACCCCATTATACATTTGGATTTTGTTGGGAAGGATGTCTTTTTAATAGACTTTTCCAAATAGTGTTGACCATCAATTGATGATCCATGGAAGGACTCCAAGACATAGAACTCGTGTTCTAAAAATAAAAGCAAGGAATTACCTTTTGGTATCTCCTTGGAACTTTTTTATGAAGTCTAAAACTTCATTCTTAAGTTATCATCCATTTGACCAATATAAAACTCATAAAGGATTGCAGCAATCCTTCAGATGATAAATCTGTGGCTGAGAGAGCTTGCAAACTTTCTTGTATACTGTCCTTAAAAATGTGTACACTTTCCACTGTAGATTCTACGAGTGGAGCATCAATAAGATTTTTGAAATAAATGGACGTTATTGCTCTTTTATTCGTGTACATTTCGTTAAGAAGCTTCCATGTTGTGTTGTAATTTGGTTCCTTAGGAGGTAAATTTAAAATGGTATTTGCGGCGTCACCTTTAATTACTGATTTCAGGACGACCATTTTCTGCGTTTTCCAAATATTTTTCGAATGTATTAACTCAAAATATAATTCCTTGAATGAATTCCATTTTTAATAATCTCCACTGAATTCTGGGAGTTGAATGTTGGGAATACTAAACGTAAGGCTTCTTAAAGAAGAACTCTCCTTTGATGGACCACTAATCAACAGTGTGACCTTACTTTTAAGCGAATAATACGATGCCGTGAGTTGATCCTCATCAGACTGCTGAATATATTCTTTGCAAATCTTTGGGCATTATCTCTTGCCCTTCTGAGCGATTCCGTAGTTTCGCCATCTATACTAAAATCTTCACAGGCTTCGTTAAGTTCGCGAAGAGCAAACTGTAACCTTTTTACTAAGGCAGTATCAAACACTGCGTTGGCTTGGCTAGTTTCAGGACACTTTGTTGTTTTCCTTATGACACTGTATTGTTTATCTAAAGATGCTAATACTACGTTTTCATTAGAGCCGAAATGAGGTATATTCGAAATTAGCTCATTTGGAGCGTCAAATTTGTATAGGAAATGACGTTCCAAATGAGCTAATATCGAAATTGCCTCATTTCGGCTCTAATAAAAACGTAGTATTACCTGACGTTATATGGTTGCGAACTTATTCAGGGTACATAGTTCGTTTTGAATAATTCATGTTTTTTGTGGACCTCAGTTTCACAAATTGCAAATAAATAAATCAAAATGTAACGAAAAAATCAAATAACAATACGAACAAACCCAAATGTCATTTTTTCGCACACAATTAATTGTCCCGGCAATTAATTCTGTGCGAAAAAAGAGTGGAGACTTGTCAAAACAATTTGGTATAATCACCAATTTCGCTGGTCGAACAGCGTACCACAGAACGAAAAGCACAACGAAATTTTTCGTTTACGATTTCGTCATGTCATTTTTCTATAGGATTTTTCATTTCACATCAGCAGCGTACTAGGCTTTATTATTTTATGTTCAGTAAGACACTTGGGATCACCATGAAAATATCCTTATCGTAAAAATCAACTAATGAACCGAGAAAAGTAAAAATAGGACAACCGCTCACTTTAGTCACAGATAATAAATTTTACAGATGTCTTATCCCCATAGAAAAAAATGTCCCATATTTTCTTCACGACCGGTTGACGATCGGCAGGCAAGAAAGCTCTTTGCCTGTTCATAGGAAAGCACAGAAAGTTCTTTCCTTCTGTTACTTTATTATCTGTGCTGTGAGAAGGCAAGGAATGTATTTGCCTTTTCATAGCAAATCACAGAAAGTTCTTTCCCCTCTTTACTTTATTATACTTTTTTTGTTTGCTCATATAGTTTGCCTCTCTTTCGTTACATAGAAAAAAACGGTAGTGGAAAAGAATTAGAATTTAAATAAAGTCAATGGTAATTAGGTATCTATGAGGCGGGTGAGCATGTGCAAGTGCGTGGACCTTCGTTAACTGCTTGCGCATTTGTGCAAATACGATTTTTGTATGAATGAAAAGTAGGTAGGTATATACAAATAATAATTTTATCCAAAAAGTGTATATTTTGTTGACTTTTTGTCAAAAACCTGAAAAAAGGTCGAACATTTTGAGTTTTTTTGCGATTTCCGCTGTGAAGCCATGTCCGTAGGAAGAAGCAAAGTTAAAATTCGGATTAAGCGACCCCTAAAAGATAAAAGACAAGTGAGAAAAAAACTTCTATATTTTTTTCTTGGCCAAAACACGAACCTAAATACACTTGACTTTATTTAAATTCTAATTCTTCCCCACTAATGATTTTTTCAAATCCAAAAACCTTTGTAGATGTGTAAAAAAAATTGTTTAAATTTTTATTTACCTATGTAGTTTAGAATCGCTCAAAATAAAACAAAATCAAATGTCTCTGCGTTTTTATTTTCTATTTGTATATAGGCACCTACCAACTTTTCATTCCTAAAAAAATCGTATATGTACATATGCGCAAGCAGACAACAAAGTTCCACGCAATTTTGGCAAATTTGTGACAGTTTAGTTTTTATTTACCATAGCTACATACCTACTTTTCCTTCATAAAAAAATCGTATACATAGGCACAAATGCGAAAGCAGACAACGAAGGTCCACGCGCGACGCGCCCAATAGATACCTACCTAAATACACTTGACTTTATTTAATTTCTTCTTATCCAGTTTCCACTACTGTTTTTTTTCTATGTAACGAAGGAGAGGCAAAATATATGAGCAAACAAAAAAAAACTATAATAAAGTAAAGAGGGGAAAGAACTTTCTTTGCTTTGCTATGAAAAGACAAAGAGCTTCCTTGCCTTCTCACAGCGCAGATAGATAATAAAGTAAAAGAGGCAAAGAACTTTCTGTGCCTTACTATCTGGTTGCCTTTTTCTTTTTTCCTGATTTCTCAGTGTTATCGTTTTTCACATCTCTTCTGGTCATTTTATTTTGTATTGCTTTAACTTAGGCGCCAGTTATAGCTTTAATTGAAATCCATCATTGAAACATAAATCAGTGGAATATTTTCTGACAAGTCGGTTATAGCTATCATGAAATTTTCTTTCATTAAAAATTCCATTCCTCATATTTTGGGCACCAAATACCAGCTGTTCATTGAAAACGATTTTCATCATTGAAAAACAAAAAATGATTTTATATGAAAGTTGTAAAGAAAACTAAACAGTTTTTTGACTAAAAAAAATATATAACTGACAACCATCATTTTAGTACCAAAACGCCATCAGTTTTATTCGTTTAAGTTCATCAAAATTGAAAGACAAAATTTTCAATGATGGTTTTCAATGAAAGCTATAACTGGCGCCTTAAAATCTCAAGAAAACCTTGACCGTTGATCATCAAACAATGAATGTCGATGAATGAAATGGAAATTGCATCGATTGAGTGTAAAGGGTCCTACACACTATCAATTTTTATTGACAATAATTATTGAAGATATTTTCTGTCAAAAATAATTGATGAAACGTTGCAACCACACGTATCAATGAATATTGACAATGATTCAACAAATTGTCTTTTAAATTCACGAGAATTAAGTCGTAAATCACAAATTTCTTTTTTATTTGGTTTTGTTTACCTCAAATTGCAAAACACAACTTTAACATCGACAAATAAGTTTACGCTGCTAAAAAACATTGACACTAACATTGATGAAAAACAAATCGATTTTGTGTCTCATCAATGTGGTTAATGTTCATTGACAATGACATTGAAGAGCATACAAACGGTCAATACACAGCGAAAAGTGACATTTTCAGCCAATATTGACAATAAACATTGATCGTCTGTAGGGCCCTTAAGAACAGTATAAGTACTGGATTTATATTGTTCTTTCACTTAATAAAAGAAGATAATAGCCTAGTTTAGTATGAATTCGGCTTCCCAAATGCCCTGTTATTTTGCTCATAGGAGGGTCAAGGTATGTAGAGCATTTTTGCATTTTTGTTTGCAAAATGTCCTTACTTGCAAAAAATTCCGACAAAGCTGAATTTCGGTGGAGAGCTTTATTTTTACATCCCAAACATTTCCTTAAAAAGTCCCCTAAATTTGAAGGGGGTAAAATTCATTTTTTTTTTACAAATTACTCTAAAACAAGGGTAAGACACCCAGTCATCGACACCCTTAAGAGAAATTTTGAGTTTGAAAATTCGTAACTTTTCTTCCGCTGCATCGGTTTTAATGTTTTTTATATATAATTGTACTGATACTAATTTTCTGATATAATATTAAAGAAAAAAATATGTAAGTAATTCAAAAATTAATAAAACACAAATTGTAATACCTTACCACTTTTCTAGTTACGGACACCTTTCAGTAGGCGACACCCGTAAAATATTAGTTATGGACACCCTTTTACTGTAGGCTTTTCACACTAAATTATAAAAGGAATTTTTCGGCAACAAGATTACATAAACTCGTAAGCCGCTCAAATTTACAAGTTTTAACTTGACATTTCAATTGTTTTGACACCCAGCCATATTATTGCCAAACTGGAAAAGAAACTAGTTTTCGTTAAAACTAGTTTTGTTTCGAGTTTTGTCAAAATTGATGAAAACTTGATGTCAAAACATAAGTGAATAATACCCATTTCTTCAAAACTTGAAACCTCTATAAAACTAGTTTTGCCGTAAAACTAGTTTAGAAATGAGTCAATAATTATGGCTTTTAAGTGTTAATGTTTTCCCCCCTAATAGCCCTTCCACACTACCCCACTGTGTATTAATACATGTCAAATTGAAAGTGGGAAAGAATTCCACACGACTGCCAGATTTGTGGGAAAGAAATGGCTTTTCATATTTTTCTTCCACACTTGCTTGTATTTATACATTACCTTAACCTAAAAAAAGTGTGATAGAATGTAGGATAGAATTATAACCATTCCTTAAATTCTTCATGTATTAACACATGTCAAATCGTGTGGGATAGAATTTCGGGTTGTGTAGGCTAGGCTGCTATATTATGTTTCCACACTATTCTACATGATTTGTTTCCCACTTGTTTGACATGTATTAATAACCAGTGGGCTAGTGTACAAGGCCTTTAAACCGCATCTAAAGCATTTTGCAAATATTCTTCTTTAAACTGCTTTTGCTTTGGCATTTTGAAATAGAAACCTGAAAAATATGGACGAGCAGTTTATAAGCAAAATAAAAAAGCGGTTTGAAAATAATGAAAGGAAAAAAGAAAGAAAATAACGACGGTGTCCATAACTAACATCATTAATAACGTCCAATGGAGCCAGTAATAAACACCCCTGTCGGCCACTGAATTTATTGAATATTACATTTTAGTTATTGACACCCCGCGTTAAATTAAGTTATTTTATTATTTTAATAAAAACAAACTGACAAATAGATCTGACAGTTATTGCTCTCAAATAATATGTGCCTTATGTACGAAGCACGGATATTGTTAAAAAAAAAACACTGATTTATACTTACGTGTTTCTTAGGGAATTCACAAGTTTTCATTGATCTACAGAGGTTCTTCACTTATTTCTATTATTACCTACACATCAACGAATCACTGCAAAATATCAACTGAAGTCTGAACACGTTAAAAATAGCGTAGACAGCATCCAGCAACAGGAAACCTTAGTAAAATGAAAAAAATAGTGATAGGTGACTATAACTGAGAGGGTGTCGGTCACTAGGTAGTTTACCTTATTGAGACTTGCTAAGTTGCGTTAAACGCCGTCTGCATGTCACAAAGAGTACCCTGTATGTTTTTTTAGATTTAGCATTCAATGCATTTCCCATAAGAGAAAACCACAAACTGCTCTAAGAAAAAAAGTTTTACCAAAAACATGTTTAATTATTCTATTGCAATTGTATTATGAATACCGTTTCATATAAAAGTAATTAGAAAAAGTAATTTTATTGGGGACCCTTTTTCGTTTTCTCTTACGGAAATACATTGAATGTGAAATTAAAAAAAAAAAATGTATACCAAATACAGGGTTCACGCTTTAACTGCTAGGTGCCGTAGTACCAAGTGTCAATAGGTTCTTTTGAAAAGAACACAAAAAAGATTATAACACTTTTTTCATTGATAGATTTGGAGAAAAACTATGTAACCACTATTTATCTGCACTAAAGGTCGAATTGACGTACAGATGTCGTAAACCATTTTGTAGATAATCGCAAAATCTACAAGTTGTTATAAGATCTTTTTGTGAAAAAATTTTCTTCTCTTTTTCAAGATATGGTGGCATTTCTCTTCTGGTACCACTCTTAAAACTTGGTTCTTTAATAGAAAATGTATTGCCAAACATATCCCCAACAAAAATGTTCACATCCAAAAATATAATAAAGATTCTCACTTCATTATAATTAGAGAGAAATATATAAAGTTATAACCCAAATCACAGTTCAATCTCAAAAGTCCGCTTAAAACGGGCTTTTGAATGAGGCAAAATAGACCACTATTTTTTTTAGCAATAACAAAAGAACTATATACACAATAAACAAATTGTTGTATTAATATTTTTTTTTTTATATTTAGCGCGCGCTAAAGGGGGTATGAATACCCTTAAAGTGATAAAAACAGCACGAGTGATTAGGTAGGTTGGAGGGGATTTGAAACGAGAAACCGATGTACATTGGTTTTGAATATCTGTAGATCACAATATAACGTATTGAAAGCATAATGAACAATTTCTTCTACGAAGTTTTTAATTTGATTTATAGAAAATAAAAGTAGGTACTATTCAACTGAAAAGTAACAATATTTACGGTTTAAGCCAAAAGTTAACAAAATCCATAAACAGACGGAAAGAAACTATGACCAAAACAGTATATGGATCTATCATAACAAAAATAAGATATTAGCTGAAAATTTCGTAAAAGTGCTTTAGGGCAAATAAATCATTGTCCATTTTACCCCTTGCTGCTCTGGTCTTTCTTGCCTCAGAATGAATTTTTTATTAAAAATATTTTTTTTTATAAAAAAAAGACCGTTTTAGTTTTGGGTTTTATTAATTTAACAAAAACATATCAAATCAAGCATATCATTAAAAACAAAACTCCCATAAGAATAAAGCCGTGTGGTTGGATGGCTTTTAAAAAGTTGATGTTTTTTTAGTAAAAAGTCTATTTTCAATGTTTCTTCTTCTTCATCATTTAACTGGCGGCGGCGATTGTCATGATCTCGAGGGGGACCACAACTCTCCAACTCAACTGCTTCACCTAAGGTTCCATTTGTGGGGTTCGCTGGGTTGACCTCAGAAAATGTCGACAGGCCTCCCGGTTTTGGATTGTTCCATCTCTGAGGCCAACTAAATGCAGGTGTCGTTGCATTTGTTTCATCCAAGAGTTTTTGCGTCTGCCTTTCTTCCACGATATTGTTGCAACATCTTGTGCTATTGCATTTTGAACTGGGTTGTCATGGCATCTTCTTTGTACGTATCAGTACCAGCCAAGTTGGTCATGCTGTATTTTGTCCAAGATGGTATTTTTGACGTGTAGGCTTCCTCGGATTCTCTTGCTTCTTATTCGATCACGCGTTGTCACTCCTGCTGTCATGCGAAGCATCTTCATTTCAGCTGCCATCATTTACTCTCATTCTTGTACATTGTCCAACACTGCGAACCATATGTAAGCACTAGACGAACAACTGCCGTGTAAAACTTTCCTTTCAGCTTAGGGGGATAGACAAATTATCACAGAAGATGGCAGAGTTTTCCCGCCACTTCATCCACCCTACGCTTACGCGATGTTTGATGTCGTCATCACAAGATCCTTTGCTATCTCTGATCCAAGATATTTAAACTTTTCACACTTGGGAAGCACTGTTCCGTTCAATGTTTAATTGTTAAAAATAAAACCAAGTTAACTGTACCTATGAAACTAAGAAAAGAGATCCTAAAGGAGTTTCTTAATTAATTCTCGTCATTGAAAATAAGATAAAGTTAAAAACGGAGCCAAATTCTAGTCCTTTTTGCCCCGTAGTTCGGTTTGCCCGCTCTCCCCTACTACACCCAAATGTTTTTGACCGTTTTTCTCCATCTCTAAATGTGCACCTACATTTTTTTAAAAGAACATATAGTTTTCGAGTAATTTGGAAAGAAACTTAATTTTACCCCATTACGATCTTGAACACAGAAATTGCATTATGGCAGTGGCAGTCATGGACCTAGTATACCTGGAATGCTAGTCGATCGTCATTCTCATACAAAAGTTGCATTGAAGATGGTTTCACTGATTGAAAGCGACAAAATAACCTATTGTGCCGCGCCGAATGTTTCGCATTGGTTTTGGAGAGCCTTTAAGGTGAAATATTCCCTAGTCAAAATTTATTTACATGCAGATAAATAACAACGGCGAATGTTTCTCCGCCGCACCGAATGTTTGGCGTTAGTTTGGAAGAGCCTTAAGCGGGGTACACATTATCAAACCTGTTTGACAAATCTGTTCACGTTTGATAGTGTCCACTCTCTATTTGGCAAACACGTTCTTTGTTCCCAAATTTTGTTGATACTGTTGAGTGTTTGACATTAAACAGGTTTGTTAAACAGTTTTGATAATGTGAACCCCACTTTCATCCATGATTATTGAAACTGGGAAATCGTCGAATGTGTTCATTGTTGATCAAATTGTTTTCGAAAAATCCGAAGTATGAGTTCCTTATCATGGATATCGCTAATAAGCCAATTTTGGTTGATAAGCGTTAATTTATTAGAGCGTTTGAAAGTCACATACTAAATTTAACCCACTGTGAACAAACTAAGTCCTTTTCAAATTGCCGCTAGTGTATCGATTCCAGGTATAATAGGTCGATGGTGTAGTAATGTGCAAGAAGTTTAATACAAACGTCAAAATTCATCCACTAGTTAAAATTTAAACGAGCTCCTGAGCAAGTGAGACTGCTTTCACACAAGGAAACTGAGTTGCCGGCAACTGGGAGTTTGTAGGCGAGAAGGCGTAAGGGAAACAAAAAAAAACCTCCCAACAAACTAGCTAGTTTCTGGCAACTCAGTTTCCTTGTGTGAAAGCGGTCTTATGGAATCTTTTATGAATCATAAAAGAATAAAAGACAAAGTTTTGTGAGTTTTATCATAAAAGATTTCAATAAATGAATTCAAAATTGATAATTATATTTTATTTCGTCAAAAATAGGGAAAGTGTTAAAATACATATTTATATACAATGTTTATGTATATTATACACGGAAACACAAATTATTTTTACACGAAATTATTTTCAAGCACGAAAGCCCAAAACATTTTTCATGGAAGAACGAAGTTTTAGTCGCTTTGATTTTTCCGATGTGCTGAATGTGTTAAATAATTTATTGATTTATTTTTGACATATTTATTATTACATAGATTTATCTTATTATACTACGTTTTCATTAGAGCCGAAATGAGGTAATTTCGAAATTTGGCAAAAAAAGTGTTTTCATTATCAAATTTGCTAATTTCATTTGACATCTCACTTCATTTTGAATTTGGAATGGCAGTTAGCCGTTTATTTTTGTTGTTTTCTCTTTCGAAGTGTATTGATATTTTCATACAAAAGCTTTTAAGAGCTTTTGAAACTGATTCCCTCTGGATGCATTCACCTAATTTCCAACCTTATTTCATGCAATTGAGGTTGAAATTACCTCATTTCGAAATGTGATTTTGTATGGGAAATTAAGTAATTTCGGATCTCATTTGGAAATTTGCATTTGGCCCAGTGAAAACGTAGTTTCTATTAGATAAATTGCATTATTTATTTAGGCACACCAAAAACACCACTATTCCACAACTTTCATTAACAAAATATTTTGTTTACTACAGCTGATATGATTATTGATAACAGATTTTAGGTCTGTTCCGATAAAAATTTCCTTTTCGAAGTTCTATAACAGACTTTTATAAAAGTTCGAACTCCTGAATACCAATTATAAAAGAATTTTTATGGTGAACATCTTTTATGATTCATAATAGAAAATTCATAGCGGAATAACAGATCTGGCAGGATAGGCTTAAATAAGGTCTGAGAATATTGTACAAAAAAAATAGCCAGGGTTAAGCAACTTGTCCCTTAAAACTAACCTTATTCCAGAGAGTTTTGGTGGCTTGAGTCTAGAGACTTAAGTTGGGGATAATGCTTGAAGAGATAAGTAAAAAGAGATAAAAAAGTGGTTGAGCTTAACATTAACGTGCCAAATGCAACAACTGTTTACACTTAAAACAAAGCTAATTTAACGAAAGAAAAGCAGTTGAGGCTTAAGCAATTGAAGAATACGGGGATGTCAAGTTTATTGTAAATGTTTAATACAGCAGGAATTGTTTCTTGCAGCCTTGGCTGGACTAAGAGAATTTTAGGACTTAGTTTTCAAAATTTCAAAGGTCCAAGGCAAATGTATTTACAAAACATTTTTGGACTAAGCAATTACATACAAATTCTCTAATCCAGGAGCTAAATTCCAAAATCGTGAGTTTTCTCTGTGCGCAGTGCGCACTCAGAAAATCATGCAAAAGCAAATGAATGTTTGCAATCTCTCTATAAACTCTAGAGTGACTCGCAAATTTGTCGATATGTGTTTTGAGCATTCACGCTTGCAAGAATTGGGCCGAGGGTTATTTCTTAGAGCAACTTTGTCTTATGTCCTGTAGTGCCAGTTTGAACAAAACAGTTTCTCGTTGATATGGCTAATTCAAGAAAAATAAGATATCAGAGGACTGATACTGTCAAAGCACATATATGAACTTTTGCCAGTACGACCACTTATATATAATTTTTCTGAACTAGCCAACAATAAACAGTTTTCAAATCTTGCCACGAATGTGAATTTCAAAACATACCCACAGCTAATTTAAAAATATACCTACCTACATAATCTAGGTACCGAATCAATTTTTAAATAATATAAATAAACGAATTTAAACCCGATGTAATGGACCAATATTCTATTTGAAATCAGCGCATCAAAAAATTTTCGGAAAAGTACAGGCTGGTTCCAAAAGGACAACAATTGTGTCCACCGTATTTTTAAGCAATATGATTCATGAGTAATGACATTTACACTAATTTTACATCAAATTTAGATTATTAGATAAATGGCCCAATACATATACCTTTACAAAAGCCGTGGCCGAGGATGTTGTTCGTTTATACGGCCAAAAGTTGCCAATTGGCATGTTTCGACCCGGAATAGGTAAGTATGAATGGGTTGGATACGAAATCCCAAATTCTTTCTTTATTATTTATTATAAATACAAGAAATTAAACGGTCTTACCGCCATTGCTTATTCAAACAAACAAAATATTTGTATATATATTGTCGATTGCCGAAGGGGTATCACTTCTCGTGTTCACGGGCTAATATAATCAAAAATAATTATTCCTAAATAAACAACGCAGCGAGTCCGTTAAATTTTATGTACTTACAATGTCACATAACCACGATAAAAAAATTGCATATAGTATATCCAATAACTATTTATTATTTTTTAATTAATAAAATTTTCAAAAATCATAGTTATTTCAACGTATCGTGATCCAGTTTGCGGATGGATTGATAATTTTTATGGACCAACTGGAGCAATAGCTGGCGCTGGAACAGGTGTCATACGAACCCTACGTTGTAATCCGAAGGCTGTTGCTAATATGGTGCCAGTGGATTTATGTGTAAACAGTATAATTGCAGCATCTTGGGATGTTTCACAAAACCATAGGTTTGTATACTTCATTTTAATCAATTCTAATGTATTAATTGATATCAGTATTTGAAGTCATGAACTGGGTTTTCCTAGTTATTATTATTTGAAATCAGTGAAACAAAATGTTTAGGAAAAGTGAAACGTGAAGCCAAACAGTTTAAATTTTTTTGTTATCTTTTTCTGCCTTTTTGTTTGTCATTAAAACTGTTATTTTTCTAGTCCGATCATTTTTGACAAAATTTCACCATATATCAAAACGTTTTGATGCAGTTAAGTTGCGATGATGGAGTAGAACATGAAACCACCGTTTTAAACCAAAATTTGATATGGCGTGTGCCCGGAGTTTTGGATTTTGTGTTTTGTCGATTTGTCGTTCTTGCTAAAAATGGTTATAATCAAACTTATAGATAATTGAATTTTCTACTTATTTATTTAGACAATTGTTTTTGTGAATTAATTATTTATTGTTTAAAATAAGCAAGAAGTGATCAAATTAGGGTATTTCCCCCGTTTTTTTTTAACTTTTGGACCATTTTTATTAAAAAAAAGTGAGACATTCAAATCGAAGAGTTGTAAAAGACTAAATTCCCTACAATTCTTGAAAAGACAACATTTTCGTACGAATAGATCACGGCCGGGAACTCGATCAACACAGAGACATGCCGGAAGCGATTCACACATTTCCACACCACCGTAGAGGCAGAGTTTTCTGTGGGATTTTTTTAACGTCGTTTCCCTAGTAGGCCTTATCCACAGAAAAATATTTGTATTCAATGTTTATTGCACCTAACTCCATTCTCAATCTTTTTGGTGGACATTGACTGAAGATTGCGTTTCTGTCTGAGAAAAGTTGCACCGAAGAAACTGAGACTGAAGACCAACTTCAATCTCAGTTTCTTTGGTGCAGCTTTTCTTGAACTGCACAGATAAATTGTCTAAAATTTCCTCGTTAATTTGTACATTTAGGGCATTTGTGCACGAATTAATTTGCAAGAAATTGCACGCAAACGGGACTCCGGTGCAGGAGATGCGTGATTGTCGATAGGTTGAAGGCACCGTGGTGTTGTTTTCCACCCCCATTCTGTTGGTTCCAGCTCAACTCACAGCCATTTTTGGACTTGATAAAAAACCAGGAATGAATGCTGACGTGCAGATTATTCAGATGGTGGTAATTTCAACAAATAATTTTTGGTTTTAATGGCAGATTTCAAGAAAGATTCGTAACTGAGATGATTGATGATGATCTTCCTACCGTAAACTTACTTAATAACTTTATATGGCACTCACAGCCCAGGATGGGCTTCGACCTCAACTAACAAGCCCATCCAGCCAGCTCTGTCCCTAGCTAACCGCTTCCAGTTGCGCACACCGAGTGCTTTGATGTCATCATCCACTTGTTTGCGCCACCTGTTACGGGTTCTTCCTCTGCTGCGTACCCCATCGGTGTTGGATTCGAAGACTCGTCGGGCAGGTGTGTTGCTGTCCATACGCCCCAGCCATCTCAGGCGCTGTATTTTCAGCTTTTTGACCAGGTCAAAGTCGCTGTATATCCCGTATAGGTCGTCGTTGAATCTTCTCCTTCACACTCCTTCTATACACATCGGACCGAAATTCACACGAAGAATCTTTCTCTCAAATCGCCCTAGCAGTAATTCATTGATGTAATTTTGCGAGGTAATAGTGGAGCCCAGGTAGACAAAGTCCTTGACAACTTCGAAGTTATATCTGTCCATCGTGACATTTTGCCCGAGTCGACGATGTTGAGATTCCTCTCTCGATGACAGCATATACTTCGTCTTGTCCTCGTTAGCCGCCAATCCTATTTTAGCCGCCTCCGATTCAATACTCGCGAATGCGCCTTCCACAGTTCGCTTCGTTTTGCCTACATATACACTATAGATCATCTGCATACGCAAGCAATTGAACGGAATTTTGATAGATTGTACCGCTGGTGTTGACATGTGCGTTGCGTACAATTGCTTCAAGAACGATGTTGAATAGGTTGCATGATAACGCGTCGCCTTGCCTCAATCCTTTCTCAACATCAAAGGAATTGGTGGTGTTCTTACCAATTTTGACGGAGCAGCGTGATTTCTCCATCGTCATCCTGCACAAGCAGACGAGTTTGGCAGGGATGCCGAGACATGACATGGCTCTGTATAATTCGTCCCTTTTCACGCTATCATACGCGACTTAAAAATCGATAAAGAGGTGGTGTGTATCGATCTGAAATTCCCGGGATTTTTCTAAAATCTGTCGGAGTGTGAACATTTGATCTAAGGTTGACTTGCCTGGCCTAAAATCACACTGATAGGGGCCGATCTGATCGTTGACAACAGGTTTAAGGCGGTCACACAGGATAGCCGACAAGATTTTAGTAGCGACGTCTAGGAGACTAATTCCTCTGTAGTTGGTGCATATAAGAACATCTCCCTCCCTTTTTATGGATGAGGCACACTATACTGAGGTTCCATTCATCGGGCATACTTTCATCCCACCAAATTTTGCAGATGAGCTGGTGTATGCTCCTAGCCAATTCATCTTCCGCTGATTTAAATAGTTCGTTTCATCCCGTAGAGCTCCCGGGCTACTCTCTCAGCAGATCTTGTTCGAGTCTGCTGCATTGCCTGGTAAGCCTTGTCCTTAGCTGCATGCACCAGCCGGCACTCTTCATCGAATCAGGGATTTCGTTGTGGTCGACTAGTGAAACCCAGCACATCAGAGGCGGCACTTCTGATGGCTTGTTGACAGTGTTTCTAGTGGTCCTCTGCACTTGATGCTGGTGGCGGACCTCCTGAGAGATTTAGAGTTACGTGGTATGCAAAAGTTCTGGCGGTCTCTTGCGATTTAAGCTTCCCGACATCGTACCTTTTCACAGCATCTGCTCTGCGTTGTCGCGTCATAAATATCCGCATACGTAGTCTAGCTTCTACTAGGTAGTGATCCGAGTCAATATTGGCCCCTCGGAACGTTCGGACATCCCAGGTACTGGAAGCATGTCTCGCTTCTATCGCAACGTGGTCGATTTGGTTGACGGTTCATTGATCACTCAACCGCCAAGCCCAAGACTTCTTGCCTAAGTCTTCCCCTTATCACAAAACCACAACCAAAGAGCCGCTGACCCTGTTCCTTCAAGCACCCGCCATAGTAGATGTCACACGATTTCAGTCTCCGTATGCCCTCTCCATCCCATCGCACATCCTGGATGGCTGTTACATCAGCCTTAAGCCTGTCCAGGTTCTCCACTAACTGTTCGGCTGCGCGTGTTCTGTATAAGGACAGGACGTTCCACGTGCAGATCCGAAATTCATTGTCCTTGTTTCGTTTGCTGGGGTCGTCAGCTTTAAAATCATCCATATCCGAGGCTTGTTGTTGCTTCGGAACAACCTTTTTTTTACGTGGTAGGGAAGTTACCCCGACGCACAACCCCCGACCCGGTGGACCAGACCCTTCGTATAACTCCAAGGGTAGGGAGCCGGATAAACCGCTCCTTACAGGCCTGAGCTACGAATATGTCGTAGTAGCCCATATAAGGTGTTCACTAAGTTGTTCAACCTAACTGGAACTGTAGACGCCACCGTGAATTCCATCTGGAGAATTCGTCCGATGCCGCCTCGACGAAAGGAGAAGTGTTTTAGTTGGAACACTCCCCCCCCCCTCTCTCGTTGGCTGTCCCCAACAGCTTTCCACGGGGATTCAAACCCCGTCTCCAGCTGAGGTACTAGACACCCGATGTTCCACTAGGAGGTGAGAGTAGGAGTAAACCGTAAGGGGCTATGAAAATTACTCCAACAAACTGAATGAATTGTCACTGAATGTAATCTTTTCAGTTCCTCTTGATCATTTTTCTCACCTATTTCGATACTTGCTGATAACAGCATTTTCATGCCCCTTTCCTTAACAGTAGAAATTTCACCAATATTCAATGAATTTTTACATATAAAGCACTCTGCCATGATAAAAATTTTGTTCTGAAGTTACTGCCACAAATGCTAGTGAACAAATGAATTCGAATTCTTTAATTTAAGAACAAATGCCCCAAATAAAAAAATCGATGAGGAAATTTTAGACGATTTCTCTGTGCAGTTGGAGAAAAGTTACACCGATGAAACCTAGACTGAAGACCAAACTCAGAAAGAAACGTAATATTCAATAAATACTGACGTTGAATGTCCACCAAAAAGATTGAGATTGCAGTAAAGTCGTAAATAAACATTGAATAAAAATTGTTGGCTATGGATAAGATTGCTTTTGCCATGTGTCTGTGTTGATCGAGTTTCCGGCCGTGATCTATTCGTCGTACGGAAATGTTGTCCTTACAAGTATTGTATTTAGTCTTCTACAAGTTTTCGATTTGAATGTCTCACTCATTTTTAATAGAAATGGTCCAAAAGTTAAAAAAACGGGGGAAATATTCTAATTTTATCACTTCTTGCTTATTTTAAGCAATCAATTATTATTTCACAAAAAATTGTCAAAATAAAAAAGGTAGAAAATGAAATTATCTAGTTTGACGAGAACCATTTTTAGCTATTAATACAAAATAAGCCTGCAAATCGACAAAACACAAAATCCAAAAATTCCGGGCACACGCCATATCAAATTTTGGTCTAAAACGGTGGTTTCATTTCATGTTCTACTCCATCATTGCAACCTAACTGCATCAAAACATTTTGTACTTTATTTAAGTTTGATAGAATTGCTAGATTGATCGAGCTATGGTATGTAAACATGAGAGCGGTACAAAATAAAAAAAAAAAACTTTTGTATTCTTTTTTATTTAACACTTAGTTTTAGTGAACAAGAAATAAGATCAAATTTATAATTTAGTTCGATTTAAATGATTTGATTTTAAACAAGAAATTGGATCAATTTCATAATTTAATTCGATTCACAAGCATTCATTTTAAACAAGAAACGGCGAGAGAAACAGTGAAAGGAGCGGCCAATGTAACGATCCGAAACAGAGTAGATGAATACATATTCACCCGACTCGAAAAAGAAATAAACTGCACGACTGGATCGCACAAACTTGCTCTCGTATCTAACAACTTTAAGGTAGCTAAAAATTTACAATATCTGTTATAAGTTCAATAATATAATAAAAAGTATAGTGTTAAAAAAAGTTTAAATATAAATTATTATGTAATTATGTAATTATGTATCAATTTATTACTTAAAAAGCTGAATTAACATTTTAAACAGATAGAGCTCAAAAAATATATGCTATCTGATTTGTATGATAAATATGAATTTATGAACAAAAGTGGTTTTCTTAAAAATTAAATTTTTATATATTTTGGGAACATTTTAAAAAAATAAAATTTTTCATGACAAAAAAAAGATATAACATATGACGAATATAAGAAAATCAACCACTACTTTTTTGAACGAAATGCGTTGTAAATTTTAAACAACAGCGGTTAGTAAAATAAATTACTTATTATATTAGATAGATAACAAGTTTCTTACATATTTTTGGTCTAGGGTCAACAATACGTGAGTTAGACTCCAAAGCAAAAGGGAACATTAAAAACGAAATGGTGATTAAATAACACTAGGCTCACTTGCGCAAAATGTGGTTTTCGCTCATGTGATATGATGATACTCTTTCGAATATTGATATCAAAATTTGCCTCCGGTTAATTTTTCCCAGCTGTAGTAATATCATTTTTCTAAAATTTAAGGCTAAATTCTTCCAGCATTATGCGATTTAAATGATCCCGTATACGTTTTTCTCGGCTTTATATGTGCTCTAGAGCGATAACCGTTACAACGATTCAAAAAATGTTCGAGTACAAAATATAGATAACTAAAAGTTCTACAAACCCTTATAAAACTAATTTTTTTTAGTGACAACAAAAAAGATGTCAAGAATATAAAAAAATTTACACCCACTTTTTTGAACGAAATGCACTATGACAACAATAGTGATTATCGAAAAAAAGTTGCTTAATATATTTAGTAAATAATTATATTTGCTTCAAGTTTATTAAATAACTTTTTTGTCTAGAATACAAAATAAGTGAGTTATGCACCAAAATCAAAAGTACAATTTAAAACAAAATGGCGGCTAAATGACATAAGGTACAGTTGTGCAAATTTTGGCTTTCGACTCATACATCCAAACTGATTCGGATGTTAAAGTCAAATCTGAGCTCGGATATATTTCCTAGCATAAGACTAAATGCCTATACAAAAAAATGGGCACGACTGGATCGCACAAACTTACTCTCGTAGCTAACAACTTGAACGTAGCTTAAAATTATCAATGTGCATGTGCATATGTGGTTGTATAACGTTATGAAATCATTAAACAAAGTTTTAAAAACAATTTTAAATATAAATTATTACTAAAATTTACTATAAATTTGTTTTTTTTTTCATAGCTTAAACAGATAGAGCTCAAAAAAAAAGTGTGCCATCTGATTTGTTTGATAATGTGAATTTACGAAAAAAGAAATTCAAAAATCGTAAGAGCGGTTTTCTTAAAAATTAATTTTTTATATATAAAAATTCTTGAACATTTTTAAAAACAAAATTTGGTATGCCAACTTTTAGAATTAAATAATTTACAATTTTACACAAAATTTAAAAAATATTCATTGACCCACTTTCAAGATATTGAATTTTCAAAAAAAAAAAATTAAGGGACCACTTACATAAAAAACTTGGTTGAAATCGATGTAGCCGTTAACGGGAAATTTGAAAACCAAAAAATCGGTTCTATGACAGGTACCGTTAATAACCGTTACAAAAAAAATTTTTTTTTCTACCAAAATTTTTATTTTAGTAATTATAGTAGGTCGTAATTTTTTTTTTTAAATCGTTAGAGCCGTTTTTGAAATAAATCAATTTTTGTATATTGGTTGTATGACAGGTACCTACCGTTATTTTTTGAGATAAAACAAATTTCAATTTCCCCTCTAGGCAATCACATAAGAACCTTAAGTCCAAAGTTTAAAGAAAATCGCTTCAGCCGTTTAGGCTGCAGGTCGAGGTACAGACAGACAGACGGAAAGACGGACAGACAGACAGAATTGCGAGACCCACTTTTTTAGCTTTCTCTATTATTGTAATGTTAGAGAAAATTATTATCTCGAATTTTTATTTTTGCACGAATCCTAAACTTGACCTATATACTACGTATATCGCAAGTAAAAAACATACCTGTTAAAAAATATAATCCAGTAGGTACGGATTTCTCGAGCTTTGCGCTCTAGAGCGTAAACCATTACTACCCCGTTTACATGATGTATTCGGGCGAACTTCAAGCTCGCTTGTCCCCTTAGTATAGCTGCATTGAGTTGAATTGAGCTTCAACCGACTCGATTCCACTTCAGGAGCGGAGTCGAGTCGAAATTGTCGATAAAATATGGGCACGACTGGATCGCACAAACTTGCTCTCGCAGCTAACAACTTTAACGTTGCTAGAAATTGATGATGTTCAAGTACACAACTATTGGTTCCAAAATATAATAATATGTATCATAAAAAAAATTAAATAAGTTAAATAACTATAAATTTATTATTTTAATAGCTTTGAGAGTAAGAGCTCAAAATCAAGTATGCCATCACATTTGTTTGATTAAAAAAAAATAACAAATCGTTGGAGCAATTTTCTTAAAAATAAATTATTAATATATAAAATTTTTCGCTTATTTTCAAAAATAAAATCTAGTATGCCAACATTTAGTATTTAATAAAATACAATTTTACACAAAACAAAACAAAATTTCATTTTTATATGCAACATTATAAAGGACCTCTTGTATAAAAATTTTGGTTGAAATCGGAGCAGCTGTCAACGAGAAATTTGAAAACATAAAAATCGGTTCTATAGCAGGTATCGTTATTTACCGTTATTGGTAAAATTTGTTTTCATCAAAATATTGGCCATACCTAAAATAGTAAACACACATCTTTTTATCAAAATCCTAGGAGCCGTTTTCGAGAAAAACTTAACGGCTTTTCAACATTTGTATGGATGGTACCGTTATTTTTGAATTTAGAAAGATGATTTTTTTAAATATTCCACAAAATAATAAAAAACTATCTTACACACAGTTTTGAAAATATTGACCAAGTTGTTTTCGAAATATTTAGTTTTTATTTTGGTTCACAATAATGTTTATACTTTTTAGAAGTTTTACCGTACAAAAATAAAAATTTTCAACTTAACCGTTTCCGAGAAAATCAAAAACCAAAAAAATGGTTGTACTGGAACTGAAGGTACCAAAAATATTCAATTTATAAAAATAAAATATTTTTTTAACAAAATCCTCGGACCCGATTTGAGAAAAATATTATTTTCTATTTTGGCGACAAAAAATTGTATGGCAAGTACCATTACTTTTGGTCTTACAAAAAATTTAAAAAAACGTTAAGAAAATCCCTCCAGCCGTTTAATCTGTACGAGCGAGGACAGACAGACAGAATGCGCGACCCACTTATTTCGCATTCGGTATCATCGTAATGTTAGGGAAAATTATCATCTCGAGTTTGATTTTTCTTACGAAACCATTACTTACCATAAAGTAGCTATATCGCAAGTAAAAATCGTAAAGGAGGAGGGTCTATTCCCTCTCATTAAGGTGCGAGGGTCAATTAAAAAAAATTACTTAAAAGAGAAACAAAATTCTTTTAACACAACGGCAACAGTTACAATACCTTTTTACAAAGCCAGAAATCCCTAATTTAATCGTCTTTTTAAATAAAGTTGTCTTAAAAACAGGTTTTAAGAATTAATATTCAAAATAAAAATTTTGAAAAAAAAAAAATTTTAATGTTCAAACAATTTTTTTTTTAAATTTTACGTTATTAAGTTCTATTTTTATTTGCAAAACTCAAAAATACATTTATTTGAGTGTTTCCGGGCAAAGCTTTTCAAATAGAAACGAACATATTGAGACTCAGCACCACACAAAGAAGTCTGATGATCGGGTTGGCACTCTTGAAATAGCTAAAACTTCGTGACTGCATTGTATGAACTTTAGCTCATACAAAAAATCCTACAAAATTATAACATTTTCATTCGGCATAAATCCTTGAAAAGAACTACATGTACAAATTGTATGACATTTAGAAAAGCCAGTTTTTCAGTTTTGGATCAAAGTGCGTGGCGCAGGCAAGTGGAAGAGGGCCTCAACCAACTTGGCGTGAGAAACTGGAAGCAGCGATCTAAGGACAGAGCTGGCTGGAGAAGGCTTGTTGGTTGAGGCCCTGGTCCACAACGGACTGTAGCGCCACCATAAGTAAGTAAGTAAGTTTTCAATGGAAGCAGGGAAAGCAAAAGCCCCCCTACGTACACCCTTGTATATTACAATCGCAACGTGACGGAATAGGCTAGGAATCACTTATTTAAAAAAATTGATTCGACTAATTCTACTTAAGAAAAAAAATACTTTTTTTCTAACCTATGATCCAAATTTAACTTTTTTAAAGAATTTTAATGTTCTGAACTCGGCTGTGTGAAGTGGGAACATCTAACTCAACATTTTTGCGGATTGTCCATCATTGGTCCACGTTTGTCCAACCAAAAAAATCGTTTGTCCACCCTCAGGAAAAATGTTATTAGGCTTTTCTTTTTTATAGCAACTCCCCGAAATCAACTCGTCTACAGCCCCCATTAGATGACTTAAGAGGATGAGACTAAGCGCGTTCGTTTGTCTACAGGCTGTTTATGATTTCGGGTGGCAATGGCACAGTGGACATAGTGTTTTACTGCTAAGCTGGACGTGTGAGTTCGAGGCCCAGTCTAGGTAGCATTCTTTTCTATATTCCGCAGTTTCAACTGGATGCCCGTTTTAACTGGATACCCGTGGAATTTCATGAGATAATTAACATCTAATTCTCAATCCACCGTGCCAACAAAAATCTTTCCTTCTATTCCTTCTAACTAGTGAAGGCTTAGCAGACGTCTTCTTGAAAGAGGACAAGTCCTCTTTTTGAGCAAAAAATATCCGTCTTCTTTCTTTTTGGAAAATTTTGCACTTTGTCCTGTTTTCTATTTTGTTTTCAAACGTATGTTTTTTTTTACAATTTAAATCAAATTAATGGTTAAATTTCTTCAAATTGGTTGAGTTAACGAAGCTGGCATATCGTAGACTGGTCGGTTATATTTTTACTCCGTTATTGCCATAGTGTTTTTTTTTTAATCGGTACATCCACCATTGCGATGATAGAGAAATCAAGAATTCGTTTTAGATTACAGTAAAGTACGAACATTTCTTCTTGAATGCGGTTTTAACTATTTATATTAAACTTCATAACTATAATAAGCCAACTAATTGTAAAAAAAAAACTGGGTATCATATTATCCCCGAAAAGTTCACATTACGGAAATAGGTCTTTATCTTTTTTGAAAACGTTGCCTTATTTTTGTGTTATTCCCATATCTAGGTATCCCATTATTGGTTTTCGTATTATGAAAATTTTCGAAACTATTGCGATTTTTGTATATCTTAACAAAAAAGTATATTTCTTCAAATAAATATTTTGTGAGGTAACTTAAAACAAAAATAATATAACTTGACCAATTTTGAAAAATTTACAAACGCGAATTTAGGATGATAGTTTAATAAATATGATGACGGATTTTATATCCGCGAAACACAAATGGATTTATCGAATCCACGCAAAAATTATCACAAACGAAATAATAAAATAATTTTTGCACAATAACCGGCGTGCGTCCCGACTAAAGAAAAATCAAAGTTATGACAACTGTCAGATGGGCGATGGGTGCGTTTCGCAAACTTACACAACAGGTAGCACAAAAGGTGCTGCCACCACGGTAGCTCAGCGATGGGGTGGGTTCAGCGACGTGTGGGATTTTATTAATCGACTTGCGATTAATGAAATTAATTAATTATTGAATTAAACTTAAATTATAAAAATGTTTACAGGGTGTACCTGGAATAAAATGGGCGCCAGTGATTTTTTTTGAATGAAAGGAAATCACAAACCTTTTGGAGCGGAAAACAACAAAGATGAATTTTGAAGTAAAAGAATGAATTTAAACTCTTAAAAGAAGAATTTTAATTAATTTTAAATTTTGCTTGGGAAACCTTTCAAGTAGGATTAAAACCCAAGATCTTTTAGAAACTGTTAGAACAAAAGCGTTAAACAAAAGAAGATGGACTGTTACTGCTTTTTCCCGAAAGAACAAAACGGTTTTTAACGGGTCGCGAGTTCCGCTTTATCGGAAATATACTCGAAAGCAAAAACCAAACGATTCACTAAATTTTACAAAATCTCTCAGATAAAAGAAACGCACATTTCTAATATAAGATATCGATATATACTTAGCTTGTAATTTTTCTCCTGCCAACTTCTCGCTCCTATCTCCAATCAATTTTCCTCCTCTTTTCTTTCTGCCTTTTTCCCAAACTTTCTCCACCAATTTTCACAACACCTTTCTAAATGTTTTCACAACCTTTTTCGGTAATGAAAACTTCCAAAAAAAATTACCAAAAAAAACTACACTCGAATTTCTTTTTCTTTCGCTTTTCCAAAAATTTCCTTTTTTTCCAATTTTCTTTCCGAACCTCTCGTTCGCTCTTTAGACGGGTAAGAAGTGCCCTTCCAGGCTTTGACCTTGCCTGGACGACCGCTTCCTTTTTCCAATGCCCAAGTGCTTTCGGCCAATCAGAAAGCGTGGGTTTCGGTCGCGTCATCATTCAGCTACACCCCGCATATTTGCGGGAGTGAGCGAACGCAGTTGAGACCCCACCGCCTATCCTACTCGCACTTAACACCCAGCTTCCTGCATTGTCATCGCCACTGAATTCGCCGTCCTCTGGTATGACTTCCAGTGGGCGGGAATTCAATGAATGCATTCAGCCACCCTATTCACACCCCTCAATTTTTAAAAGAAAGTTTTGGAAATCTACAAAAAGAAACTCAAGTTCAAGACCGTATACATTTTTCCCCTCGAATAAAAGTAAAATTACTGTTGAGAAAATTGATGGGAAGTTAACTTCAATATTCAAAATGTCGGAGAGAAGAAATTGGCAGTAATTCCCTACTTCGCGATTTTACTCTACATCGTTGGACTTTGAGGGTTACCCTAAAGTAGTGCCGTGCATTGCACTTAAAAGACCTGAGGTCTTAAAGGCATATAGTTAAAATTGTTATTAATATTATAAATAACCGTTTTACAACCCTTAGTTCAAAGATTATTCAACATTTCTTTTTTTTCCAGCACTTCAAGTTCTTAAGGTCAATTAGCACTAAAAAGGTAGTTTCATAAATTTCCTGAATAGAAGTGCTTTTAAAAAACAACTAATAATTAATAAATTTAAAATAATAAATTTAAATTTTAAATAATATTAATAAAAAACAAATAAAGCCTTAAAACAAGTTTTCTTGCATTTTCAAATTAGAATATTTCAAAAATGGGATTTGTTGGAATTTAGTAGTTTCAAATTAGTATAAGGCCACGCAACCTTTGAGTAAACGTTATTTTGTAATTTATTGCTATCGAAATCCTAGGCGATTGATAATTCATATGTAGGTTTATGAATAGAGTTTACGAATTTAATGAATAAAAGAATAATTCAGCATTAATAAATAGGAATAATATGATTGATATATATCAGTGTTTAACGGATAAAAGAAACACTTATAGATATAAGAAAAACTCGCCCAAAAGAAACGCAGTCCAAAACACCAGGTCTTTTTTTAAAATTTCCTTTGAAATTGATAGTATAAAGGAAAATCGCATATATAAAAAAACACGGTTATAAGAAACTCTTTTCTTTGCATAAATAATTAATTTCAAGAATTTTTTAATTTGCGTTTGCCAAAACTTGTTTGTGCCCATAAATATAATTTCACCTTTAATGACAGCTTCTAATATTCGTATAGAATTGCAGAAACAACATTTTAAAAAAACTTTAGAATACTCTGTGATTATGTGGTATTGCTTGGTCTTGTATCTGTTTTATTTCTGTATAAGAAATTTCCTTTCTGATTGATAACCGTGTTTCTCATATTTAGGAATTTTTTTTTTCTTAAGCTTGGATATAAGAAAGGAGTTTCTTACATCCGTGTTGTACTGTAATATATTTAAATGTTCTATGTAACATTTTTATTTTATTTTTGTTTGAAGAAATCTTAAATAAAATATTGTTCCATTGATCAGAGAAATTGAAAAGATGGATTATTGCTAAAGCAGTTTTGAGATGGTTTTTTTTGAAAAAGAAAAATCGAAAAAATTAAAAAAGAAAACTATTTTATAATACAAAATTAGCTGCTAGAAATTGAACAATATTCATCGATTTGTTCTTAAATAAAGGACAATGGGATATCTAGCCCAGCACCAATAAGAACGGCCTTCAGATCGTATATAGGCACATATTTATTTATTTATTTATTTCTCTACTTCATCAATTTGAGACATTCTCTTTTAGATTACTATATATATGTAGGTACTTAATGAATAAAATAATATAATAAAAAAATTTTAAAAAATACTATATATTTACAATTTTAATATAATAATAAAATAAAAATGATTCACTGTTATAGCAACAAAATCATCATAACATTTTTTTTTATAAGTGTCTCTGGGACTAGGCATACAAACATCAATCATATTAATTATCGCATTGGTCTCTCTGATGCAACGAGTAATCGGTTCATTTCTACCGTAATTGCTTCTTGAAAAAGTCTCTCGTAGCTGAAAACTTAAACGGAGGCTCCTGCAAGGAAAAAAAAAGTTAATTCGCTCAAGCAAGAAGGGGCAAACAACGTGGCTATCAATAATATCTTTTACCATCATAATTGAAAAATATCTTCTTCTGAGTTCAAGCGTTTGCATTCCAAAAAGCAGACATCTGACATTATATGAGGGCGTATCAATATTCCAATTTAGCTTGTAAAAACAATATCAGGTGAAACTTTTTTGAATTCTTTCAATTCTCAATGAATGAGTCGCATAATAAGGATTCCAGACAACACAACAATACTCTAGACTAGACCTAACAAAAGCCATATAGAGAGATTTTAGTGCATAAGAATCCGAAAATTCTCTGGTGTTCCTTCTTAAGAAACCTAACATCTTACATGCTTTGTTTACTATATAATCATAGTGACAAGTAAAAGAAAACTGGCGATCCAATATAACCCCTAAATGTTTTTTTTGTGAAACTTTTTCCAATGTAATATTGTTAATAGTATAATCGAAAATTATAGGAACCTTTTTCCGTGAACATATAAAACTTTGACATTTAGATACATTCAAAAAAAGGAGATTGCTTTCACACCATAAAGCTAGTTTAAGTACATCTTCTTGAAGAAGATGACAATCGTTTAAAGATTTAATTACTTTCAAAATTTTTACATCATCAGCATATAACAGGTTCCCGGAGAACTGAAAAATATCTGGAATATCATTAATGAATAAATTAAAGAATAATGGACCCATGTGGCTTCCTTGGGGGACGCCCGAGGTCACAGTTATACATTTGGAGACAAATCTATCTATCTTTACATATTGGGTTCGATCAGTTAGATAAGAATAGATCCATTTCAGAAATATGGAATGAAATCCGAGCTTTGACAATTTATAAATAAGAATTTCATGGTGTACCCTATCGAAAGCTTTTGCAAAGTCTGAAAACCACTTTCGAAACCTCTTATAACTGAATCGCATAAAATAGTGAGATTTGTAGAAGTGGATCTTCCTGAAACAAATCCATGTTGTGAGACAGAAATGAGTTGCTTTGTGAGAAAATTAAGCTTATCGCAAACAATTTTTTCGAACAGTTTAGGAATCACAGATTTTTTTTTGCCTTGCACCAGATTTGAAAATTGGCGATATGAAAGACGCTTTCCACTCATCTAAAAACTGACCTGTTTTAAGAGACTTGTTGAAAATTAACAATAAAGGCAACGCAAGGGACGCTGCACATCTTTTAATTAATTTGGGGGAAATATAATCAGGGCCCACACCTTTGTTTTCATCTATTCCATTTAAAGCTTTAAGGACCTCAGACAAACTAAATTGAATAAACCCTATATCAACCACATTTGCCGGAGAAAAAACAGGGAAATCGCTAGGAGACGCAACTGAGTATCCCTTTTCAAAATAATCTGCAAAAAGATTACAAATGGTAGGTAAATCACTAGATGTGGATCCGGAAAATTCCATACAATTTGGTAAACCTGTATTTTTTCTTTTGGAGTTTATAAAATTCCAAAAGCATTTGCTATCATTTTTTATTTGTGATTCAGCTGTTAACACATTCTTGTTGTAACGAAATTTGTTTAAAACATCAAAAGATTTCTGAATTTCATGATAGTTTCGACTGTAAATCAAATTATTTTTGTCTTTTTTATACCGTTTATGTGCCTTATTTTTTTTTTATTTTTGAGATTAGACAATCTGTTATTGAACCATGATGGATTTGAACTCTGTTTACTCATTTTTTTCGGAATAAATCTGTCAGATGCCTTCTTTAAATACAATTTAAAAATCTCGAAAGCTTGATTCAGATCCTGATTATCCACAATTACATTCCACGGCATTGAGTTTAAATATGCATTCATTGCATCAAAGTTCCCATGCTTGTAGTCATACAATTTTACATTGTCTTTTATGGTTTGAATATAAACTAAAAAATTAGAGTCTATGGCTAGACAAATATGATGCTGTGAATTTTGTACTACAGGATATTCAACCTTATCAATTTTTACTTCTAATTCACTTTTTACGAAAACTAGGTCCAAGATACGATTTAATAAATTTGGTATACTGTTCTGTTGCAATAAATTAAACTGGCTATAAAAATCAATTACTGAAATTTCAATTTCTGTTTTAACATAAAAAGGAACCAAACATTTTTCATCAGCATCAAGTTTCCAATTTACATTACCAATATTGAAATCACCTAGACAAATAACATGATCAGATGGATCCAAAGAACTTAATAATGATCGACAATTTTCTAAGTGTAGATTATATAATTCAAGGGGACTTCCTGGGGGAATATAATTGGCAGAGATATACAAATTTACATTTTTTCTTAGATTGGCTTTAACAATCAATTGATCAATATCAAAAAAAGTGTCATTTTCACTCGAGAACAATTCAATTTGGTTTGAACATAAATTTGAATGAATGGCGATAATAATTCCACCACCCCGAAAATGACCGGTTTTCAACGAAGAGCGGTCTTTTCTGTAAACAGCATATTGGTTGCAATTGAATAGTTCTGTTGTGAGGTGACTATCATTAAGCCAGGTTTCAACTAATAAAATTATTTGATAAACGTTTGAAGCAAAGTATAAAAACAAGTTATTTAATTTCGTTCTTACTCCACCAACATTTTGGTAATAAATATTTAGACTGTCACAGTTTGGTAGATCATTTTCAACAGCATCAACATCATCATCAGCAACAAAATCATCATCAGCAGCAACAAAATCATCATCAGCAGTATCAATGTTATTATTAGCAACAACAACATCAGCAGCAACAACAGCAGCAACATCTTCATCAGCAACATTAATACTATTGGCGATAGCATATTCCCCAACAGCTACAAGATCGTCAACAAAACTGTCAACGACCATATCATTGGCAACAACATCATAAGCGACAAAATCATCTACAACAACAACCATGTCTTGAGTAACAAATACGTCAGTAGCAACATTTTCAGCTTCGCAAGTTATTGAAAATTTGACTAAGTCACAGGAGCAACTTCCGGTGGCGGATAGTTTTTTGGCCTGAAGTCGAATGGGCGAATTCGTATTCCCTTAGGCCAGAGCTCTGAGTTAAATATCAAATTTACGTATTTCAGTGGAGTTCCAATTTTAAAATTTACAAATCAAAGCTTATTTTCATCAGAGGTTTGCGTTACAAGCCTATAGCATGGGAAAGTGGATGCATCAATTTGGGTTTTAGACTGGATGTATGAGATTATATTTTCAGTAGAGGTTTCTTTTCTAAAACTGGAAATATGGAACCATCTCATTTTAGTAACAAATTTTCTTTAGAACATCAGCGTCCATATTAATTCCCGATTTAATAATGCATTTTGTAGGAGGAGGTATTTTATCGTTTAGATTGTCGTTATCCAAAATAAGAGCTTTTACATCGAAAGCTTTATTTTTATTATTTACATTATTAAAATCGTCATCATCAGCATGTACGTCATCGGCGCGTTCATCGCCAGCAGCATTTAAATCGTAAGCGAGCTCACTGGCAGCTTTCCCAGTATCAGTACACACAACATCGGAGCATGAATTCGCCGCAGTTCCAAGTGTATTACCATAGATAAACAATATAAAGATACACATCTTTCGTACGTTTTACCCCCCAAAACCCATTTGTTTACATTGTTGTTTTTGTAATTTAATTCTGTGTCCATGAATAAATGTGAAATCCAACAACAAAGTTACGGTGGTGGAAATCAGTAAGTTGCACTAGTATGCGTGTTTTAAAGCACACTAGTAAAACTTACTGATTTCCACCACGGCTAAACCCACCTTTTAGCTTGTAGGCAAACCGGATTGACAGCCAAAGATTTGTATCTTTATTTGTTTATCTATGGTATTACCAACATCAGCGCAAACACCACCATGATCAGCACCTTCTTCTGCACCATCTTCACCATCACCATCATCACCGTCAACATCGTCATCAACACCATCATCTAGAGCAGCTTTTTTATTTTCAGAAGAAAGAATATTTACTGCCTGTGTGTATGAAGGGAGGAACAAGAGGAAATAACAACAACATCGGCAACTTCATTAACGGCATGAAAGCTCTCCGTAACGTCATCAACTGTTGGATTGCATTTTTTTGTTTAGTCAAAAGCAGAAATAACAACAGAAGGGGAGGGAGAGTTAATCAGACGTAAATTTGCATTGTCTTTACTTGGTATAGGTTTTTGTTTGGTCATCGACTTTGTGTTATTGTTATTACTATTATTAACTGAGTTCGAGGAAGATAAACTTTGACGGCGAACACTAGGTGAGCTTTTAAGTAGAACCCGGGGTACAAGAGGAGAAGAAATATTTCTTATTTTATTTGTCAATTTAGACTTTGTATTGTGACTTACATCATTGCCCTTAGTTTTCAATAATTTAGAACGTGTATTTTGTAAGACAAGAATCGGATTTTTTTCTTTATGATTCGATGCACTGACACCATTACACTCCTTAGAAATTTTTGTATCGAGAGCTTTTAAAATTTTTTCAATGCAATTTAATCTAGCATAGCAATTTATAGCAGAGCTAGTGCAACACAATTCACATTTCCAACCAAAGTTTAAATGTTTATTGAGAAATTCGAGTTCAGAGTCGTTAATTTTAGCGCAAGAATAATGAAATTTCAAAGCACATACAACACAGGATAAAATATCGTTAATTATCATTTGGTCACAACAAAAACAATTGATAACCATAATAAAGCCGGCGCTGAGCTTTATCAATGTTCAGCTATGACTGATTTAAACATTCATTATCAGCATAGATAAACAAATAGAGATACAAATCTTTGGCTGTCAATCCGGTTTGCCTACAAGCTAAAAGGTGGGTTTAGCCGTGGTGGAAATCAGTAAGTTTTACTAGTGTGCTTTAAAACACGCATACTAGTGCAACTTACTGATTTCCACCACCGTAACTTTGTTGTTGGATTTCACATTTATTCATGGACACAGAATTAAATTACAAAAACAACAATGTAAACAAATGGGTTTCGGGGGGTAAAACGTACGAAAGATGTGTATCTTTATATTGTTTATCTATGTAATCAGTTAACCGCAAGTCCGGACTCACTGTGTGACAGAAGTTATTTCATTTTGAATTAAATGAGTTCTAGTATCACAATTCTCTATTTTCATTGTTTTTCTTTAATATTTTGTGTATGTTTCGTTCGATTTAAAGCTTTTCTGGAGTTAAGTTTTTTGAACCTTTAACACGCTACCTGATTTTTTTCAGATTTTTTAAATAATGTTTAGTTGTCGCGAGCATACATTTTATGCAAAAAGCATTTTTTGGAGTTTTTAATTTGTAAAAAAAAATATTGGTTTTTAAATAATATTTTCGAACTCAAAATCATTTTTGAAAAAAAAAATCAATTTGTATCTCAATTATCAAAATAAAAATCGGTTTTGTTTTCAAGGTTTTAAATTGCAATTCCTAAAAGTTAGACAAAACAACAACAACTATTAGGGGTTGAAAACTTGTTTGTCTTATTCCTTATTTAGTAACGAAAAAATAGATGTACATTTATTACGGGCTGATTCCCTAAATAGATACAAAAAGAAAATAAACAACAAATATTGGCGTTTCGTCCCGGCGTTCTCACTTGGACTCTTCAGTTGACAGTGAGGGCCTTGTCAAGACGCAATTTTTATTAAGTTCAGTGCAGCTTACATCAATTTTACAGCGAAAATCAAATGTGGACTATATCCAACCCAATTAGAATTTCTAATCAAGAATTGTTGGAAATTTTGTTACCCGTGGCCTGGCATTGTTTACATGTGAGTGTTTTTTATAATACAAATTTTATATACCACTGATGTATTCAGCCAAGTAGAAGACTTAGCATTATTTAATGGGACTTGTTGAATTATTGATTCAATAGAACTTTTAACGGCCTTTAGTCCATAAAAATTGGCGTTAAGAATTTGTATTATAAAAAACACTCAAATGTAAGCAATGCCAGGCCACGGGTAACAAAATTTCCAACAATTCTTGGTTAGAATTTCTAATTGGGTTAGATATAGTTCTAAACTGATTTTCGCTGTAAAATTGATGTAAGCTGGACTGAACTTAGTAAAAATCGCGTCTTGACAAGGCCCTCACTGTCAACTGAAGAGTCCAAGTGAGAACGGCGGGACGAAACGCCAATTTTTATGGACTAAAGGCAGTTAAAAGCTATATTGAATCAATAATTCAACAAGTCCAATTAAATAATGCTAAGTCTTCTATATAGAATTTGTATTATAAAAAACACTCCTAAAAAATAAAATATTTTTTTTTGCTTCTAATGATACCAACAGATTTATTTATTTCTTTGCCTAGTGCAAAAATGTTTCGTATGTATAATTGGCTTCGACCTTGGAAATATAAGCACAGTGATTGTCTTAGGTGCTAGTTATAGCTATCATTGAAAACCATCATTGAAAAAGTTAACTGTTGATTTTGAGACCTTTCGAAAGTTTAATCATTGAATATTTTAATACAGAAATATAGCTTACGACTTCAAAATTATTTCTCCTTTAAAAAAATTCATTTTGACCCATATCTTCCCCATAACGTAACTTTTAATTTTTCAATGATGAACTACCTTACCAATGATCATTGAAAAAATTAAAAGTTACGTTATGGGGAAGATATGGGTCAAAATGAATTTTTTTTGTAGGAGAAATAATTTTGAAGTCGTAAGCTATATTTCTGCATTAAAATATTCAATGATTAAACTTTCGAAAGGTCTCAAAATCAACAGTTAACTTTTTCAATGATAGCTATAACTGGCACCTTAGCACTGGCTAGTCGTAAGAAACAATTTCTGTTGTATTTAGCAATTACACTAAAATAGACACATCGTTTTCTCTTATTCTAATCGGGTTTTAGTCCCATCTGCATTTTTTTGATAAATATGCTAATTTTTAAGGGTAGATTGTTGTTGCATATGACCAGAGATCTTCAACCCGACCTCGTTAATTCAATTATGCCTTCAAGCCTTGGCCCCAACTTCCAACTTTGCCAGTCCCTAGAGTCAAGCACCAAAAACTCTCTGGAATAAGTTATGTTTTAAGAGAATTGGTTGTTTAACCCGAAAAATTGTGCAATTCTTGTCAGGCCTTAGTCCCGAGCTGGTTTTTTCATCCTAATTTTCTGGACTTTGTATTTAAAGAATAATTGTCATTGCATTAAAAATGTCCATTATTAAAACTTTTAATTGCATTTCATTCAATACAGTCCACTTAAATAAAAACAAAAACATTATAATTTCCATATTGTTTAGGCTTTGTCCTCTCCATATCCATTATTCGTACCCTTATCTTGCTTTTTCTTCAATCTCCTTGAGCAATTAGCCCCAACAAAATTCTTTATGGCCTTAGAAAAAAATTACAAACATGTAAATTATTCAGCCCCAACCTCGTTATTTTGTCTGATTCCCATTAAATTTAACAGCTTAACAATATTTGAGACACATATAAAACTTTACACGAATACGTTGTAATATATTGCTTCTATATTTCAATTTTTTTAGGAATCGGTTGTAGGGGGGCTTTAGCCCATGAATCCAACCCCTGGATCCGCCACTGATAGTCACGATCCCTAAACATTATTTAAAAAATCTGAAGAAAATTCAGGTAGTGTGTAAAGGGTTCAACAAACTTAATTTCAAAAAAAAATTTTAAATCGGACGAAAAATACACAAAATATTAAAGAAAAACAATGAAAATAGAGAATTTGGAACATACAACTCATTGTATTCAAAATTAAATAACTTCCATCACACAGCGAATTTGGACAAGTGGTTATCTAACTGATAATGAATGTATAAATATGAGCCTACATATTATAAAGGGTGTCCCTTAATTCGTCAAGAGTATTTTAGGGCATGATTCTGGGGTGAGAAACACCCATAATCCCCCCCCCCCCCAAAAAAAAATCTCCAAAAATGTCTTTTTGCCAAAATCTCCAAAAATCTCCAAAATCTCAAAGAATCGCAAAATATTTGTTTTTTCTTGTGATAAGTTAATAAATTACAGTTATGATTTGACACATTTTAATCCAGTATATGTTACGTGAGCTTTCCGAGGACGCAGAATTGTGATTAGGCATGGCACAGGCGAATGAAGGTCATCGTTTAAGAAAAGACAGTTGTTGTTAAGTTTTGTTTTTTTTTTTTTTGTTTGTTTGTTTGATCTTGTCTCAGATGACCTAAGTTTTTTTTGTTCTATTATTAAATATTTCTAAATCATGTTTTTTGTTTGTTTAATAAAAGTAAAACGGATAAGAAAGCATTATATTTTTATTTTAACAAAAAATAACTACATAAAAGAAAATTCTAAAAAAGGAAGTATCAGTAATAAACGCTGTTTAATTTGATCCGAAATAAGCAGTGCAAGTAGTGAATCAAGCATTAAAATCGCGCCCAAGTTACAAAGGTACCATCACATTCCATACCCATTCCAAACACTTCACAGCTAGTAACCATAGAAATGCCGATGTCATCAATATAGACGACAACATCCAATTTTTGATAAACAAATCTACACACCATATCCAAGGAAGACAAAGCATCTTGCAACTCAGCAGATTTGATGATCGTATGATCATCCAATATTATGTATAGTATATGTATATTTATATTCGGCACCGTAGTTCTAATTAATAATTGTATCTTAGCTTTAAGTCAGTTGCATTTTGCATCTGAATAAAAGAGGACCATCTTGGTCTATTTTAAAAACTGTTCGCATTGAATTTCATTTTTGCCTCCGCGTAGGAGAAGATATATTTTTACTTGCGATATACGTAGGGTAAGTTTAGGATTCGTGTAAAAAAAAAATCGAGATAATAATTTTTCCTAACATTACGATTATAGAGAACGCGAAAAAAGTGGGTCTCGCAATTCTGTCTGTCTGTCCGTCTGTCTGTACCTCGACCTGCAGCCTAAACGGCTAAAGCAATTTTCTTCAAACTTTGGACATAAGCTTCTTATGTGATTCCCTAGAGGGGAAATTGAAATTTTTTTTTAACTCGAAAAATAACGGTTCCTGTCATACAACCAATATACAAAAATTGATTTATTTCTAAAACGGCTCTAACGATTTTCAAAAAAAATTACGACCTACTAAAATTAATGAAGCAAATATTTTGGTACAAAAAACAAATTTTTATAACGGTTATTAACGGTACCTGTCATACAACTGATTTTTTGGTTTTCAAATTTCTCGTTAACTGCTACACCGATTTCAACCAAATTTTGTATGTAAAAAGTCCTTTAGAATTTTAACAATCTTGCATATAAAAATTTTCAAAAAAATAATTTTTGGATTTTTAAAAAAATATTGACGGGTTAATTATTTTTTTTTTTAATTTTGTGAAAAATTGTTTTTTATTAAATACTAAAAGTTGGCATACCAAATTTATTTTTTTTAATTTTCAAGAATTTTTATATATACAAAATTAGTTTAAAAAAAAACGCTCTAACGATTTCTGAATTTTTTTTTTCCTAAATTCATAATTATCAAGCAAATCAGAAAGCATACTTTTTTTAAGCTCTATGTTTGCTATTAAAAAAAATTATATTAATTTATAGTATAATAATTAATATTTTAAAATGTTTTAAAATTTTTTTTTAATGATATCATAATGTTATAGAACCACTTTACGTATATGCACAATATGTCAATTTTATGCAACGTTCAAGTTGTTAGCTACGAGAGCAAGTTTGTGCGATCCAGTCGTGCCCATTTTTTTGTCAATCCCAGAGGATTTTTACATAACTCGCCCGATTTTATTGCTTGATTCACTACTTGCACTGCTTATTTTGAGATTTTATCTTGGGTATTTTTTTTTGTGAAATTTTATCCGGTGGTTTTTGTCTTTGCTACATTTTCTCTTTGGGGATTTTCTTTTTGGGATTATATTTTTGGAGTAAACATCACCAAACCTTCTTGGGTGTATTATAAGAAAAAAAAATTCTACAGTAAGGGCCAAATCAACATAATGTTTTAGTAATTTTTTTGAATGTATGTAACAATACTAAAAATAAAAGTCACTTACAAGTTGCCGAAAAACCCACAGATTTTATGATAATTTGGAAAAACAGCGGCAGGTAAAATTTAAAAAAAAGGTGTTTTTTTTAGCTTTTAAGCTCGAAAAGCTATGAATACAAATTATTTTTTTGGTTTTAGATAATTTTTTAAGTATGTTTTTTACTAAAACAGATATAACGGGTGCACTTTGACATTCTTTGGTTTGAATACATTCTAATTTTAGTAACCACTTATGTTGAATTCTACATACTATCTGCAGTTGTTGCAAAATGATTTATCAGAACTATTGAATGACATTCCATAGGTTCAACTAGCTTCATCTTATTCCTAACTTAATGGTGCTTCAGTCCAATTCGCTCGAGAGGTTAAAAATTGACAAGATAAAGATTAAGCGGAAATCGTGGGATAGAAAAAAGTAAGAGCAGTTCAATGGCCTGCAAGATCTCCTGACTTTACAATATTGGATGTTTTTGAGTGGAGAAGAATGAAATAAATCTTTTATTCAGCCAAAATAGCAACTTAAAGTGAACTGAGGCAGTAGTTAGGATCATTAATATCAATATCAGTGAAATACGAAAACGGGCTTTGGCATGCATACAAAATCAAAGAGTACTCATTTGAACACCTGTTATAACTGTTATAGTTCACACATAAAATAAAAATTATCGATAACCACACATATAATTTTTTTATTCAAATCCATTCGGGCGTTAAGCAAAAAAAACCTTTTCATTAAATTTTACATAACGCTGGTTTTCCAAATTATCATTAAATCTATGGGTTTTTCGGCAAACTTGTTAGTGACTTTTATTTTTAGTATTGTTACATACATTCAAGAAATTATTAAAACATCATGTTGTTTACGCATGTTTTGGAGAAAATTAGCAAAATCAAAAAATTAGCATGGGCAGGCAAAATTGAACAGACTAAAACCTGAATATCTTAAGACTGAGAAAAGATAAAAAATGTATTTAAACTCAATTACAAAGGCTGTTATTCTTCTAAAAATAAAGACCTAAACGAAGTTTCTATCATTTTTACTAACAGCGCAATCAGCGTTACAGGGTACACCGAAGTAAGACCTTTCTTAAATCCTTGATAAATGATATCAAAATTGGAGATAGGCCCTTTCTGTATAATAATTTTTTTCTTAGAATACACCCAAGAATCATGCACTAAAATACTATTAACCAATTAAGGGACACCCTGTATAAAGGGTCACTCCTATGGCAGCTGGGCCAGCTCTTAATAAATCTTCGCCCAGCGTCCCTTGAAGCAAATCCGTCCAACCGTCAAAAAAAAAACAAGTTATGCTTGTCAATATGAACACCACTTTCCATTTCATTCATCTTTCAATTCTTGAAATAGGTACAATAAGAACTGTTTGGATTCACTTAATCTTAAACCCAATTTATTTTTATATTAAAAAAAAACATTTAATGTCATTAATTTGACTAAGTCCCTAACGCTACTTAGAAACAAAGATCATCATTAAAAATACCTAAAGTACCGAAATAAATAAGGATTTTTTTCCAAATTCCAAAGCTAGATAAGAACAAGAACATTAAATAAGTATGTAAGAAAACTAGGTATGAATTCTCCATAAAATAAAAAAAAAGGTTTGAAATGATTTTTTAGTTTTTCAAAATGAGTGCAAATAAAATTTTCTTTGGAATATGTACCCTAACAAATATTTCCTTTTTGCGTGACCTTTCTGTAACAATAAATAAAATCCTAACGTTACAACAGTAAAAATAGAATAAGAATTTTAAAACATAAGAGTTTAAAAGAAATGACAATATTTGTTTTAAATAAGTAAATAAAATGTTCAAAAACGAAATTTAATTTTTTTTTAAATAATCTTGTATGAATTTTTGTTTAATTTGGTTTGGTTATTTATGAGTGTTCTTTTGTTCAAAGTGTATATCGGATGAAAATTGTTCTTTTTTCATGTACAAACCTTTTTATTAATATTTGCCCACTTGTATTCATATAATTTATACAAAACGCGATAGCGTCTTTTGCTCAAGTAAGTCAACCTTGTAAGATTAATGCTCTCAAGCAATTGACGAATCTAAGAACTTCAAAAAGATACATGACCTATGAATTATTGTATGAAATCTAAAAATTTCATTACTTGCAAACAATTCTTAAATGTAATTACCCAGAGTTATAATGACGTGCAATTCGTTCAACTGGTTAAGTTGTGGACTCATTGAGGATGGATCCCATAAATCTCTGCTATCTTGAGGTACTCCGTGTACTAGCGGTAAAAACTAGCAGTAGTTCCATGGCAACACAAATATTTCCAGGCTCAAAACCTAATTGGTAACTGTGAAGAAAATGATTACATATCTGTGGTGTTTGGTATAAACATGATAACTCCATACAAAATTCCCTTTTGACGCACACTTTACTACGATCTAGAGCGTAAAAAAATTGATCGATTTGCTTAAAATTTGGAACAAATATGCACTGAATTGAAATAAATGATTCTCTTATTTGTGAAAGAGATTTTCCAATATTTTAATACAAGTTTAAATGCCTTTACCTTAAAGATACGTTTATGGAGTTATCATATGTTTATACCAAACACCACAGATATATTTACCTATATGATATGTGGTTTAATGTATATCTGGAAATGCACACTTTTCTCAAAATTGACGATATACCTATTAGACCGAGAGCCCACAGCAATTTTTGAGTGCAAGCGATAGGTCCATACTATTCATATTCAAATATGAAAGTCCTCTAAACAGCAGTAGGTTTTGCATCTCTCACACCCAAAAATAGCTGCGGGCTCTTAGTCTATATGTTACCGTTAAAGTCGGGAATTTTCCTCAAATAGCAAGATTCCGTACTATAAATAGTTACAGCCTTATGCATAAGCGAATTATAGCGAGTGCATAGCGCTATGCACTCTTTATAATGCCTCTGAACGCAAAAACCTTATTCATAAACTTATGCAACGTTGAATAGAAGCAACATAAGCTAAACACGTTTGGAGGTTGTATAGAGCCAACATAAGGGTTATTTTGTATCGGAATGTCACTTTTACTCACACTTCAAAAATAAAAATAAATCGGGTGGCACAACGGCTCATGAAGAACCAGGGCCTAGTGACTAACAACTCGCAACCATTCCTGTGTGCGCCTTTCGACAGGAATGGAAGGGACCTACAATTTTATGCCGAATCCGAACGGCTAGACGAGAAGCACTTATTCGTGACAAGGTATACTCTTGGAGGATTTGTCAATTACTCGCAAGAGGGAGTAGCCCTGAAAAAAACTTTTTTAGTTTTTAGGTGGACGAGGCTGGGAAGCGATCCCAGACTTCCAGCGTGACAGTCGAACGCACTAACCATTACGCTACGGGCTACTGCTGACTCACACTTCACACATAGCAATAATGTAGATAGATGTTAGGGGGGTGCTTATTTTTGCAATCTTTGAGGAGTTGAAATCTCAATTTCAAAATATTTAATAAAATTTAATACAGCGATTAATAACGTTGGTTTTGTTAATTTACTGTACATTTTTGTTGGGATATTGTTTAAAAAAATAAAGAATATTTTTTTGTACACTTTATTTTATAGAAGCTGCTTAATAAATGTGCAAAATTTAAAGATTTTCCATCAAATCTTACAACTTTTGCAAATAGTCGACGGCATGCGTAATTTAAATAAAATTATACAAAGATTAATCTTCATCACTTTTATGGGAAAAAACTAATGAATTTTAAGCATTACAAAATAAGCACCACCCTTTTATTTTTCTCCTCAACAAAAACATCACGATGTGAGTGAATGGAACAATTCATGGAATAAATCAAAAACCACGTATTTTTTGTTTCAAATATTTTTAATTTTATTTGCGAACAGCGAACACAAAAAACAACAAAGTAACTGGATAATTATAATAATATTGTATAAAAAGAATCCAATCGCCAGCAGAATTACTTCTATTGATTTTTCACACAGCACACACACAGCTGGGTCTCCTTTGTCAGTTTTGAAAGTAAAACGTACTAGATTCCTCCTTTATGGTACTAATTTTGACACAAGCTCATTATAACTATAATGGGTTGAAAAATATTTTATGCGTAACAATTTATGCAACGTTGTATAGTAGCTACATAAATCTTTATACAGTGCATAACTATTCATCTGTTCAGCGGATTCTAATGAATACGGCTGTTAATGTCGATATTAAATTATGCTTGCTAGTAAATGTCGATACTTAGGTAAGTATAAATACATACATATGTATGCTGTCCCGTTAAAGTACTGGATTAAGAGAGCCTGCATACATACATACATATCTACATATGTATGCTGTCAATTTTTCTTGGCTTATTTTATTTACCGTAAAAGATCATCGTGCTTGAGTTTATATCTGCTTTAAGAAAACATTTGAGCTCATTTGATAGATAATAAATAGCTTAATTTTATTTTTAATTTTTTGAGGTTACTTACTTATGATTTATGAATAAAGAACACAGATACAGTTATTTAAATAAAAACAAAAACATTAAAAAAATTATATTAAAATGAGGTTGGTACCTACACTGTAGGAAAACAGCAATTTCTTTTTAAAAAAAAGTAAAACTTATACAAAAATCGGAATTAATAATACTTGTAACATAAGGATTTACATAAAAGGTTATTTTTATAGGAAACATAAAAATGTTTTTATATATTTTAGGTATCTTAGTAACGAACAAAGAACACAGATACAGTTGTTTTTCAAAAAAGGAAAAAAACATCAACCAAATTTACTTAAAATTACTTACCCTTAAAAAAAAATTTGTACCAAAAATCAAAAGAAATGATTTAGATTTTACTTCAATTTACGGAAAGTCCTACCTACGAGTAGCTACCTACCCATTTTGTGTGAGCTTACTGCAATGCACTCTGGCATCTGATAGCTCAAAGTCTACGTTTCCGAAGGTTTTTAGAACCTAAACTATTTAAATTTGACCTAAGAGCTGCTGCATATATTCATGTTTTCAAGATTCCCGTTTTAAAATTGACAAACAAATTCTCTGTTCTTGAGATGTAGTTTTTCAACGAAATATGTTGCGATTCCTGAAAGAATAAATCTCTTAAATAAAGGGTTTTTCAACAGGGACGCTACAAAAGTAGAGCAACAGGGACAGCAAAAGACGCCATATTTCTTGCCACTCTTTTGACATTTCTCTTCAGTAAGGTTTGCTATTTCATGATGGAAAGATATACGAGCCAACGACGAGTCGAAATTATTAAAATTTACTACCGAAATAATTCGGAGTCAGTGGCCTCAACGTTAAGAGCGCTACGTCCAATTTATGGTCGTCATAATCGTCCTAGCAGATCAACAATTTAGCGTCTAGTGGAAAAATTTGAATCCACAGGCACAGTACAAAATTATCAAAACTATAAAAATGTTTCCTTTTTTTTATTTTTAAACATTATTGGGAGTATTCATAGCCATTTTAACACCTGGGTCTAAGTTAAACATAGGTTTAAATGAATTTTCGGACATTGATTCTATTTTTTAAGTTTATCATTTCAAAATATTTGAAGCTATTTGTGTAGTATACCAAGTAAATTATCTTATAAAAATATATAACCAACAATTTGTAATTAAAATTGGTCTGTATTCATTGAGCCAAAATTGTCTTAAACTGTAGTTTAGTTAAACCTGGGTCTATCTGCGACTATGAATATGCCCCTATGTATTATGTTTTTGTCAAATAATAATCAGTATGATCGCCATTTCTTGAAATTAGCTCTATTAGACGGTTTGGAATTAAATCATACAGTTTTTTGGAATAATCCAGCGAAATCTCTGGCTCCAGGCATCGCAGTAAGCTTCGACCATGACGTCCTTATCTCCAAACCGTCTACCAGCATCAGAAACTTTTCGAGATAGCCTTTCTTATGCAGCTGCCGTAGAACCGGTTTCTTTTTGATTTTCATATTTTAGGCTCTGATAGTGTGTAATTTGAAGCTAGCCACTAAATGAGTCGCTTTTATCGGAGAGTTGTTGCTTGATCTGTGCGTCCCTTTTGCTTTTTCCCATAGTTTTCAGTGTCTGCTAGATAGTTGTTGACAATCGTCTTACTTCTGCTCGGTCTCCTTGCTTTTTCTCGGCTTGAGAATCCCAGTTCCTTTAAAATGTTCAAGTTAGCACTACATTTGTGGAAATTCAAAAAAGCAAATATGCAGTTAATTGTAGCTTTTTAGTAATAAATTAGTTGTGGAAAAAAAAATTTGTAGCTCTACTATTTTTTAAAAAAATGGTAAGTAGTGCTAACTTGATATCAACTTGGCACTACACTTTGTGAAATTCCAAAAACTAAGTAAGCAGTTCGTTGAAGCTTTTTAATAGTAAGTAAGTTGTGGAAAGAAAAAAATTCTAAAAAAATTTTTGAGTACTATTTTTAATATTAAAAAAAAAAATTAGTATGTAGTGCTAACTTGATATAAACTTGGCACTACACTTTTTGAAATTCTAAAAACTAAGTACGCAGTTAATTCAAGCTATTTAGTAGTAAATTAGTTTTGGAGAGAAAAAAATTCCAAAAAATTTGTTGCCGTACTTTTTTTTAAAAAATAAGAGTAGGTAGTGCTAACTTGACACTGGTGAATTCAGCCATTAAAAAGGGAAATTCGAAAATAAAACATGCTTTTATTTAAAGCTTTTTAGTAGTAAATTAGTTGTGGAGAGAAAAAAATTCCAAAAATTTTGTTGCCGTACTTTAAAAAAAAAATAAGAGTAGGTAGTGCTAACTTGACACTGGTGAACTCAGCCATTAAAAAGGGAAATTCGAAAATAAAACATGCCATTATTTGAAACTTTTTAGTAGTAAATTAGTTAAGGAGAGAAAAAAAATTCCAAAAAATTAGTTTGACTTACTTTTTTAAAAAAATAAGAGTAGGTAGTGCTAACTTGACACTGGTGAACTCAGCCATTAAAAAGGGAAATTCGAAAATAAAACATGCCATTATTTAAAACTTTTTAGTAGTTAATTAGTTGTGGAGAGAAAAAAAATTCCAAAAAATTTGTACTTTTAAAAAAATGAGAGTAGGTAGTGCTAACTTGACACTGGTGAAGTCAGCCATTAAAAAGGGAAATTCGAAAATAAAACATGCCATTATTTAAAGCTTTTTAGTAGTAAATTAGTTGTGGAGAGAACAAAAATCCAAAAAATTTGTTGCCGCACTTTTTTAAAAAAATAAGACTAGGTAGTGCTAACTGGACACTGGTGAACTCAGCCATTAAAAAGGGAAATTCGAAACTAAAACATGCCATTATTTAAAACTTTTTAGTAGTAAATTAGTTGTGGAGAGAAAAAAATTCCAAAAAATTTGTTGCCGTACTTTTAAAAAAAATTTAAGAGTAGGTAGTGCTAACTTGACACTGGTGAACTCAGCCATTAAAAGGGGAAATTCGAATATAAAACATGCCATTATTTAAAGCTTTTTAGTAGTAAATTAGTTGTGGAGAGACAAAAATTCCAATACATTTCTTGCCGTACTTTTAAAAAAAAAATAAGAGTAGGTAGTGCTAACTTGACACTAGTGAACTCAGCCATTAAAATGGGGAAATTGGAAAATAAAACAAGCCATTATTTAAAGCTTTTTAGTAGTAAATTAGTTGTGGAGAGAAAAAAATTCCAAAAAATTTGTTGCCGTAAGTTTTTTAAAAAATAAGAGTAGGTAGTGCTAACTTGACACTGGTGAACTCAGCCATTAAAAAGGGAAATTCGAAAATAAAACGTGCCACTATTTAGAGCTTTTCAGTAGTAAATTTCTAGTGGAGAGAAAAAAAATCCAAAAAATGTGTTGCCCTACTTAAAAAAAAAAAAAATAAGAGTAGGTAGTAGGTAAAAAATAAGAGTAGGTAGTGCTAACTTGACACTGGTGAACTCAGCCATTAAAAAGGGAAATTCGAAAATAAAACGTGCCACTATTTAGAGCTTTTCAGTAGTAAATTTCTAGTGGAGAGAAAAAAAAATCCAAAAAATGTGTTGCCCTACTTTTTAAAAAAACTGGTGAACTCAGCCATTGAAAAGGGAAATTCGAAAATAAAACATGCCATTATTTAATGCTTTTTAGTAGTAAATTAGTTGTGGAGAGAAAAAAATTTCAAAAAATTTGTTTCCGTACTTTAAAAAAAAATAAGAGTATGTAGTGCTAACTTGACACTGGTGAACTCAGCCATTAAAAAGGGAAATTCGAAAATTAAACATGTCATTATTTAAAGCTTTTTAGTAGTAAATTAGTTGTGGAGAGAAAAAAATTCCAAAAAATTTATTGCCGTACTTTAAAAAAAAAAATAAGAGTAGGTTTACATGTTTTATTTTCGAATTTCCCTTTTTAATGGCTGAGTTCACCCGTGTCAAGTTAGCACTACCTACTCTTATTTTTAAAAAAAAAAAGTACGGCAATAAATTTTTTGGAATTTTTTCCTCTCCACAACTAATTTACTACAAAAACGATTTAAATAATGGCAGGTTTTATTTTCGAATTTCCCTTTTTAATGGCTAAGTTCATCAGTGTCAAGTTAGCACTACCTATTCTTATTTTTTTTAAAAAGTACGGCAATAAATTTTTTGGAATTTTTTTCTCTCCACAACTAATTTACTACTAAAAAGCTTTAAATAATGGCATGTTTTATTTTCGAATTTCCCTTTTTAATGGCTGAGTTCACCAGTGTCAAGTTAGCACTACCTACTCTTATTTTTTTTAAAAAAGTACGGCAATAAATTTTTTGGAATTTTTTTCTCTCCACAACTAATTTCCAATAAAAAGCTTTAAATAATGGCATGTTATATTTTCGAATTTCCCTTTTTAATGGCTGAGTTCACCAGTGTCAAGTTAGCACTACCTACTCTTATTTTTTTTTTAAAGTACGGCAATAAATTTTTTGGAATTTTTTTCTCTCCACAACTTATTTACTACTAAATAGCTAGAATTAACTGCGTACTTAGTTTTTAGAATTTCAAAAAGTGTAGTGCCAAGTTTATATCAAGTTAGCACTACATATTAATTTTTTTTTAATATTAAAAATAGTACTCAAAAATTTTTTTAGAATTTTTTTCTTTCCACAACTAATATACTACTAAAAAGCTACAATTAACTACATATTTAGTTTTTAGAATTTCCACAAATGTAGTGATAACTTGACATACATTCATTTAAAGCATGTATTGATCCTCTTTCGGCTATTGTCGACGTGTTTCCAGAGCCCATTTTAACTTGAAATTAAATACAAAATATAGTTTTCTATCCTTTCTTAAATATTTTTAACTTCTGTTTGAAAAAAATCGTCGATGTTAACTTTTGCCAAGCAATTTTTGGAATGGCCTCTATCAAGTGACGCAACTTTTGATATCCATTTTTTGCAGTCCATTCACATAATATGGGAAATTTCTATGAATTTTCCAAGTTAACTCCTTAACTTATTGCAAAATATATACCTACTCACGCGTATCAAAAATTTCCATGAAAAATATTGCTTACAGATATTTATCGAGAAAAAAACAAAAAAACTTTTATGAAAATAGTGGCCTCAAACAATAGACAGGGAGTGTACATCTCATATTTTACTATTATTTTAATTTTTGTTGAAAAAAAGCTAAAAGAACAATTTGATACACTTTTTACGGTTTTCTTGTTTGCAATGGAGAAATAAAATAAGCCAAGAAAAAGAAAAACTGACGAAACTGTTAGCCTCGCTCAAATCCGCCCTTAAACGGGAAAGCATGCATCAGTTAATGTCGATTTTAACTTGTCAGCATACGTTCATGTTGACATTATTAACTAGATAATGTCTGGAATACTGCAATTTGAAAGAAAAATTCCCGACTTTAACTGATCGAACCTGTTAACGGATTCCGCAAACATATCAAAGGGCACGGTAGTGCCCAGTCAAGTTCTGACACTACACCCTATTTACAGGATCAAACTCAGGCGATTTTCGACCATTGACCCCCTCTAACTTCAGTACCAATAAAGACAGAAACTTCAAACTCGCAGCAATTTCAAGCAAAGAGGAAAATGGAAAAAACTATGTTCGAGGTCGAGTGTTATGGAAGTGCAACACAAGGTAGTGTTTACAATGCTACCTCCACAGCTATGCTCAGTAAGGGGGTGGGTTCACCAAATAACTTTTTTTATCGTTTATAAAAAAGTATAATTAAATGAATAAAAAAATAAATATTTTCGTTGATGCTGCCACAGGGGGAACGTTACGATTGGCCGCAGATCAGTTGACCGGGTAACGTTATCTCGCCAAATTTTTAAGATCATTTTTTGCCTCTAACCCGCCGAACGTAATCTCGCGGCACGATATCTCGCCAACTAATCTCGCCAAAAATTTGGCGAGATTGACAGTACTTTTAGTACTATGGAAAAAGTACTATTTGGTACTAGAAAAAATATTTTTTTTTTTTGTTGGGAATTTTGTAAGTTTTTTTTTTTAATAAAATTAATGAAAATAATAATAATAGCAAGTTAAATCTCTTTAAGATTTTTTTTAGTTCTTAGAAGAACTGAAAACGTACAACAGGCCACAGTCTGGGGCATTGAATTTCATTTTTCATTCGGTTAACTACATTCATTGGACCACGAATTTTTTCACAGGAACGAATAAAATTTCTCGTCCAATGAAAAGTATTTAAGCAAGTTAAATTCCGGAATTTAATTCAGTTCTTCTTAGAACTCGGTCGTGGCAGGACCTAATAACAGATATCACTAAAATTGTGGTTTAATTTTGTTAGGTAAAAAAAAGAGTTTCTACAAAAAAATAATTACCTTTTTTGCAAAATAAAATTAACTCTTTTACAAAAAAAAAATAACATTTTAACAAAAAAAATTTTTTTGGAAGAAAAACTACTTATTTGTTATTTTTACAAAAAAAATAATTTTTTTTTACAAACAAAAAATTAACTTTTTTTCAAACAAAAATTATAATTTTAACAAAAAAAAAAATAACATTTTTACAAGACAAATTAACATTTTTATAAAAAAAAATCAACTTTCTTACAAATAAAAAAAAAAAACAACCCCGAAAAGGGGGTTAAAATCCTTAAACCCGCGAAGCGGGCCACCCAAAGTACTGTTTACTACAAAAAACTTTGATAACAGATCGACTGACGACATAGGCGCCTGCCAGACGACTGGGCATACCCTAAGCGGAGCGACGGAGTCGCGTGAGCGGGACAGAGGACCCGAAAAGGGGGTTAAAATCCTTAAACCCGCGAAGCGGGCCACCCAAAGTACTGTTTACTACAAAAAACTTTGATAACAGATCAACTGACGACATAGGCGCCTGCCAGACGACTGAGCATACCCTAAGCGGAGCGACGGAGTCGCGTGAGCGGGACAGAGGACCCGAAAAGGGGGTTAAAATCCTTAAACCCGCGAAGCGGGCCACCCAAGGTACTGTTTACTATAAAAAACTTTGATAACAGATCGACTGACGACATAGGCGCCTGCCAGACGACTGAGCATACCCTAAGCGGAGCGACGGAGTCGCGTGAGCGGGACAGAGGACCCGAAAAGGGGGTTAAAATCCTTAAACCCGCGAAGCGGGCCACCCAAGGTACTGTTTACTATAAAAAATTTTGATAACAGATCGACTGACGACATAGGCGCCTGCCAGACGACTGAGCATACCCTAAGCGGAGCGACGGAGTCGCGTGAGCGGGACAGAGGACCCGAAAAGGGGGTTAAAATCCTTAAACCCGCGAAGCGGGCCACCCAAGGTACTGTTTACTATAAAAAACTTTGATAAAAGATCGACTGACGACATAGGCGCCTGCCAGACGACTGAGCGGAGCGACGGAGTCGCGTGAGCGGGACAGAGGACAGAGGACCCGAAAAGGGGGTTAAAATCCTTAAACCCGCGAAGCTGGCCACCCAAAGTACTGTTTACTACAAAAAACTCTGATAACAGATCGACTGACGACATAGGCGCGTGCCAGACGACATAGAAGCATCGTAGACCCCCCAAAGTTTGCACATTCAAACTTGATTTGCGGCTAAACTAAGCATCATACAAAACTTAAAATTGCATATTCGTGATCTAGGGACTGCCACCTTTCAATCGATGTATCGCATGATATGAAAAACCGACTTTTATCTTTAAACTCGATTTGCGAGCCATAGAAGCATCGTAGACCCCCCAAAGTTTGCACATTCAAACTTGATTTGCGGCTAAACTAAGCATCATACAAAACTAAAAATTGCATATTCGTGATCTAGGGACTGCCACCTTTCAGTCGATGTATCGCATGATATGAAAAACCGACTTTTATCTTTAAACTCGATTTGCGAGCCATAGAAGCATCGTAGACCCCCCAAAGTTTGCACATTCAAACTTGATTTGCGGCTAAACTAAGCATCATACAAAACTAAAAATTGCATATTCGTGATCTAGGGACTGCCACCTTTCAGTCGATGTATCGCATGATATGAAAAACCGACTTTTATCTTTACACTTCTCGTCCAATTACTAGAGGTAAAGTTTTGTTCCTTCTAGTTGATTTCCACCAACGAACCAAACTTCTCACCCTAGCACACACTACCTACCCTTCCACCCGAAAACAATCACCCTCCTAAACACCTAAAACCTAGGCCAAACATTCTCTAACATCTAACCAGCACCAGCAACCCAAACAACCTCACAGGTCACACCACACAAGATACAACACGCAAGAAAATCAAAAATAATATCCCTTTAAGAGGTGCTATCTCCACTGAGTCCTAAGAAGAACTGATTAATTTCCGAAATTACCCTTGTTTATATACCCTTCGTTGGACGGCGAATTTTCAATTGGTTGTGACTGGCTACATTTATTTGAATTTTATGTTCGTTCTCGTCGATTCTCACTCAATCGAGTTACCTTTGATAAAAGTATTGACATTCTCAATACAGTGCTGTCTTCGAAAAATGCAAAAGGGATTTTGATTGGCTGTAATCACAAAGTCCGTGATTTTGATTGGCTGTCCATATGAAAATTGATAATTCAATACAGTGCTGTCGTTTTTTATAAAGAAAAGTAGGAATTGGCGAGATAACGTTACCCGAGCAAACGTGAGAAGAAATATCGTTACGAGGGAAACTGACGTAAGGTCAAACGTTTGGCGAGAAAACGTGTGCGAGAAAACGTTACGCGGTCAACCGTTTTGCGGTAAAACGTAGCCAACCCGCCACAGGGGCGTAGTCGCTTAAAATAAAAGGGCACCAGTAATTTTTTTTAATAAGGAAATTACAAACCTTTGAAGCGGAGAGCGACGGTGAAAGAATTTTTTAATATACAAATAAGACACATTATGAAATTTAAAGTTTGCAATAAGTTTAATGAAAATTAATTTGCTTGGGAAACCTTTTAAGGAATAAAACTCAAGATCTTTTCGGCACTTTAACAATAGATAGAGGTTAATCGAAATAAAATGGACCGTTATTACTTTGTCCCGAAAGAACAAAAGAATAATTAAACGGGTCGCGCGTCTCGCAATTTCGAGAAAATTACCGGAACGAAAGCCAAACGAATTTAACGATTTTCAAAATTTTAAAATGACACCAAAACGAAATACGAATAACCAAATTTTCTACTTATCATCTTTTTTTTTGTCTCCAACTATTCCTCCGATTTTCCTTTTTCCCTTCTGTGTTCCTCAACGAATTTTTCCTCCTTTTACACCTTACGATTTTCTCCTTATTTCCTTTCTCCCAACGATTTTATTATCACCAATAATTATTCTTTTCCTACACTTTTTCGTTTGTTTTTCGAAATCTATTTCTTTTGATTTTGTTTCACTTTGCTATTTCGTAAAACTTTCTCTCAAAATTTTTCGACTCGATCGTAAGTTCTACAGACAAGAAGTGTTCGTCCGGATTTTTCGATGTCCATTCGACCCACTTTTTGCGCTGAACTCCCCGGCTTTCGGCCAATCGGAATCCACGGATTTCAATCACGTCATTTGTAAGCCACTCTCAGCTAACTTGCTGAAGATCGCTACCGTTGACGAAATCCAGCGGTCCTGCTTACTCGCACCTACATCTCCTCGACTATGCTTTCGTCATCGTGGAAATCACCGACCGCTGGTGGCAACTTCCAGGAGCGGCGAAAGCGATGAACGCATTCAGTCATTTTCCCCCTATTATTTTCTTGAGGAAAAGCCTGACTGACAACAAAATATGAAAAACTCAAGAACTCAATTTCCACTCACAAAATTCATTAGTCCCCTCCAAATACCGTTTCTTAAACCCAAAACAAAAGAAAATAAGGAGAAATTCATCGCAGTGAAAAATACATTAACCAATTCCAAAATTTTGAAGGAAAAGAAGCAAATATCAATTTCGAAGGAAAAGTTGGCAACTATTTTCAAATGGATGGGTTAGCCTTTAGCCGCGGTGATATGCTGATCCTGTGTCAGCGTAGAACGAAACTGCTGGCTCGTTGTCCGTGATGATGTTGTCAACTAGGATTTCCATCGTACTGAGGTATCTCGGCTCGGGGTGTCGCTGCTGAGTGGCCATTCTTCTTATCAGTTGATTTGGGTGTCTCTTAGTGAGTTTTACAAGCTTCTTTGCTTGCAGCAGAAGGTACCTGTCCAGGGCGATGATGTAAGCTTCTGTGTAAATTCGCTCGTTGCTGTGATGTATCATTCGCTGCCGATGAAAATGTAGTCCGGTACAAACCCTTAGTAATTTTCTTTCGAACATTTGAAGTTCCTTCATGGCCGTCTTCGAGATGGAGAACCAGACAGGGAAGGAATAGCTAATTTCAGGCCGCAGGCGCTGCTTGTACATAAGTATCTTCGTCTTCTGACTTAGTCCGTTCCTGCGTCTCATCAATGGGTGGAGTCGGTGAAAGGCCCAGTTGGCTTTTTTGAGGACGTTTCGTGAGTGCGGCTTGAACCTTAACAACTCGCTGAAGTGGATGCCTAGGTACTTCACGTTCTTTTTGGCTGCTATTGTAGATCCGTCCGGAAGTTTCAGAACCAGACTTCTGCACTTGGCTGCGCTGCAACTACCTCTACTGGGTCTCCTGAAACACACAAGCTCCGATTTGGAGGTGTTTATCCGGATGCCCCATTTCTTGTAGAAGGCGTAGAGTCTATTGACGTGGTGCTCAACTTTGCACTTTAGCATTATTGGTTCCGAGATATAAATAAGACTGCAAAAATTGCAAAAACCGTAACTGACTGACTCTATGACTTATTGGGCCCTACCAATAATCAAATTTAGTAAAGACTTAAATATTTAAGGAAAATAGACCATAATGGTATGGACTGTAAAAAGTGAACCATACTTGTTATGTTTCATATTTTAGAGTCCATACCATGTAATATTCATCATTCAGGGTCCGACTAAATATTTAAGTCATAGTGGGTATATTATTAAGAGCTCATACAATTGTGGCCCATTTTACTTAAATATTTAAGTCTTTACTAAATTTGATTATTGGAAGGGCCCATTGACTCACTCACTGACAGATCATCAAAATTATGGAGCACTTCCTGACATTGTAGATTCTTTTGATTTCGCACAACGGTAGGCTTTGTGGTGTATACAAAGAACAAAATCGAAAATGTAAGTTTTTCCATTCTGGAGCGTGGTACCCGCTCATTTTCATAGAGTTGATATAATTTATTTGAAGCATTTCTGATTATCGTAGAATGATAAAATTTAATACAGCGGTAGAGCTTAGAGTGCAGACAAAGGCAAAATTTGAGATTTTACGTTCAGGGGCGTGGCAACCGCCCATTTAAGCAGAATTGATTTCAATTAAGAGGAGCACTTCTGATTTCCATAGAATGATGAAATTTGGTAGAACGGAAGGGCTAAAAGTGCAAGCAAACGCAAAGTTTTAAAAAATTGAGATTTTACATTCAGAGGGCGCCGTCAGCGGCGCGACGCGCGCCAGCGTTGCATCCGCTCATATTCACAGAACTGATATCAACTACGTGGACAAATTCTGATTGTCGTAGAATGATGAAATTTGGTAGAGCAATGGGATGCAACCCATGAAAGCAACCGGAAAATTAGAAATTTTAGATTTTACATTCAGTGGGCGTGGCAACCACCCATTTTCACAGAATTTATTCTAAATATATTGACAGCATTTCCGATTGGTGCGTGATTATGAAATTTGGTAGAGGGGTTAGTTTTCAGGTTTATACAAAGAAAAAGTTTAAATTATGACATTTTTCATGCAGGGTGGGTGTTTCATCCGACCATTCCTTCTCAATTATTATCAATTCAATGGTGGACTTCTAACTTATCAAAACTGGCACAGGGGTAGGAATTGTAGTACATTAAAAAACATACATTAAAAACTTACTTTTCCTTATGGGGCTCTTATTGGGCGTTTATTCCACCCACTTTTCCTGATAAAAAGAATATTTGCCTAAAAATACGCCAAGTTCTAAGTTTATTAATGTTAAATATCAAATATTTTGAGTAGAGTAATATGAAAGAACCTCAAAATTATCAGAGAAATCGTTTTTCAATGATTACTGACTTAAATTGAGTTGGTTTACTTGGCAAGTTTTCTTTTATTATCTAATTAATCAATTTGTTTTTGGTGTGATATACTTATAGGGTAGTATTCAGTTCACGTTCCAGGGAATTTTTAGGTACTGGGAATATTTAAGCGTTTATATCGTTGGAAAACTTGATGTTTTGAACATGTATTAACTAAATATATAAGTAAGAGTTGAGATAATAAACAGAAGTATCAATTTGAAATGTTTGATTTAATTTTCGATGGTCAATGAAAGGAGAAAATCTTCTGTAACCAATTACCTACACACAAATATTTTGTACCAAATATTAAGAAAATTGATCCACCCGTTATAATTCTGGCTGTAGTGGACTTAACAATTTTCTGTAAGATTTCTTTTATTTTTCTATTTTCAAAATCGCTCCAGGAATAGGAATGAAATACCAAAAGATGAATTTTCAAATCATTTTTTCTAAACTTTGATATTTTGAAGCATAATGTGAAATTGCTTTCATTTTAATTTTAACACAAACAAATTTTATTATTGTAGCACGAATCACCCTTATCCAAGTCCCTGATCCGCTACTGGATGAAAATAATTCATAGGACATGGTAGTGCCCAGTCTAGTTCTGGCCCTGCACCTTTTTTACGAGATCAAACTCAGCTATAATTCAGGGGGCGTAGTATCCGGCCATTTTCTCAGCATTAATATCAATTTTAAGGAGCACTCATTCGACTGTCTTTAAATTATGAAATTTGGTCGAGTGATAAACCTTAAAATTAAAGCAAAGGAAGCAAAATAAAAATTTGAGATTTTTCACTAAGGGGCGTGGAATCGGCCATCTTCTCAGAATTAATATCAAATTATAATGGAGAACTTCTAATTGTCGTTAGATTATGAAATTCAAGCAAAGACAACAATAAAAAAATAAGATCTTAAATTCAGGGGGGCCACGCCATTTTCCCAGAATTGATATCAGTTATTAACTTCCCATTGGAAGTTATTGTAATTGGTGCGATCATATCTTCACGTTTTGAGGTCTCTAGAATCAGAATTCGTCGTTTTTAGCAAGATGTATGTACGTACGTTCGGAGTACTTTTTTCGTCCACCATATCTCGAGAATGAATAAAGATATCGCCCTCGGATGAATTTTATTTTACAGATAATATTGTCATAACGTGCTGAAAAGGTTTTTTAACAAATTCAAAAACCCGTTTTTTACTACAGCAATTTAAAAAATAGCTGTAAAATGTCATTTATATGGAATATCTTGAGAACGGAATAAGAAATTCACTTCAGACTAATTTTAATTTACACATAATAACACAAAACCAAATTGGTAAATATTAAAACAAAATCAACAGAAACTTGTTTTTTAAACTAGGAAAAACAGTTGAAAAATAATTTTCGTCTCAAATATTTCAAGAACAAAAAATGATTCCGAACCCAGTTTTTTTTTTACATATAATGACGTAGTCAATAACTGATCATTCTTTTTTTTTTAAATTCAATAAACAGTTTTTTTATAGAGCAACAAAATGGAACAAAAACTTTTAAAAATTCTTAACAAATTTTGTTCAACTCAAATATTTTGAAAAACAAATAATTATATCGGTTTCAAAATTCTATCAAAAATATATACCTATACCAACTTAATGTTGGTAAGCTAAAAATCAAAATGTTGCAAGAAACAACTTTTCAAAAATGTTTTAATTCGAAAAATTCTTATTTTTTTTTTTTTTTTTTTTTTATATTAAGTTCGTGCAAAAGGGGTTATGACTACCCTTAAGATGATATACACAGCACGAGCGATTAGGTAGATTGGAGGGGATTTAAAAGGAGATACCGATGCACATTGGTTTTGAACGTCTGTAGATCACAATGGGAGGGGAAAATTGAGCTGGGTAGAGCATTCCACATTCGAGTAGTGCGACTAAAGAAAGAATCTCTGTACTTAACAGTACGTCCGAAATTGGGCTCAAGGGTAAACTGATGGGCATTCCTAGAAGCGCGAGTATTACGGTTGAATTGTTTAAGGGGAGGAATGCAACTGGCTATTTCACTAGAGCATAGTTTATGGAAATAACGGTAAAATAACGAAAGTCATGAAACATTTCGACGGTGCTCAAGAGATGAGAATGTTTCCGTTATAGTTCTTTCACCTATCATTTTAAGAGCTCTCTTTTCAATTCTATCCAATAAACTCAAGTGGGTTATTGGAGCACCTGCCCAAATGTGAGAGTTATACTCAAGTCTTGGACGAATAAAGGCTTTGTAGATCACAGCCAGATCAGAAGGGGAGAAAAATTTCTTGCATCGACGGAGAAAACCTAAACACTTAGCAGCATTTTTGGCGATGTCGAATATGTGGTCGTTCCATAAAAGGTGGTCTGTGACACACATACCGAGGACTGAAAGCTTTTCGGTTTCCTCAATGCAAGTGCCACTCATGGATAGTGGCATGGGGGTGGGTTTTATTTTAACGACAGTAGACAGCATTGAGTTTTTGAAGCATTAAATTCTACACGATTTTTTATTCCCCATTGGACAATGCTGTCGAGATCAGAATTTAATGAGCTAATCATACGCTGCCGTTCCAGTTCCACATCCGAAGGACATGGATGTGAATCTAAGAACGAATATGAAAAGCTGAGGGTACTGTCGTCAGCGAAACAATTTAATGGATTAGAAGTTTCAGATAAAAGATCGTTTATGAATATAAGGAAGAGAGTCGGAGACAGAACGGAGCCCTGGGGCACACCAGCACTTATTTTGTGAATTTCAGACTTGAAACCATCCAATACAACTTGTATTGAACGGTCCGAAAGGTAATTTCTAATCCAACGAAGAAGAGATTCATCGATACCAAATGCACGCATTTTCGATAAGAGAGCTTGATGCCAAACTCTACCAAATGCTTAAGAAATATCAAGCGCAATAATCTTACTTTCTCCAAAACGATGTAAAGATTTGTGCCACTGTTCGGTGAGATATACCATCAGATCACCAGTGGACCTATTGCTACGAAAGCCGTACTGCCGGTCATTAAGAAGCTTTCGTTCTTCGAGATATTTCTTTAGCTGAAAATTAATCAGCGTTTCCATGACCTTGGAAAGAAGGGACGTAAGCGCAATTGGCCGATAGTTGGAGGGGGAAGAAGACACGCCTTTTTTAGGGACAGGCTGGACAAATGCTGTTTTCCATCCACTCGGAAAGAGACCAGTAGAGTAGGACAGATGAAAAAAGCTTACGCAGTGGTTTTGCCAGCGTTGAAGAACACCTCTTCAGAACAATGGGAGGGATACTATCCGGGCCAGTGGATTTGTGAACGTCGAGATCTTTTAGAACTCTAGCAACTGCACGAGTGCGAAAGAAGATTTGTCCCATAAAATCATTTACGCTCTCAAGTACAGGAGGAGTCATAACACTTTCTGGCAGCGTCGAATTAACAGCAAACTGTGCTGCAAGCAAATTGGCTTTATCTTGCGAGCTGACAAAAGGAGTATCATTGAAGACGAGCGTTGGAACCGAGGACGAGGTGGTGTTTCGTATGTTTTTTACAAATGACCAAAAATTTTTACTACCTTTGGGACATTGTAGAATTTTTTGCCGTAATTTTTGATCATGTAAAAATTTGGTTCGTCGAATATGAACGCTACAGGTCTTTCTAGCTTGTTGAAACTTTTTCCGGTTTTCCTCAGTAGGGTTGGCTTTATAACTTCGGAAGCTTACTTCTCTAACCCTAATAACCTCCTTACAGCTCAAATCAAACCATGAGTTTTCTTTGGGTTTGATAGATTTCACCCTATTCGGGATAAATTTTCTCATTCCACAAAGAATTAAGTTTGTAATCATATCTGCACTGGAATCTACGTCACTATCGAGGAAGCATAGTGACCAGTTAAAGTTCCTGAAGAAAACATTGAGACCGTCCCAGTTGGCTTTCTCGTACTGCCAAACGGTTATCTTGGGAGTTTTTTCTTTAACTGTGTTTTGGTGGCACAAGAAATTCGCAGATATGACACAATGGTCTGATGTGCCTAGAGGCGATAATACACTTATAGTGTATTTATCAGGGTCAGAGGTAAGAAACAAATCTAGAGTGTTGGCGGATTGACCTGCAACGTCAGGAATCCGAGTAGGCTCGTCGACCAGCTGAGTTAGGTTGTTTATCTCAGCAAAAATCTCGACATACCTTCCTTCGGGTGTTGTCTGACCCGAATAGCGTAGCCACGAAGAATGATGTACATTGAAATCGCCCGTAACAACGATTTCACTGTGCGGAAAATGGGAAATAATTCTCTGGATGGAGTCGGATAGTGCATCGAATTCGTTGGAAGTCGAATTACTATCCAAACTAGGACTACGATAAATAAAACAAGTATGGACTCAAAATCGCTACAAAATCGATCCTCCGATTTTTGGTATTTTTTTTAACCAATAGTCTGTTTTGAAATAATTGGCTTGAATAATTAATACCTCCATACCGAGAAGAGTTAGGAAAAAAAAGTCTTATATGTAAGATTCTTAGAATTTTGTAAGCTATTTACAAAAAAATTATAAAAAATTTACTATTATAAATAGCTAAACTACAAAATAATGTTAATGTCACATTTTGCCCTGTATCTCTATCTGATTCCCAAAAAGCCAAAGTTGTTCTTATTACTCTATAAAATATATAATTATATAATATATACTCTACCACCCACCACTTAGGCAAACGAAAATGTCGGATTCATGGCTAAAATTCAACCTTGAAATTTTTTTTACAAAAAAAAAATCAGAATAGTACCTACAGACAAAAAAGGATTCTTAAAGCAATTGTATGCATTAGCATAGCGACATTTGTGGGCTATTCTTAAATGGCTTTAAGAATAATTGACACCATTTTCATTGTTGCTTTTTTGATTTTTCGTTCATTTTTTGCGCATGTTTTTGTGAATTTGTTTTGTTTATCTGTATTGTTCTTGATTTTGGCGGGTGATTTCCTGATTCCATATTTAAGAAGAGAGCTAAAGAGAAGTTTTACGGGTGAATTTTGATTCCGCATAAGAGACCTAAAGAGAAGGCAAAAAAAGGACATTCTATGCTGTAAAAACCAGTAAGAAAACCTCATAGGAATTATGCACGTTAAAAAAGCACTATTAAGAAACATGCATGCTTTTTGTTTTTCTTTTGTATAGAAGAATTTGTTTTGTTATTCTTCCTTGTCTTGGTTGTCTTTCTTGATTTTGGCGGGTGGATTTTTTTTTCGAATTTCATGGGTAAAGATATGGTTAAAAAGAACTTTTTTCATATAGCTGGGGCAGCGAAAACAAGAATAAGACATCGAAAAGCTCTTGAGAATAAACAATGATATCGTTACCAAATTTTTACCATAAATATAAAACAATATCATCTTTGTGTTTTTTTTTATTTTTGAGATTTTTAAAACTTCCATTTAAAAGGATTAAAACCAAAATGTTGAAAAAAAAAAACTTTGCAAAAATGCTTTAATTTGAAAAATTCTTACACTAAAAATCGAAATTTTGCATATGACACTTAATTTGACTTTTTATATTCTTTTAAACCATGGGTTTTTTAACTTCCCATTGGAAGTTATTGTAATTGGTGCAATTTTTCGAATTGAAAATTTTGACATATCTTCACGTTTTGAGGTCTCTAGAATCAGAATCCGTCGTTTTTAGCAAGATGTCTGTATGTGTGTATGTACGTACGTTCGGGGTACTTTTTTCGTCCACCATATCTCGAGAATGAATTAAGATATCGACCTCGTATGGATTTTATTTTACAGATAATATAAAATAATGACAACATAACGTGCTGAAAAGGTTTGCTAACAAATTCAATAAACCGTTTTTTTACTACAGCAATTTAAAAAGGAGCTGTAAAATCTCATTTATCTGAAATATCTCGAGAACGGAATAATATATTCACTTCTGACTTATTTTAATTTACACATAATTACACAAAACCAAATTGGTAAATATTAAAAAAAAATCAACAGAAAAACAGTTGCAAAATCATCTCAAATATTTCAAGAACAAAAAATTATTCCGAACCCAGTTTTTTTTTTTTTTACATACCTATAATGACGTAGTCAACAAATGATAATTAAAAAAAAAATTCAATAAACAGTTTTTTTTAGAGCAAGAAAACTGGAACAATAACTATTAAAAATTCTTAACAAATTTTGTTCAACTCAAATATTTAAAAAAACAAACAATGATATCGGTTTCAAAATTCCATCAAAAATATATACCTTTACCAACTTAATGTTGTGTAATTTTGAGATTTTTAAAACCACCCTTAAAAAGCTAAAAATCAACATGTTGTAAAAAACAACTTTTCAAAAATGTTTTAATTCGAAAAATTCTTATACACTCAAAATCGCTACAAAATCGAAATTTTGCATATGACACTTAATATGCCTCTTATATTCTTTGAAACCGTGTTTTGTTTTTATTTTTAAGTACACTCCCCCGATTTTTGGTATTTCTTTTACCCAATAGTCTGTTTTGAAATAATTGGCTTAAATAATTAATACCTCCATACCGAGAAGAGTTAGGAAAAAAGTGTATGTAAGATTCTTAGAATTTTGTAAGCTATTTACAAAAAACTTATAAAAATTTTACTATTATAAATATTAGCTAAAGTATTATAAATAATAGCTTAAGTACAAAATATAGGTAATGTCACATTTTGCCCTGTATCTCTATATCTTATCTATACCTACCTATATACTGATATTGCAAAAACCCAAAGTTATTACACTATAAAATATATAATTACCTCACTCTACCACCCACCACTTAGGTAAATATGTACATATGTATATGGTTTTCAAGTGCACCAATGGGAAGTTACTAGTGTGGGTCGACCCCAGACTCATTTTTATTATTATTTTTGCAAAATTATGAAATTTGATTTTCCATAAAGGCGGCAGCGGTGGCGGCCAGCGCGCGGGCGGCGCGTGTGGAATCCACCCACTTCTGATCGATAAACATTGGTAGAACTCGTAGTGCATATAAAAGGCACAAATTGAAAACTTAATATTATGTTGTGGGCTTTTAGTGACCCTTATTTTGAACCCACTTTCACCTGAAAAAAAGGTGAAATCACACCAAAAACATAAGTGTTAAAAAAGGAGCCACGTTGTTTTTTATACAAAAACCTATGTTTAAAAAGTTAAGGCTAGTACTCAGTTCAAGTGAAAATGAAATTTCTATATAAAAGTGACATTTATTCCACAACGATGAAATTCATAACGAGAGCCGAATAGGTACCCAAGTTTGAGCGAAATGTGAACCGGTTCAAAATCAATTTCATTTCATAATTTTCATTTCCTAACGTACGACCACTATGACAAAAATAATAAAAGTGTGGAAAAGTGTGACATTTGTCAATAAAGCCTTGTACTCACCTCTGTGTGAAATGAAAAAATAAAAGTGGTTTTAAATTCACGTGAATAACCATTGTGAAACCATAATTAATTCTCGACGTAAATTCTCAGTACACAGTTTGGAAATTTTTAATACTCACTTTGAATCAAAACAAATATTGATTTGTATGAAAGTTTTTCTGACAGAATCTTGACAAAATGCTTACGAAGACTATTTTCAATACAATGGTTTCTTTTCTTTGCTTGATGGTAGCAGTTTAAATTCAAAAATAAACGACATTTAAGTCCAAAATAATTTCATATCTTTTTTAAATAAATTATTTGAACTTTTATTTTGACCTTAACAAATTAATTGACAAAATGTGACACTTTTTCACAAATTTATTATTTTAAATGAAAATTATAAAATGAAATTGATTTTTTAACCGGTTCATATTTCACTTTCACATTTGGGTACACACCTCTCGTTTTTAATTTCGTCGTTGTGAATTAAGTGTCACTTTTATATAGGGATTTCATTTTCACTCGAACTGAGTACTAGGCTTAAATTAAAATAAAAGTTATAATAATTTAATAAAATAGCTTACAGAATTATTTAAGATTTTATGATCGTTTTTTTTTTTTTGAATATTAGGTGTGACCGACAAGCCAAAAACCAAACTATGACATTAAAATAGTCTAAAAATGATTTACTGACCAATTTAATTTTTTTATTAATACTTTTGAAAGAGGCAATTCACATGTATGTGGCTAAATCAGTCAGCAAGCACAATTCAAAGCCACCTTGGTTTAACAAACGGCTATCTAATTAAAGTCATAAAAAAAACAAAATGTATAAATTGCTTCAAAAATCGTCATGCAATGGAACTTTATTAAAATTTAATTACATTCAATTGGAAAGGGAGTTCAACGTTTAACAAGTTTCTATATAAAAGTTATATTATGTCGATAGAATCTAATTTACAAAAGAGAAGCAAAAGCTTCTGGAGTTTTATCAAAAATAAGAAAAAGTCCACCGGTATTCCTATATCCATGCAGTATTTAGGTTCAACTTATTCTGACATTCCCACAATTTCCAATTCATTCGCTGATCACTTCAAATCGAATTATACAACTTCTTTTAAGCAACAATCGGAAAGTTTAATTTATTCTGATAGCCAGATTAATGTTGGCCAATTACTTTCAAGCTCTTCTGAAATTGAAAATGCACTCCTAAGTTTAAACTGCGATAAAAAACCTGGGCCTGATGGAATTCCTCCAATAATTCTTAAAAAGTGTGCTGTGTGCTCTCTCTCCCAAGGTGAATTGCTTTCTGAGTGGACAAAAATCTTTTATCATCCCGATTCATAAATCAGGTTCTAAGCAAGAAGTATCAAACTATCGAACGATTTGCAAATTGTCAACTATACCGAAACTTTTTTAAAAGATAGTATATGACAAATTTGAATTTATACTTAAGGAAATTATCTCGCCTTTCCAACATGGCTTTGTTTCTTGCAGATCAACCACTACTAAGCTCGCGCTATTCTCTAACTTTATTCTTAATAAACTCGAGGAAGGATATCAAATTGATGTTATATATACGGATTTCGCGAAAGCATTCACCACACACTTTTAATAAGGAAATTAGAAAGATTAGGTTTTCATTCTAATATTTAAAAATGGCTGGTGTCCTATCTTAAAGGACGTGTTCAGTTTGTGTCAATTGACAATATCCTTTCAAGACCAGTTTCTGTATCTTCGGGTGTCCCACAAGGTAGTCACCTCGGACCCCTCCTTTTCCTAGTTTTTATCAACGATATGCCCGATGTTTTCCTAAATTCCCGTCGCCTTCTGTATGCAGTGGCGTCTTTAGGCATGGGCCCGGGCCCTGGGCCCCGCAATCTTAGGGGCCCCCTGAGCCATCGCTGTAACTTTCCACTAGTTAATTTTAACTTGTAAACTGAAGTTCAAAATTTTGTTACAAACCACATGTGATTTTTTAAGGGAAGACTATTTAGACGAAGCAAATAGATACAAAAAAATGTTGAAACAGTGTGTAGAATCTTTTCATCATAAAAAAGGAAAAACAAATTAAATTATACTTCCAAGAAGACTAAATAGCTTGGTCATTATGCCAATTGATAATGATGTGCTTCAAAATATAGACTTTGATGAAATAATTCAAGATTTTATGTCTGTCAAGTTAGCATTACCACTTCAAAATTTCAAAAATCTTATAATTGGATTAATTGTCGTAATTTGTCGTAAATTTCTCGTGAAAAAAAAAAATTTGTCGCGCCTACTTTTTTAATAATTAACCCTGGGTAATGCTAACTTGACAGTCAAGTAAGCACTACCCACCCTCAAAAAAAAAATGAAGATGCCAATAATTGTCGTGAATTTATCGTGAAAGAAAAAAATTTGTACCATTTTTATTATCTTAGAAAAAATCAAAAAACCATTAACCCTCTAAGCTCTAAGATCGATTTTTTTTTTCAAATAAATCTAGCACCACCATACCTAAAAAATTTTCCCAGAAGGTAAAAAAAAAATTATCCAAACAATTGTCGTAAGACGTCTATAGATAAGTTGTGTACTCAAATAATTTGTTGTGCCCTTTTTTCCAAAAAAAAAAACACCTTTCTATGACAAAACCCCCTTAAATCGCATTGTTTCATAAAATCTAGCCCTACCATACCAAAACTTTTTTCGAAAAAATGCAATTTTAATGGGTTTTGTCATAAACAGAAAACAAGTTGTTTTTTTTTTAGAAACAAATTATTTGAGTACACAACTTATCTATAGACGTCTTATGACAATTGCTTACTTTTTAAACCTTCTGGGAAAAATTTGTTTGTGCATAAATCTTATTACTTTAAACGAGTTAAAATTGTGTATATATATGTATAAAAATACCAGAAGACCCGTGCGAAAGTTTCGCACATTCAATAAGGCTTTAAATTTTTTAAACTTAAATCTCAAAAATACATCTCTCAAAAAGACAGCTACAAATTCTTTTGAGGGCCCCAACATTTAGCTATCTCACTAAATTCCGACCCTGTGTGAATGCATTTGTGTTTGTGTCACTCACACTATTTAAAAAAAAAGAGCCCCACATTCTCCTCGATATGCCCGTTCCTCAATTTCTTCTTCCAAGATTTTAAATTAAAGAACTAATGAATATGTTTCTTTAATTCATACAATCTAGGGGGCGACTTTCCATTAAGGGCGCACGGCTAGAATTTTGATTTTTTTTTTACAGTGAGCTAGGGGTCTCTATAGAACAGCTTTAAAATATTACGGTGAGGAAACCCCCCTAAATATTATTAAAAAATGTTTAAATTTTTCGATTTTGGCACTTTTTTTTCAGACTACTCAAGTTTCCCTTAAGATAGCACACATTTTCACAGGCGAATACTTTTTTTTGGGTAGATTAAATAATTTAATTCAATAATTTAAATATCAATAAACTTTTATTTCAGTTTTTAATAAACATTTAAAGTTATAAAATTGATGAAATCTGAGGCCACTAAATAAAAAAAATCACACAATTATTTTGACAGTTCTACTATTCAACAACTTTGCTATGATAAGTTTTGAATGGCGTGTGGGATTTTATTTTGGGATTTTTTGTTGGGAAGTTTTTTGTGAATTAGGATATTTTTTTTTTTCGATAAAAAGTAGGTTTGGGTGGCCCGCTTCGCGGGTTTAGAGATTTTAACTCCCTTTTCGGGTCCTCAGTCCCGCTCACGCGACTCCGTCGCTCCGCTTAGGGTATGCTCAGTCGTCTGGCAGGCGCCTATGTTGTCAGTCGATCTATTATCAAAGTTTTTTGTAGTAAACAGTACCTTGGGTGGCCCGCTTCGCGGGTTTAAGGATTTTAACCCCCTTTTCGGGTCCTCAGTCCCGCTCACGCGACTCCGTCGCTCCGCTTAGGGTATGCTCAGTCGTCTGGCAGGCGCCTATGTTGTCAGTCGATCTATTATCAAAGTTTTTTGTAGTAAACAGTACCTTGGGTGGCCCGCTTCGCGGGTTTAAGGATTTTAACCCCCTTTTCGGGTCCTCAGTCCCGCTCACGCGACTCCGTCGCTCCGCTTAGGGTATGCTCAGTCGTCTGGCAGGCGGCTATGTTGTCAGTCGATCTATTATCAAAGTTTTTTTGTAGAAAACAATACCTTGGGTGACTCCCAAAAAAATCCCAAAAAAAACCACATATCCCAACACTTACCATAGCACAGTAACATACTCTTACTTGTGTGATGGCAGAGCACAGTACACATACTACACATGTATATACCCTGATGGTAAAGAACTGTCAAAAGGAAAAAAAAAACAGTGCTTCGTGGTCGTCAATTGCATACATTTTGTATGAAAAATTGAAACTTTAAAAATTGATTAAAAATATAAATAAAAGTTTCCTCACTTTAAAATTATGATATTTATTACTTTTAGTCATAAATCTATTAAATAAAAGTATTCGCGTGTTAAAATTCGTGCGCCCTTAAAGGAAAGTTCAGCCCAATCTAGTGATACCTAATAAATGCATCCGGCTTTTTATAATGAGAAAAAAGATTACAAACAACATGAAGTCGGTAACAAATATGTTTGTCTAACACTCACTCAATGTGCAAGCGAAAAAATAGGATTAGGATACACTACAAAAGTAAAACATATGTTTCTGTCATTTATGCATGGTGTAACTAAAGAATGTTTCTCCCCCACTCATTCAAGGTGTAGCGAAAAAAAAGAGAATTTTAAATTACAGAAGTAATACATATTTCTCTCTTTCACTCATTCAATGGGTTAAAAGTGAGGTATTATTTATGTCAAATTTTTCATTTATTGAATTATTTGAAATTCCCGAAATTTATAGAAAATAGTGTGGTATAACATAAAGTTTTTGTGCAATGTCATGAGTATGTGTAAATTCCTATTCAGTGATACCTATTTTAGTGGATTTGACTATTTTATAAATGAGAAAAAAGGAGTTTGACAACAGAAATAATATATATGATATATATATATATTTGGTTTCTGGGAAAGGGCTCCTACGATTTGGATGAAATTTTCACAGTTTGTTCTTATAAACGAAAAAAAATTACAAAAATACTTTAAGTAAAATCCGCCCACTGCCACGCCACTCTTAATTTTTTATTTGATTCACGGAATTCACGGAAATGGCTGGTTTTCTCGAAAATCACTTAAACGATTCGAATAAAATTTTCAGTCTATTTATATGAGCAAGGCAAAAATCGAAAAATAATTTTACTGATATCCGCCCACTACCACGCCCACTAATCACGCTTTTCTGTGACGGCTCTAACGATTTTAATAAAATTTTCACAATCAGTCCCCTTAAAGCAAAATACAAATTTTGAAATGTTGTGTATTAATATCAACTCACTGCCACGCCCACTTTTCTCATTTTTTTTGTTTCTGAGAAACGGCTCCTACGATTTGAATGAGATTTTCCGCCCACTGCCACGCCCACTGCCACGCCTCTTTTAATTTTTATTTGATCCACGGAAATGACTGGTTTTCTCGAAAACCACTAAAACGATTCCATTGAAATTTTCAGACACTATTTATATAAGCAAGACAAAAAATCGAAAAATTATTTAAGTGATATCCGCCCACTACCACGCCCACTTTTCCCGCTTTTCTGTTTCTCGGAAACGACTCTAACGATTTTGATAAAATTTTCACAGTCAGTTCTTTTAAGCAAAATACAAATTTAAACATTTTTTTTTATAAATATCCGCCCACAGCCACGCCCACTTTTCTCATTTGTTTTGGGAAATGGTTCCTACGATTTGGATGAAATTTTCACAGTTTGTTTTATAAATGCGAAAAAAATTTAAAAAAATAATTAAAGTAAAATTAATTAAAGTATTTATTTGATTCGTGGAATTCACGGAAATGGCTGGTTTTCTAGAAAACAGCCCAAAGGATTTATAGGAAATCTTCAGTCCATTTATATGGGAGGGCAAAAAATTGAAAAATAGTTTAAGTGAAATCCACCCACTACCACACTCACTTTTCACGCTTTTCTGTTTCTCGGAAATGCTCCAACGATTTTGCTGCAATTTTCATAATTTGTGTATAATGAGCAAGTGGAGAAATCGAAGAATAGTTTCAGTTAAATCCGCCTACTGCCACGCGCCCAGGGTTTACACTTTATTATTTCTCGGAAACTTTTCAAGTGTTTTTTGATCAAATTTTCACAATTTATTGTTATGCGCAAACAAAATTTGAAAGTACTTAGACTAGTATTCGCCCACTGCCACGCCCAATATTATCATTTTTTGGTTTCCCGGAAACACTGATAAAATGTTGAGGTTTTTTGTAATAAGCAATCAAAACATTTTGAAAGTATTTTGAGTAACATCCGCTTTATTGTTTCTCGGAATTGGCTCAAACGATTTTAGAGATATTTTCACAGTGTCTTCTTATGAGAAAAACAAAAATTGAAAGTATTTTATCATCTGCTCATTGACAGGACCAATTTTACTATTTATTTTAAACTATAAAAAAAATATAGGGAAACCAGTTGCTGGAGATTTTTTTTGACGTTTTCCTTTAATTGCTTTGTAGCTTTCAAACAAGGATACTGAATTGCCAGAGATTTCTGTTTTTCCCATATAAAGTCTATTGGCTGAACGCACATTACGGACAGTGTGAGAAGGAATGTGATACAAATCTCCTCAATCGTTGAACGGGGAGATTTTTTTCATTCCCCTTACTTCTTGCCCTTCTCGCCTACAAACTCCCAGTTTCCAGCATCTCAGTTTCATTGTGTGAAAGCAATCAATGGAGTTCTTCACATTTGATGTGAAGAAATTCCCCAGAAGAAAATTCAATTTTTTGTTTTAGCTCACTAGAACGGGTAGCTCGAAAACGGCCTTTATGATTTTGATTAAAGTTTTTACATGTAATCATTACAACAGGTTTAATAACACTGCATACCAGGTTTTGCCAACAAAATCTAATAACGGAAATAATGTTTTGATGTTTTTTGAACAAATTTCCTTTTTTGGTATCATATTCACGAATTCACTGCTTTTGTTAGAGTTTCGCATTCCGTTATTTCTACGTTAGGTGCCAGTTATAGCTATCACTGAAAACCATCATTGAAAAAGTTAACTGTTGATTTTGAGACCTTTCGAAACTTTAATCATTGAATATTTTAATGCAGAAATATAGCTTACGACTTCAAAATTATTTCTCCTTCAAACAAATTCATTTTGACCCATATCTTCCCCATAACGTAACTTTTAATTTTTCAATGATGAACTACCTTACCAATGATCATTGAAAAAATTAAAAGTTACGTTATGGGGAAGATATGGGTCAAAATGAATTTTTTTTGTAGGAGAAATAATTTTGAACTCGTAAGCTATATTTCTGCATTAAAATATTCAATGATTAAACTTTCGAAAGGTCTCAAAATCAACAGTTAACTTTTTCAATGATGGTTTTCACTGATAGCTATAACTGGCACCTTAGTGAGAAAATATTGGGTTTTACATTTTTAAAAATATAGATTAAATCAAAGAAAAATATTTTTTTTTTTTTTGTTGACTCTCTTTTTATTTCGTTTTAAAGTTTTAATTACATTTTATTTATTTACAGTTTTCGTACATATTTCTTATACCTTTTTTTGGTCTAAGACAAAACTTAAAAACTGCATTTAATCAATTTAATTGCGTTAAAAATGCCTATGAGGCCTACATGCTCTGCATTAAAGCTAAAATAAACGTTTCAAGCTGCAATATTATTAAATGTATAGCTTAAAAATTTAATTTAGGTATATAAGATAGAGTGGTTATCAAAGCTCCACTATAATAAGAAATGCAACTCAAGCTTCGATTTCATCGCGTTTCAAATCGCTGCTCAAATCATTTATCAGAGCTCAAACATAAAATATTTAATTTATTTATGAAAATTGAATGCAAATGCTTTTTACATTGGGGTCTTAACGCATAGGTTGGAAATTCTAATAAATAAACATATAAATCTGCCGGAAAAGACGAGCGAAGCTCGGTCTCCCAGGTACTAATATACCTATTATGTGTGCTAGATTTATTGAAAAATCGATTTTAGAGTTTCTTTGATTTTTTCTTAGAAAATAAAAATGGTACAAAATTTTTTCTTTCACGACAAATTTACAACAAATTCACGACAATTATTTGCGTCTTTTTTTTAAGAATTTTTGAGTGGGCTTAACTGTCAAGTTAGCATTAGCTATAGGTTAGGTTAGGTTGAAGTGGCTGCCAGCAAGGGACTGACACACTTAGACCATAAGTTGGTCCGTTGTGATACAACGTGAATCTAGAGAGATTTTCTCCCCGCTCGTTAAAACTAGTTGGAGCTTCTAATGAAGCGTGCGAGACTACTTATGTCTATGTTTGTTAGATCACTAGGATCATTGAAGAAGAAGTCTCCGAGATGGAGCCTACGTCTTTTAGATAGGGCAGGGCATGTGCAGAGAAGATGAGAAACAGATTCTTCCTCCTCTTCATCCATACAGCTCCTATAAAAATCGTTTGCGAAAACTCCAAGCCGCTTTGCGTGCTTGCCTATAAGACAGTGCCCGGTTATGACACCAATTACGGAGCTGATATGCAATCTGTTCAAAGATATCAAGCACTTAGAGCGCCTCACATCTAGCGTAGGCCAGATCTGTTTTGTCGCCAGGCAAGTGGTTACGTTGTTCCACCTAAGGTTTGTTCTCCTTAAAGCATCTTGCTTCAGCAAAAATTTGCATGTAGCTATAGGCATATCGGTGTCTACCTTTTCAGGTAAAATAGGTAGTCTTGTTCCAACTTTGGCGAGTTCATCAGCTTTACCCGGAATGTCCCTATGGCCCGGCACCCAACAAAGGAGAATTTGGAACTGCTGCGCCATCTCTATAAGAGATGATCGACAGTTAAGGGCTGTTTAAGAGTTTGTAGAGACACAGTCGAGAGATTTTATGGCAGCTTGGCTGTCTGAGAAGATGCGGATATCAGAAGTCAATATCACGTTTTCCTTAAGCCAAGATAAAACTTCTTTTATCGCCAAAAGTTCCGCCTGAAACACGCTACAATGGTCTGGAAGACGAAATGCGAGACTTAAATTTAATCTTTCTGAGTACACGCCTCCACCAACCCCATCATCGGTTTTTGAACCGTCCGTATAAAAGTGAATCGAGTCGTCTTCCAAGAATGTCAAGTCCTCCCATGTGGATCGGGAGGGTATGGCAACTTGAAAATTTTTATCGAAACGGAATTGTGGGATGGTGTAGTCAATTATACTTGGAAGTGAACTGTATGAGTTCAGAATAGCTGAGTGGCCTATTTCATTATTGGTCCACTGTGAAGAGGCTTTAAGACGGATTGCCGAACTCGCTGCCGTTTGTTTACTAAATATATCGAGGGGTGTCAGATGAAGAAGAGTGTCCAGTGCCGCGGAGGGAGTAGAACGAAGTGCTCCACTTATACACATGCAAGCTGATCTTTGGACTTTACTAAGTTTATCGCGGTTAACCGCTATATTTAGAGCTGTCCACCATACTGCCACCCCATATGTTAGAATCGCTCTAATTACCGAGATGTATAGCCAGTGAGTAATACGGGGTTGGAGTCCCCATTTACTTCCAATGGCTTTCTTACAAGAGAAGAGTGCTACTGTGGCCTTCCGGACTCTTTCTTCTATATTAGGTTTCCAACTTAACTTCTTATCTAAAATAAGACCCAGATATTTAGCTTTGTCGGAGAATGTTAGTGAAATTCCTTTAATGGTGGGAGGATCTATGTGTGGAATTTTATATTTCCTGGAGAAGAGGACAAGATCAGTTTTGTGGGGGTTGACACCCAGTCCACACCGTTCTGCCCAGTCTATTAGCTTGTTTAAGGCATTTTGTAAGAGATCCTTTAAGACAGTAGGATACTTACCTGATACGGCGATAGCAACATCGTCCGCATAGGCAATCACTCTGTAGCCCTCCTCTTCCAGGCTTGTAAGCAGTTCGTTTACTACAAGGTTCCAGAGAAGGGGAGATAGAACACCGCCTTGTGGCGTACCTCTACTGACTGATCTTTTTGCAGAGAAATCGCCCAGTTTTGAATTGATAATCCTGCTTGTCAGCATTTGATTGATCAGTTCACCAAGCGAACTGTCTACCTTCAGACATGACAGTGCAGATGCGATTGCAGATGTGTCGACATTGTTAAAAGCGCCTTCTATATCTAGGAAAGCAACCATTGTATATTCTTTATGGTAGAGGGAATATTCGATGGTGCGTACCAAAGTATGTAGTGCCGTTTCCACCGATTTCCCTTTGCAGTACGCGTGTTGAGACTGAGACAAGAGTCTCGTATCAATACTGGTACGTAAGTGAATATCAATCAGTCGTTCAAAAGTTTTGAGAAGGAATGATGATAGACTAAAAGGTCTGAGATCTTTCGGATTAACATGGGAGCATGAGACTGAGACAAGAGTCTCGTATCAATACTGGTACGTAAGTGAATATCAATCAGTCGTTCAAAAGTTTTGAGAAGGAATGATGATAGACTAATAGGTCTGAGATCTTTCGGATTAACATGGGAGCACTAGCTATGGATAATTTAAAAAAAAAAGAAGCACGAAAAATTTTTTTCTTTCACACAAATGTACGACAAATGCACGACAAATGCACGAGAATTAATCCAATTATTATATTCTTGAAATTTTGAAGTGATAATGCTTACTTGACAGAGATCAAGATTTTGCAAATGAAAAAGCCGGAAAAGTACCTATCTCTTATATTTAAATTGTAGCAGAACGTTTATTTATCAATTCTATTCTATTAAAGTTTACTTTAATATTGTTTTGTTAATACTGTTAATTTATAAACTTTTCAATTTTGAATAAATCAAATTTTTTTGTCATTGTTTACTTTAATTATTTAGTTTTCGACTATGTATGTTATTAATTCTTAATTCTAATTTTGTCTTTCCGTCTGTGCGTCCTGATGTACATCGAACTAGAGCCTAAAAGGTTAGTTGAGTTTTAGCTCGTCTAGAACGGGTAGCTGCCATACAACAATTTCAGTTTTATCAAATTTTGTCGAAAAACACCTAAATGTTTTGGGAAAATTTTGCACATGTCATTTCTAGACCACTTCTAATAATACTGCATACCACGTTCTAAGCGGCCAGTTATACATAGCTATCATTGAAAACCATCATTGAAAATAATAATTGTCAATTTTGAAAGATTTTGAAGAAAAAATAAATGATTATTTTGATGCCAAAGTCAAGCTAATTGATAATTATTTCTAGGTAAAACAAAATTCAATTTGGCACAACTTGATTAAAATAATAAATTTATAGTAATTTATAGTAATACTTTATTTATTTTTTTTTTTTTAATGATATCATAATATTTTAGAACCAATAGCTATGTATGTACTTGTACAGCATCAATTTCGAGCTACGTTAAAGTTGTTCGCTACGATATCAAGTTTGTGCGATCCAGTCGTGCCCATTTTTTTTATATAGTACGCCCTTAAATTTTTAGTAAGCGTTGAAAAGTCAAAATGTAAGCTGATTTTTTGCAGTTTTTACAAAAAAAATATAATGGCTCATCTAAAAAACTAGAAAATTACATGAAACTACGCAAAATTACATTAAACATAAGATACAATACATTATATTAAACATAAGATACATTAACGTTGAAGAAGTTAAAATTTTGCAATTTATTTTCTTATAAGATTATGTTAAATTTAACAGACAACGGATTTTTATAAAAAAAATTCAATTTTTCAAAGTGTTTTTGTTAAAATGGATTATTTAAAGGGAACCAATTAAACTAAATGCAGAATTAATTTATTAATTATACAAAATACATTATTATTGTACAAAATATTTTAGTTCTAACTAAAAAAAAGAAAACGGTACATTTCACAAAGATTCAAAATATTTCAAATGATGACCAATTTAACTCAGTTTAAGATAATGTTATATTATTTTCATAAAGAACCGTAAAGCTGGAAAAATTGTCATTGAAAGTTGAAAAAATGAAATTTTTTTACTATTTAAATTGAATAGATAACGGTACCAATTAATACTTAACAAATATTTTATTTTGTAAATAATTTTATTTTGCGTCTTTTAAGATATTTTGCAGGTTCATCGTGCGACATTACTGGCAAAAAAATTTTTTCGAAGAAAACAATGAAAAAGAACATACTTCAGTTATACATAGATTTTTTTATAGATGAAGTTATTTTACTTAAAAATTTATTAGTGTTGTACAAAATAATTTAATTAAAACTCTGGCATCTGCTTCGTTCAGATATTGCAGGATGTTCCCTGGCAGGTTCCACACATCACTGAAAATCACATTCCTGATCGCCTACATTCGCATCTTGTTGTACATTGTGTCTGACAATATAAGATGTTCATTTACATAATCAGCCCTGTTGTGAGTTCCTCGTGAAAGAAAATCCGCCTGAAAAACTACATTTCATTCTTCCCTTATTGTCAGTTTTGGGCGAAAAATGTTTCCTGTTCTCAAACATTCCTTTATTGGCACTATTGACACCATTTTTTTCGTGTGAAATTATGTCATGTAATTTATAGCAAGATTTGCATTTAATTTTTGGTGGCGACCGCCGCCACACTTGTTGTAAAATGGAACTTTTAAAAATCCAGGCGAACAAATAATTTTCGGGCGAAATGTTTTCCGGGTGAAACTCACAAAATGCGGTTTTCTTTAAAATTGGTTCTTTAAAAGGGTGCAGATTATTATTTTTTGCGTTAGGCTATGATAAAACCAAATTAAAGCAATATCCATTACGATTTTTTTTTTTACAAAAAATTGAATTTTTGTGTATTTTTAAAAAGCTTTACGTATAAATACATTTTGTGTTATATTTTATTATTTAAGAACAAACTATTTCTAACCATTTGATGTATCAAATTTATTCCTACACCAATAATATCTAAAGATTTAGCCATTTTAATTAAACGAAAAATTCACAAAAATTAAAAAAAAAAATCACACTAAAATACAGTTATTAATTTTTCCTCAAAACCCGCAGGTGGGGTATTTCTGAAAAGTTGTATAATAGTATAAGGTTTTCAATATATGTAAGTATCAAAGTATCTTACTGAAGTGCCTAACATTATTTCTGGTCCCAATCCTATTTGTACTGCTCCCGTTTCACTATTATCTGATCCCATCCCCTTAAATTCCTTGCCAATGATTACTCCCAGTCCTTCAGTTTCAGCTCTTGTTTCTGAAGTAATAAATCCGACCCCTTTAAATTATTTAGTTGCTCCAAGAACTTAAGAAGCGGTGCCCAAACCTAAATCAATCTTTATTTCGCGCCTTCTGCCTGAAATATCACCCGAAAACATTCTACAACATCTAGTTACTTTAAAGAATATTCCGAACACATCTTCAGTAAAATGCACTAAAATAAGTAAACCAAACAGCTTCGTCTCTTCATTTAAAAGAACTGCTCCACAGTCACTTTTTGATCCCATCTGCAACAGTTCTTGGCCTCCTAATACCTTGGTAAAAGAGTTTTCAATCCCATCTAGGCAGCACCTCAAAAATTAATAATACTTTAAAAAACTTAGAAGGCTTACCCTCTACTACCAAAATGTAAGAGGGTTTCGCAGTAAGACTTCTACTATTTTTAAAAATTCACAAGCTTTTCCTTGCGATCTTCTGGTCTTCACTGAAACTTGGCTAACCGCCTCGATCATTGACACCGAACTTTTTGATCAAGAGTTCATAGTTTTCAGGAAAGACCGTCATGTAGACAATGAGAATATAGTAGGTGGAGGAGTCTTAATTGCTATTCGAAATAATTTCAGTGCGACGCTTGTAACATTCCCTTTTAGTCAGCTATAGAACTTATTTGTATTAAAATATCCCTTCAATCGAAAGATGTATACGTTTTAAATGTCTACATTCCTCCTAAAAGATCACTTTCAGTCTTTTCAGTCTTTGTACAGCTTTTTGTAGCCCTTGATTATCTTACCGACATCGCGGGTTTGGATTCCACTATTCTTCTAGAAGACGAGTCCTACTTTGAAGCATCTCTGCATTCATCCCAGCAGGAACTTCAATTGTTGGACAACATTACCTCTACAGACTTACAGCAAGTTAACTGTATCAAAAATTGTAAAAATCGATTTAGTTTTTTCTTCCGACGCTGCACATACATCGATTTCAAATATTTGGGAGACCAAAAATATTTAAGGTTCCTAATTGCTTCTAAAGACCGTGTTTGATAAAACTACATTGTTAAAAAAAAACAACTTGTATTATTTTACGATTTTTTGTAAATATATAAATTAGTTAAGTTATGCTTCAGGATCTTTTTTCTTTCCTCAGTGTTTCCATAACAAAGTACCAAGTGGTTTTCGAAATAATCCAATTTCTCACTTAAAGTTGGCCTTTGGATTACCTCAAACAGATACTAACGGGTCACTATTTGCATCCCCGAGGAACTGGGTGACTCCATAACCAAGAAAATACAAAATTACGACAAAAGAAAAAAATTCGAGTTTTTTTGTATTGTAAAAACTTTGAACTGGTGCCAATTAGTAATAAACGGGATTCTGCGGTTGTTGTTTTTTGCAGAATAATTCTAAATATATGTTTTATTGAGTTAATAAACAATCATGACCGGGACGAGTCCTGATATATAACAAAATAGCTTTTAAAATAAAAAAACAATGATTTTATTATTTAAAAGAGGTGATTTGATAAATGACCAACAAATATTACGAAAGTTAAAAATAACATACAAATTTTAATTTTTTTTATTAAAAGCTTATCTGAATTATGACAATCCATCACTTTCACTTAACTAAACAACTTTGCAAACATTTTAGAGCTTTATAAAAAGTCATTAAATGTGGGAAACAAAAATAAATAAATTGCACTGCGAGTGGCGATCGAATTCCGACTACCTGAGGGCGCAAACACAATGAGAGGGGTAAAAAGGTTGGGGGGGCTAATCCTGCAACTGTCTATCTACACAGGGAGTCATTGGTTTTTTTCTTTAAAGATTTTCTTTTTTTTTCAATTATTTCCCCGTAGATATTGCAAATCGATGTATGTGCGCTGTTAGGACAGTAGTGGTAGAATCTACTTCTGCTATATCTACCATAGATAGGTATCATCCTCCTTTGAACACATTTCTTGACTTGAGCGGTCATTTACCCAAGACCACTCATATGTTTTTGATTTTCATGAGGCAAATTTTCAGTTGCTATCTGATAGATAACGTACATCTGGTATTGATAATATACCAATCTCAGGTGACATTGACGATGTAGTTTCTTATTTGTATCTAATTTTGAAAAACTGTTTAAATGACATAGTTCCTTAAAAATTATCCAAATACTCAAACATAAGCCATCCATGGTATACAAAAGAGCTCAAAATTCTCCGCAACAAAAGAAATAGGGCTTGGAAAAATTACATAAAAAGTTTGTCTTTGCAAAACTATGAAATTTATATTTCACTTTTTGAAGAATTTAAAAACCTCTCCAATCATTTAAACAACGAATAACTGAAAACTATGGAAAATTCAATTAAGCTTGAACGCAAAAGTTTTCGGAAATTTGTTAACTTAAAAAAAAAAAAATCTGATGGGTATCCACTCAATTCTACTTTTAATAATAATATTTTAAAGAGTACCCCGGAAATTTGTGAGGCATTTGCTATTAATTTTCGTTAATCATTTATTGACACTCCAATCAATGTTGATGAGGATTACTTCCGTTATTTACACGATTGTCCGCAGGCTACATTTAACAATATTAATTTCGATATTGACATAGTTTTACATTATCTCTCTATACTTCATGAAGATTTCTCACCAGGACCAGACGGTATCCCTCCAATTGTTTTGAAAAAATGTAAATCAATCTTACCATCCCCCCATCTAAATATCTTTGCCCTGTCTCTAAGATCAGGAAAATTTCCTAGTATTTGGAAGAAGGCATTCATCACTCCAGTTTTTAAAAAAGGTGACAAATCAGATTTTGCTAACTACAGACCAATCTCTAAACTATCTTTCATTCCGAAGCTTTTTGAGCAAGTGGTGTGCGATAGTTTGACATTCAACTGTAAAAATTTCATTTCCAAACAACAACATGGTTTTATGCAGAAGCGATCGCCGGTGACAAATTTGCTTGTATCTATGCACAGGTGCTCAAATACTTTAGAACGTTGACAGGAGCTTGACTGTATCTATACAGACTACTCCAAGGCTTTTGATCAACTATCCCATGAAATTATCACGTTTAAACTTAAAGCGTTTGGATTTCCTCATGGATTCATCGCTTGAATTTCATCATATCTCCAGAATAGATCTTACCAGGTTAAATTTAGAGAGTCTTTATCCAACCATCTCCTTTTTATATTAGCTTTTAATCATGTCCCTTTGTGTGTACGTAACAGCGAAATTATTATATTTGCAGATGATATGAAAATTTTCAAAAGCATTGCATCTGCCAGTGATCCTGCTTCTGCAGGACGATATTAACAATTTCGTTTTATGGTGTCATAAAAAAGGTTTGAATCTGAACCCAATTAAATGTCAAGCCATGACTTTTTCTAAACAAAGTATTCCAAGTTCATATAATTATAAAATTTCCGAACATGTTTTACTTCGTGTGCAATGTTTTAAAGACCTTGGAGTTCATTTTACTTCTACGCTTGATTTTTCGGAACACATCAATTGTATTGTTAAAAAAGCCAACTCTATATCGGGATTTGGAAAGCGATGGGCTAAAGAATTGCATGATCCTTACGTAACCCTCGCTCTTTACAACTGCTTAGTTCGACCCCACCTTGAATATGCATGTCAGATATGGACTCCTTTCTACGAAGTTCATACAAATAGGATAGAAGCAGTACAGCGTAATTTTATTCGTTTCGCGTTGAAGGGATTACAATGGGCAGATCCTTATAACCTTCCGCCTTACGAGCATCGAATAAATCTTCTTCAGATCCAAACTTTGTCTCAACGGAGGATGAGTAATGATATTGTATTCGCACACCAACTCATAAGTGGTGTTATCGATGCGCCCGATTTATTAAATTGCTTAAGTTTCAACTTTCGTGGAGGGGCCCACAGCCTTCGCAGTATGGATTTGATGAACTTACCCCAGCATCGTACTAATTATGGAATGCATGAACCGTTAACTCGTATGTTCAATCTAATAAATTTAAATGAAGGTATTTTTGACTTCAATATTAATAAAATTAAACTTAAAAGTGTATTGAAGACCAGTATACCACGCTCATAAATGTTTGTATAAGTAACAATTTTGTGTTATTATTGTTTTATGTTTTTGTTCTTGATTGTCTCATTTTGTGTTGAGAATCCGTTCTCCTTAGTGTTTTTTTGTAGTCTGTCTATTACTACTAACTACTAACAATGCATTAAGTGATGAGCCGGTGTACACAATTTTGTGTTGGCAATTCTTTGGTCGTAAGTTGCAGCTTGATTTCAGCACTCTTTGACAAAGATCTGATAGTGTTTAAAAAAAAAATTACCAAAATTTAGAAACTTGTATGGAGCCATGTTTTTGTTTCCTGGGCTATTAGTAGAAAGCTCTATGTAGTGGACATCATCATAGTTTTTTATTTATGCCATCGATCGTGCTTTGTTTGTATTTCTCTATATACATATATTTTTTTAAATTGTAGTACATTATCGCTTGAGAAGGACATTCCTGTTTACAATTTCTGTACATCCAAGGAAAATCAACTGACATGGGGTGACTTTACAACAAAAACAACCAAGTATGGTTTAATGTATCCCACATTGAAGGCGCTCTGGTACTTATGTTATGCAAATACACCCAACAAAATTGTGCATATGACGTCAATATTATTTCTGCATTATATACCGGCGGTAATATTCGATACAATATCAGTGTGCATTGGAAGAAAACCGAGGTTAGGTTTGACGACAACAAAAAAAACAATATTTTTAAATCCTTACTCCTTTCCATGTATAGATTGCTTAATACTTATAAGAAGATCCATAGATTTATGAATGTGATTGAATACTTTTCTATGCGACAATGGGAATTTCAAATTGACAACGTCCGAGGCTTGTGGAATCGTTTGTCGGACAGTGATAAGGAAATATTCTTCTTCGATATGACACAAATAGATTGGGATCACTTTTTGCAACAGTATTTCCGTGGTATAAGGCAATATTTACTTCATGATCCACTCGAGACTATACCAGAAGCTTTGGTAAGATGGAATAGGTAAGTTTATCTTGTAAATAATTCGTCTAAATCAAAATGAATCCTACAACAAAATATTTCTTACACGGAAAAACTCCGAAATTGTTATCAACCTGTACTTATTCTGCATGGTCTGAACTCTAAAGCTGGGGAGATAACGATAACTTGGGCGCCGAAAATTGATAACGGATTTTTGTAGGAGGGTCAAATACAAGCATATTTTACTATGGGATGGGGGGGTCTATCGCGCCCCGTTTAGGAGGTAGGGCGATTTTCGATAAAAACGACTTAAATGGAAAAACAAATACTAAAAAGCAACGACAATACTTAAAACGCAAAACAATACATTTTTTAAAAGCCAGAAGTTTGATCTTTAATTCTACATTTAAATTAAATTATTTTTGTCAACAGTTTTCAAAAAATTTGCATTCAAACTCAAAATTTTGATAAAAAAAACGCCAAACGAAATGATTGGATCAATTTAGCTCAAAAGTGTAAAATGGAAAACTAAATTTTCTTTTTGTGGTCAATGCTCATATCAATTTTGAATCGAACACAAAAAACCGAAAGTTTTTATAACCTCTAGTTTTGAGAAAATTACTAGAAGTACTTTTTTATGATTTTTTTTTTTATAACTAATTTGATCTTTTTTTGATAAAAATTAATGTTGGTGTTAGGTTGATCTTTGTAAGTAATATAACTACCAGCAAATCATTTAGCGTTACCCAGAATGCACCACGAGGAGGTAGAATTGCATTGCATTCCGCGTCCTCGTCAGTCAGTTTTTGGTTAAGTCAGGAGTTTGTTAAAAATAGTCACGTCAATTTTCAATGTATACATATTAAAAAGGTATGTCAGTCTCGTCAAAGAAGTCATCGTCCGTACTGGTGTTACTGTCGAGTTCGTCGAGTTCTTCGTTGATGGTGAGGAGCCGAGGTTGTTTTGGTGGTAAAACACGCTCTAAATGCTCACTTTGCACTGTGGGAGGGTCGAGTTCTTTTAGTTGTAAACCCACACTTTCTTCACCATCTATGAAACATGGGTATACTTTTTTTACATCGAGTAAGAACTCCATGATTTGGGAGCCCAAGTCGTCCTTATATTTTTTTTCAAGGCAGTATTTTCTGTAGAAGAAAAGTGCCATATATTGGTGAAGATGCTGGGTTGTTTTACGGCATACAATGTTTTTTTTTTTAAAATTTGGTTTGGTCCTCCAGATCATTGATTGTATTGGTTGGATCGGTCGCATTCACATATTCCCCTTTGCTGTGGTTTGTTACTTCATGAGACATTCCAGGGAACATTTTTTCAACACCTATGTATTGGCGTGCGCTGTCGGTACAAATACGACTGGTGTTCGGGTTGACGTATTTGTGTATATAAGGCCACAAGTCTTCCTTACATTTGGAGCTCACTTTAAAAAAGCGCCCGACCTTGTCCTCTTTGCAATATTTCCCCAACACTATTATCGTCATCTGCTCAGTTACACGACCTCTATGATACTTTCTTTTAGTTAGAAAGGTCTCGTCGATTTGTACTGTTTTTTCCTCGCCACCAATGTTTACTTCAACGTGAGACGTAATTATTTCCGTTATTTCTCGAAAATAACTATAGTGATCTATTATGGTAGATTTACTTAATTCACTTTTTTGGTCGTGGTGGCGCCAAGAGATTAAATGCTTATTTTAAAATAATGATACACAATAATTTAAAAAAATATCCTTAAGTTGTATTAAGATTAATATTAAATTAACTTACCTGAAAAACCGTGTTCACGGGCATTTTGATGACAAAAGCGATAACTAACGCAAGCACCTCGCGAATCTCTAGCCGACATTGAGGCCCATGGAAGAAAGTGCCGATGGATGGGTTGATTGTATTCCTGCAACTTTTGTCACCTTTTCTTTTCGAGCACTTTTGTGAGCATCGCCAATTCCAACCAAACTTGGTGTTTTTAATTATTTCCACCTTCATTGGTAAGTTACAACACTGTGGAGGTGTTGAAGTTTTTGTCGGAATAAGTCCAATTTCTTCAAAAAAAGCTATACTTTTTTCGTTAGTCGAAACTAAATCCCCGAACGAACAAAATATTGAAAAATTATTTAATTTTGGATGAAGCAGTGAATGCTTAGACGCCATTCTTTATTCATTGAAAAAATACACTTCACTTTCACAAAGGTTAAAAAATAATGAATGACTTTGCTAAGCAATAACCTATTCCACATTTCTATTAAAAAAATAACGGTTTAAAATTCATTTGTATGTTCGTTTTTTTGCTCAAGCTCAAAGGCTTGCGTGATTTGAACATTACAATTGCATTATGTAGGTATGTAAGACACAAACATGTATATATGTATGTATATATATTATGCTGCAGTCATACAGTAGTGCTCAGTTAATGCGATTTTTTCATACATTTACATTAACCATATGTAGCTGTTGACATTGGAAACAGAATATATTCAAAGTTCCTTAAATGCAAACGAAATTTGGCATACACCGAACCTCGCACATACCCCAAATCCTATAGTGAGCCCATGCAGGGGGGTTGCAGGGAGGCATACCCCATACATACCTCGCTTTTAAAATGCCCGACTAATGCTGGGGACTAGCACTTTTTTTAAACATCAAATTTTGCATACACCGAACCTCGCACATACCTCAAATCATATAGTGAGCCCAAGGAGGGGGGTTGCAGGAGGGCAGCATGCCCCTCCCCCCCAAACATGCCTCACTGTTTATACGCCGTAAGGCTGGGTGTTGGGAAAGTATGATAATTTAGAGTCAATTTAGAGTCAAATTACTATCAAAATAAGACCACGTAAAATACTCAAGCAAAACAAAATTAATTGAATTAAAATAGTAGTTTTGGTAATTTTAAATTTTCTCGAAAACTAGAAGACATAAAATCATATTGTTTTCGGTTTCTGATTAAAAATTAATATGAGCAACGATTTCTAAGAAAAAAAATATAATATAAAATCTCAAAATTTTGAAAAATTACACTTTAAATTTTTTTTTTCCCAAATTTTGAGTTTGAAAGTAGTTTTTTCAAAAACTATGGATAGATTTCACTTGATTTAAAAACTGGCTTATAAAAGAGAGTATTGGCTTTCAAAAAAAATATAAAACTTAATTGTAGGTATTACCGTTATTTTTTAATGTTTTTTTTTTTCAATTTTTAGTACTTTTTTCATTAAATTGCCCCTCCCGCCCAAACGGGGGGAGATAGATCCCCCCACCCATAGTAAAAAATGTTTGTATTTAACCCCTCTACAAAATTTTGTTATCAATTGTCGGTGCCCAAGTTATCGTACTCGTGCCCTAAAGCTTTAACCATTTTACAATAACTATTTCATAAATAATATATTATGCAAGGATACAATAATAATTAAAATAAGAGAAACTTTATTATTATAATTTTATTATTTTATAAACTAAATATTACAACTTTTTATTTAATTTTATTTAATCGGCTTTGTCTTCTCTATTTCAGATTATACTGGCTGCATCAATGCGTAAAATGCTTTGTATATGCAATTCTGTTACAACTACTCTGGATGATATTTTCAAAAATGTATTTCTAAAATAAAATTAAAAAAGTGTTTATTTATAGTGGAATTTTTTAAACTTTTATCAGAAAACCAATTTAAGTTATCAAATAGGGGAACAAATTACTCGTAGATATAAAATAATATTATCATATTGTACGCAGGTCTATTCCAAAAACTATTTTATAGGTTATTGAGTTGCAATGTTGTGTCATCTTTGTAAACAATAGTTGTTATTTTGTGTTAAATAGAGTTGTTTTTCTTTGTTTAATTATATTGTATTGTTGTTAATTTTATAGGTAGGTACCATATTTAAAATACATTTTTGATTTCGAAACCAAAAACAAATTTGGCTATTTATACAAGATTATGCATATTTACCTAATTCTAATATATGTATGTATACAAATTTACAATACATAATATACAATTATACATATTTAAATACATAAATATATTTGTTTTATTTATATTCAGCCCTATTGTGAGTTTCACACGGAAAACATTTTACCCGAAAATGTCCGGATTTTTAAAAGCTATTGCTAGTTTCACCCTTCATTTTACAACAAGTGTGGCCCACTGTTCGCAACCAAAAATTAAGTGGAAATCTACCTGCAAATCGCATGACATAATTTCATACGAAAAAAATGCTGTCAATAGTGCTAATAAGGGAATTTTTGCGATCAGGGAACATTTTTCGTCCAAAACTCAATATAAAGGGAAGAGTGAAATGTAATTTTTTCGGGCGGATGTTCTTTCACGCGGAACTGACAATAGGGTTGACTGTTGATTTCTATGTATTATTTATTATTGAAACGAAAAAAAAACTCAGAAACAAAAAACATTTCTTTTAATTCGTTAGTCAATTAATTATAATTTATCTGCAAACTACATCTGTGCTTTATATTCTTACACCCAGTTAAAGAACGTTAACACCAATTAAAAATTAAAAAAAAAGCACGTTAACAATATTTTGGAAAAATGTTACCGCGGTACTTGTCTTTTGCAATGTACCTACGTGAATAAAATAAGAAAAAGTAATTATTTGTGTAGCCCTGGCACCTCGCATTTTGATTTTTTTATAACTTGTTGGCAGCTTTAACAAACATTGGTGGTCGGAAAAAGTCCCTAGCAATTTGAAATAATTTTTATGTTAAAGCCTACAGACTTTGTGATACAATTGAGAAATCTATAAACAATAAATTAGCCATTTCTAATTTATTCCAAAATATTGATGGTAACTTTGCTGGTGTTGTTCAATACATCAAAGACAAATCTCCACACCCAAATAAAACAATAGATGATGTCAGTATGGGCTTTTAACAAACCAATCAAACCTTGGATTAATCAAATCAATAACTATGGGCAAAACAGTTCAAAGATTGGCCGAAGTTAAGCAAGAGTGGTGAAAAATGCTTTGACTACAAGTATGATAAAATTATTGTTGAAATGAAAAATACCACTTGAGATGATGGCCAATGGACATAATATCAAACCTGCAACGAATTTAGGTCCTTCAAACTTCTACCCAAACAAAACCTCTTATTTGCAGTTCGTTTCCCAGTTGACTTTTTCATCAGACAATGCATGGATATCTTTTCCGAAAAGTAAGAAAACTACAAAAAAAGTCCTTATCATTTATTTTAAATATTTTATTTTGATTTAATTTTAGAGTGCGTTCTCGACAGTCTGTTGTTGGAAAAACAAATACATTCTATAGAGCATTAAATCCAAACAACTGTCCTCTACGTCCATGGATCCATTGATCCGTGGCATGAACTTGGACTGATAACATCTTCCAACCCAAATACTCCAACCATATCATCGAAGGTAGTAGCCCGTAGCGTAATGGTTAGTGCATTCGACTGTCACGCTGGAGGTCTGGGTTCACTTCTCAGCCTCGTCCACCTAAAAACTAAAAAAAAGTTTTTTTTTCAGGGCTACTGCCTCTTGCGAGGAATTGACAAATCCTCCAAGAGTATCACTTGTCACGAAAAAGTGCTTCTCGTCTAGCCGTTCGGATTCGGCATAAAATTGTAGGTCCCTTCCATTCTTGTCGACAGGCGCACACAGGAATGGTTGTGAGTTGTTAGTCACTAGGTCCTGGTTCTTCACGAGACGTTGTGCCACCCAAATTATTTATTTTTATTTATCATTGAAGGTAATTATTATAAATAGAGTTCCTGTTTTCGTTTTAAAAATCTATATTTATTCTTTAAGGAACCAACCATTGCGCTAATGTGTACGAGCCCAGCAAAAATGATCTCCCGTCATTGATTGAAGCCTTCAAAAAGATTCAAGATTTTATTGAAAATACCCTGAATCAAGAATAAAGAACCTGTAATACTGGAACTAATAGATCGTTGTAATCGTATTGTTAGTCTTTAAAGTTTTTGATAAATGAAAATAGAGTTTTAGTAAATTTAATAAGCTTTTTAAGAGATTATCGTCTTTTTCTTTGATAATTATAAAACATAAAAAATCAACAAAACAAAGTCTCCAAAAAAAATCGATTAAGGTTCGCTTAAAAAGCTAATATCTTGAGTTCTATTGGTCGGATTGCCAAGATTATGACGTTTTGACTTAATGACTGGTTTGACTGGGCATATTAGCCCAGTAAATAATTACCAACAAAATGGCTAAATTCGCAAAGCGCGATCTAGTTCTGCATTTTTGATATATTGTTGAGGCACGTAAAAGTAGTCTGTTGCTAACTTTGCCACTTCGAAAAACCTGCGCTCGTTGCAACAGTGAAAAAACGCTAAAATCAGCCTATTTTTTCCGACATTTTCCTTTATAACTTTGAAAATATGCAACTTAGGAAAAACCATCCACTATATTCTTGTTTGTTATAAAATATTCTACAAGACCACATTAGTTTGAAATTCATGTACGTATGTTATATTTGAGTTGCGATCTAACCATGAGTAAAAAAACAAATTGAAAAACTAAGTAATTTTGAAGCGCTCAAAAAATTTTGAGCGGAATTGGACAATTTTTGATCTATATTTTAGGCGCTTCAAAATGACTCATTTTTTCTCATTTTTTTTTTTACTCATGGTTAGATAGCAACTCAAATATAAAATACATGCATTTTAAACTAATGTGGTCTTTTAGAAAATTTTATAACACAAACGAATATGGTGGACCGTTTTTTCCTAAGTTGCATTTTTCCAAAGTTATAAAGGAAAATGTCGGAAAAAATAGAGTGATTTTAGCGTTTTTTCACTGTTGCATTTTTCTTGCAGCGAGCACAGGTTTTTCAAAGTTGCAAACTTAGCTACAGACTACTCTAACATGCCCCAACAGCATATCAAAAATGCAGAACTACATCGCACTTTGCGAATTTATTGTCGAGTTTGACTGGGCTATATATTTTTTTAAATTTATTGAAAACAAAATAAATTGGAAAATCGCTGTTTTAAACCTCCACCCCCGCCAAAGGCTGAAAAAGAAACCTGCCAGACGATTGTTTTTAATACCACGAAATATGCACCTACAAGCCCTCATACCGTGTCAACCGAAAGAGACAGAGAGATGAGTTGGATTTCCATTTCTTATAAAGGGGAACGTTACGATTGGCCGCAGATCAGTTGACCGGGTAACGTTATCTCGCCAAATTTTTAAGATCATTTTTTGCCTCTAACCCGCCGAACGTAATCTCGCGGCACGATATCTCGCCAACTAATCTCGCGAGATTGACAGTACTTAGTACTATTGAAAAAGTACTGTTTGGTACTAGGAAAAATAATTTTTTTTTTTTTAAATTTTGTAAGTTTTTTTTTAATAATAATGAAAATAATAATAATAAGAAGTTAAATCTCTTTAAGATTTTTTTTAGTTCTTAGAAGAACTGAAAACGTACCCCAGGCCACAGTCTGGGGCATTGAATTTCATTTTGCATTCGCTTAAGTACATTCATTGGAAGACAAATTTTTGTCTGGTCATCGAAAAATGTCTCGTCCAATAAAAAGTATTTAAGCAAGTTAAATTCCGGAATTTAATTCAGTTCTTGTTAGAACTCGGTCGTGGCAGGACCTAAAAACATAGCCGAGATATCAGATCGATGTGGATTGTGGAATTGCTGAAAAAAAGTTAAAACAAAAAAAAATAAGATTTTTACAAAAATAAAATTAACTTTTTTAAGTTTTGGAAAAAAACTTTTTTTTATATATTTAGCGACAAAATAATATCCCTTTGAAGAAAATTTCGAATTCTGAAAAGAATTTTAACTTCAAAGTGGCCTCAGACGGCAACGATTTCCATTAACTGGCTTGCTTAAGTACTTTCATTGGACGACGAATTTTTTCATAGGAATGAATAAAATTTCTCGTCCAATAAAAAGTATTTAAGCAAGTTAAATTCCGGAATGTAATTCAGTTCTTATTAGAACTCGGTCGTGCGTACGTCGTCGTAAGACCTAAAAACAGCAGAAATTCGGAGGTTTTGTTAGGAAAAAAAAGTTTCTTTTACAAAAAAATTTAACTTTTTTACACAAAAAAATGAGGTTATTTACAAAAAGAAATTAAAATTTTTACAAAAAAAAATTAACTTTCTTACAAAAAAAAAATAATAATTTTTTTACAAAAAAAATTTACTTTTTTCCAAACAAAAATTAAATTTTTAACAAAAAAAATATAATATGTTTACATAACTTTTTTGCAAAAAAAAAACTACTTATTTGTTATTACAAAAAAGAATAAAAAAATTAACTTTTTTTCAAACGAAAATTTAATTTTTAACAAAAAAAAAAAAAACGTTTTTACAAGAAAAATGAACATTTTTATAAACAAAAATAAACTAAAAAGTATTTAAGCGACCTTTAGTCCAATGCGTTTCGCTCCTGATAACAATAACAGTGGACCTCATCAGTTAGAGTTGTAATTGTTACCTTTCTAAGACGCACTGTAATTGTTATCGGGACCGAAACGCATTGGACTAAAGGTCACTTAAATACTTTTTATTGAATTTCATTCAATACAGTCCACTAAAACAAAAACAATATAACTTCTATTGTTTAGGTTTTTTCTTTCTTTAAAAATAAACTTTCTTACAAATAACGACGGAGTCGCGTGACCGGGGCAGAGGACCCGAAAAGGGGCCTAAAATCCTTAAACCCGCGAAGCGGGCCACCCAAATTACTGTTTCCTACAAAAAACTTTGATAACAGATCGACTGACGACATAGGCGCCTCCCAGACTACTGAGCATACCCTAAGCGGAGCGACGGAGTCGCGTGAGCGAGACAGAGGACCCGAAAAGGGGGTTAAAATCCTTAAACCCGCGAAGCGGGCCACCCAATGTACTTTTTACTACAAAAAACTTTGATAACAGATCGACTGACGACGTAGGCGCCTGCCAGACGACTGAGCATACCCTAAGCGGAGCGACGGAGTCGCGTGAGCGGGACAGAGGACCCGAAAAGGGGGTTAAAATCCTTAAACCCGCGAAGCGGGCCAACCAAAGTACTGTTTACTACAAAAAACTTTGATAACAGATCGACTGACGACATAGGCGCCTGCCAGACGACTGAGCATACCCTAAGCGGAGCGACGGAGTCGCGTGAGCGGGACAGAGGACCCGAAAAGGGGGTTAAAATCCTTAAACCCGCGAAGCGGGCCACCCAAAGTACTGTTTACTACAAAAAACTTTGATAGCAGATCGACTGACGACATAGGCGCCTGCCAGATGACTGAGCATACCCTAAGCGGAGCGAGTCGCGTGAGCGGGACAGAGGACCCGAAAAGGGGGTTAAAATCCTTAAACCCGCGAAGCGGGCCACCCAAGGTACTGTTTACTACAAAAAACTTTGATAACAGATAGACTGACGACATAGGCGCCTGCCAGACGACTGAGCATACCCTAAGCGGAGCGACGGAGTCGCGTTAGCGGGACAGAGGACCCGAAAAGGGGGTTTAAATCCTTGAACCCGCGAAGCGTGCCAACCAAGGTGCTGTTTACTACAAAAAACTTTGATAACAGATCGACTGACGACATAGGCGCCTGCCAGACGACTGAGCATACCCTAAGCGGAGCGACGGAGTCGCGTGAGCGGGACCCGAAAAGGGGATTAAAATCCTTAAACCCGCGAAGCGGGCCACCCAAAGTACTGTTTACTACAAAAAACTTTGATAACAGATCGACTGACGACATAGGCGCCTGCCAGATGACTGAGCATACCCTAAGCGGAGCGACGGAGTCTCGTGAGCGGGACAGAGGACCCGAAAAGGGGGTTAAAATCCTTAAACCCGCGAAGCGGGCCACCCAAGGTACTGTTTACTACAAAAAACTTTGATAACAGATAGACTGACGACATAGGCGCCTGCCAGACGACTGAGCATACCCTAAGCGGAGCGACGGAGTCGCGTGAGCGGGACAGAGGACCCGAAAAGGGGGTTTAAATCCTTGAACCCGCGAAGCGTGCCAACCAAGGTGCTGTTTACTACACACAAACTGAAATCACATCAACTGATAACATAAACTTTACGAAAAATCATGTTTTATCTTTAAACTCGATTTGCGAGCGAAAGAAGCATCGTAGTCCCCCCAAAGTTTGCACATTCATACTTGATTTGCGGCTAAATAGCATCTTACAAAACTTAAAATTGCATATTCGTGATCTAGGACTACCACCTTTCAATCGATGTATCGCATGATATGAAAAACCGACTTTTATCTTTAAACTTCTCGTCCAATTACTAGAGGTAAAGTTTTGTTCCTTCTAGTTGATTTCCACCAACGAACCAAACTTCTCACCCTAGCACACACTACCTATCCTTCCACACGAAAACAATCACCCTCCTAAACCGCAAATAAACACCTAAAACCTAGGCCAAACATTCTCTAACATCTAACCAGCACCAGCACCAGCAACCCAAACAACCTCACAGGTCACACCACACAAGATACAACACGCAAGAAAATCAAAAATAATATCCCTTTAAGAGGTGCTATCTCCACTGAGTCCTAAGAAGAACTGATTAATTTCCGAAATTACTCTTGTTTATATACCCTTCGTTGGACGGCGAATTTTCAATTGGTTCTGACTGGCTACATTTATTTGAATTTTATGTTCGTTCTCGTCGATTCTCACTGAATCGAGTGACCATTGATAAAAGTATTGACATTCTCAATACAGTGCTGTCTTCGAAAAATGCAAAAGGGATTTTGATTGGCTGTAATCACAAAGTCCGTGATTTTGATTGGCTGTCCATATGAAAATTGATAATTCAATACAGCGCTGTCGTTTTTTATAAAGAAAAGTAGGAATTGGCGAGATAACGTTACCCGGGCAAACGTGAGAAGAAATATCGTTACGCGGGAAACTGACGTACGGTCAAACGTTTGGCGAGAAAACGTGTGCGAGAAAACGTTACGCGGTCAACCGTTTTGCGGTAAAACGTAGACAACCCCTTATAAAGTATCTATTGTATTTCTTTTTACTTTGAATTTTGTTCTTCAACAAGTCAGGCAACCGACGGCGACGCCAAACAGACCAGTCAAAAAAGAAAACAATTTCAAAATTAACAGTTTAATAGTTTAACAGTTTAATAGTTTTTGTAACAGTTTAACTAAATACTTAAATATCATTTTAACGTTAAACCTAAATAATTAAATAAAGCAAAGTAACATCATAAGTACTGTTTAACTTCATATTTGTATGAGCCAAAGGGCTATTACACCAATGATGAGTAGTGATCTTAGGAGGACTATTTTTAACAAGAGCACATTTTTCGCAAGCTCCAACCATTTTTTCTATACTAGAATCTATTCCATTCCAATAACAATATTTCCATGCAAGTTGTTTTATTCTTACAATGCCGATGTGGGTATGATGCAATTCCTTAAGGATATCGCCTTGAAGATTTTCTGGAATCTCTGTCTCGCACACGATTACCTTTGAAGATAACTCCATCTTATAATGTATAATCCGGGTTTTCTATTTTGCCTTTAAACAATTCGTCTTTAAGTTTTGATAATTTTAGATCTTTTTCTACGGTTGAAATTTGATTTATGATTTGATCTTGAAGATCTTTGATTTCATCATCTAAAAAGTATTTGAAATTTTGAAACGAACCAGTGGTTGGACTTCTTGACAAACAATCTACATGAATATGTTCTTCCGCTTTTTTGTGTTGAATTTTGTAGTTGAAACCTTGTAAAAACGAAGAAGAAGTCTTGCTGATGTCATCGCTGGGAATGTTCGTGAAATATTCTTGTAAGTGGCTTATTATCGGTAAAGTTTAGGTCTCATGATTTTCGATTTTAAATAGTGTAAATAAATGAAAAAAAGATTAAAATTAGTTAAAAGCGGAAAGAACACATGGTTTATAAAACAATAAGTAAAACCATTAAATATATGTCTGAAAAACGAAAAAAAGAGACGAAATAACACTGTCACCAGAACCCACAAGAGCAGCTAAAAAGAAACAAATTGCATCGAATAACATCATGCCGGAAAATGAAAATAATTGTAGTTTGGTATCTTCAATGACCATCCTTGAGCTTGCCGCTATGCTAGAAGGGAAGATCAGCCACTTGGCATCCAAAGAAGATATCGACGGCCTAAGAGTTGACTACAATGTCATATGTCAATCAAACAAGCAACTTTCATAGAAAGTAACATCGCTAGAAAAAAAATGCGAACTCCTTGAGGATCAAATTGATCAACTGCCAGACGACTGAGCATACCCTAAGCGGAGCGACGGAGTCGCGTGAGCGAGACAGAGGACCCGAAAAGGGGGTTAAAATCCTTAAACCCGCGAAGCGGGCCACCCAATGTACTGTTAACTACAAAAAACTTTGATAACAGATCGACTGACGACGTAGGCACCTGCCAGACGACTGAGCATACCCTAAGCGGAGCGACGGAGTCGCGTGAGCGGGACAGAGGACCCGAAAAGGGGGTTAAAATCCTTAAACCCGCGAAGCGGGCCAACCAAAGTACTGTTTACTACAAAAAACTTTGATAACAGATCGACTGACGACATAGGCGCCTGCCAGACGACTGAGCATACCCTAAGCGGAGCGACGGAGTCGCGTGAGCGGGACAGAGGACCCGAAAAGGGGGTTAAAATCCTTAAACCCGCGAGGCGGGCCACCCAAAGTACTGTTTACTACAAAAAACTTTGATAACAGATCGATTGACGACATATGCGCCTGCCAGATGACCGAGCATACCCTAAGCGGAGCGACGGAGTCGCGTGAGCGGGACAGAGGACCCGAAAAGGGGGTTAAAATCCTTAAACCCGCGAAGCGGGCCAACCAAGGTGCTGTTTACTACACACAAACTGAAATCACATCAACTGATAACATAAACCTTACGAAAAATCATGTTTTATCTTTAAACTCGATTTGCGAGCGAAAGAAGCATCGTAGTCCCCCCAAAGTTTGCACATTCATACTTGATTTGCGGCTAAATAGCATCTTACAAAACTTAAAATTGCATATTCGTGATCTAGGACTACCACCTTTCAATCGATGTATCGCATGATATGAAAAACCGACTTTTATCTTTAAACTTCTCGTCCAATTACTAGAGGTAAAGTTTTGTTCCTTCTAGTTGATTTCCACCAACGAACCAAACTTCTCACCCTAGCACACACTACCTACCCTTCCACACGAAAACAATCACCCTCCTAAACCGCAAATAAACACCTAAAACCTAGGCCCAACATTCTCTAACATCTAACCAGCACCAGCACCAGCAACCCAAACAACCTCACAGGTCACACCACACAAGATACAACACGCAAGAAAATCAAAAATAATATCCCTTTAAGAGGTGCTATCTCCACTGAGTCCTAAGAAGAACTGATTAATTTCCGAAATTACTCTTGTTATATACCCTTCGTTGGACGGCGAATTTTCAATTGGTTCTGACTGTCTACATTTATTTGAATTTTATGTTCGTTCTCGTCGATTCTCACTGAATCGAGTGACCTTTGATAAAAGTATTGACATTTTCAATACAGTGCTGTCTTCGAAAAATGCAAAAGGGATTTTGATTGGCTGTAATCACAAAGTCCGTGATTTTGATTGGCTGTCCATATGAAAATTGATAATACAGCGCTTTCGTTTTTTATAAAGAAAAGTAGGAATTGGCGAGATAACGTTACCCGGGCAAACGTGAGAAGAAATATCAAACGTTTGGCGAGAAAACGTGTGCGAGAAAACGTTACGCGGTCAACCGTTTTGCGGTAAAACGTAGCCAACCCCTTATAAAGTATCTATTGTATTTCTTTTTACTTTGAATTTTGTTCTTCAACAAGTCAGGCAACCGACGGCGACGCCAAACAGACCAGTCAAAAAAGAAAACAATTTCAAAATTAACAGTTTAATAGTTTAACAGTTTAATAGTTTTTGTAACAGTTTAACTAAATACTTAAATATCATTTTAACGTTAAACCTAAATAATTAAATAAAGCAAAGTAACATCATAAGTACTGTTTTACTTCATATTTGTATGAGCCAAAGGGCTATTACACCAATGATGAGTAGTGATCTTAGGAGGACTATTTTTAACAAGAGCACATTTTTCGCAAGCTCCAACCATTTTTTCTATACTAGAATCTATTCCATTCCAATAACAATATTTCCATGCAAGTTGTTTTATTCTTACAATGCCGATGTGGGTATGATGCAATTCCTTAAGGATATCGCCTTGAAGATTTTCTGGAATCTCTGTCTCGCACACGATTACCTTTGAAGATAACTCCATCTTATAATGTATAATCCGGGTTTTCTATTTTGCCTTTAAACAATTCGTCTTTAAGTTTTGATAATTTTAGATCTTTTTCTACGGTTGAAATTTGATTTATGATTTGATCTTGGAGATCTTTGATTTCATCATCTAAAAAGTATTTGAAATTTTGAAACGAACCAGTGGTTGGACTTCTTGACAAACAATCTACATGAATATGTTCTTCCGCTTTTTTGTGTTGAATTTTGTAGTTGAAACCTTGTAAAAACGAAGAAGAAGTCTTGCTGATGTCATCGCTGGGAATGTTCGTGAAATATTCTTGTAAGTGGCTTATTATCGGTAAAGTTTAAGTCTCATGATTTTCGATTTTAAATAGTGTAAATAAATGAAAAAAAAAAGATTAAAATTAGTTAAAAGCGGAAAGAACACATGGTTTATAAGACAATAAGTAAAACCATTAAATATATGTCTCAAAAACGAAAAAAAAGAGACGAAATAACACTGTCACCAGAACCCACAAGACCAGCTAAAAAGAAACAAATTGCATCGAATAACATCATGCCGGAAAATGAAAATAATTGTAGTTTGGTATCTTCAATGACCATCCTTGAGCTTGCCGCTATGCTAGAAGGGAAGATCAGCCACTTGGCATCCAAAGAAGATATCGACGGCCTAAGAGTTGACTACAATGTCATATGTCAATCAAACAAGCAACTTTCACAGAAAGTAACATCGCTAGAAAAATAATGCGAACTCCTTGAGGATCAAATTGATCAACTGCAAAAGATACGCACGGAAAACAATGTTCTTCTTCGGTTTAAGGTCCAGCAGGGGGAAGAAGTGAAAGCAAAAGCCAGAAATGTTTGTACTAACCTGGTAGCAGGAACGGAAGTAGAGGACAGTCAAATCCGCCATCTGACGCCGAATCACGCCGAAATCCAAAATGTGTTGGTTAAGTTGCGATCTGGGGAGGAGGCCTTGTCCCTTCTTAGAGCTGCAAACAAGGTGAAAAACACGGGCATTTGGATTCGTAAGGACCTGCCATTCAACTGCCGGAAAAAGAGGTTCAAGCTTGGTCAAGTGGGACATGAGATAAAGCAAAAATCTCCGTCTGTGAAGATCTCTTTAAGGGACGATAAGCTGGTAGTGGAAGGCATAATGTTCACTTGGAGCTTCCTAACAGGTTTGAGAAGCGGTGGATGTGATGGCTATTCAATTCTGGAAAATAAATTGGGAATTCATTTCGAGCCAGAACAAATTATTGTAAACAACAACGATGACATCAGCAACGAGGTACGAATGACGTTTGACAGTGACAGCGCAGCGACAGCGCCACGTTCTTCACCATTGGTGAGATTTTCAAACAGCTCAGCAAGTACATCAACCGGAATTAAAAATTAGGTAATAGCCGTCTGCCATAACTCTTTAGAAAATACGTTACATTTAAATTATACAAAAAAAATTGAAATACTATCTTACAACATATGCGGTTTTAAAAATAAGTTATTATTCAATGAATTTTATGAATTTATAAATAATTTTTTAGATTTTTTTTTTTTTTTAGATTAATAATGACTTTATTTACCCTAATTTCTTAATCCTATGTTGTAACAATTAATTTAATAAGCATGGCCTACGCCGTCTCCCAGAGTGACAATTTAATGTTAGAATAAGTAAATTATATTTAAATATATTTTTGTTCTTGTACTTTATCGTTTTATAGTTAAAAGATCTCATCTATAATATTCTGCCTATATCTCAAACCCCACTTAACGTATTTACACAGCTGTTTCCAATTTTCACCATCTAGAATATTTTTCATTTCCACGTTGCTTAGGTTATTTGTACTAAAAACGTTTCTTCGGATTTCCGCCAGGATAGGACATTTTCCCAGAAAGTGATACACGTCTTCTCTCACTCTCATATTACACAAACCACATATATCTAAAAGATCGTTTCTGTATGGAATAAAATTCAATTGAATAATCTCCGCTCTTTTTTTTTAAATGCAGCTTATTTCTTCTGTAGAGTACCTCGAATTAAAGTAGTTCACATTCATTAAATTATGATTGAGCTGGGCATAAATATTGCGTTCTATAGATGACCTGGCCTTTATTTGAAGCTCCAGTCTTTTTTGCGTGTCGACTACCTCAATGAGTTCGTATAAATCGGATTTCCATGCCTCGATATTATCTTTACTTAGAGTTAAGGGATAATTACCATATTCAGCCAAGCGCTTCCATTGGGCATACCACGAAATGTTCTTCCTTATTATGAGCATACTGATCCTTTTTGGCAATCTTCTATCTTCCATCTTAAGAGTTTTTAAGGCATAGTCAACCTGCATTTTAAGGGTTGATATGAAATATGGAGATAGCCCAGTTTCAAGTAGAAGAATGTGGTTTGGTTTAGCCTGTGGCAATTTAAAAACTCGTTTTAAGAAATATCGAAGCAGTTGCTCTACTTCTTCATACTCTCCATGTCCCCAACTTTGTGCAGTATAACACATTATGGCCTTTGATGTTGCCTCAAATACACGATATTTGGTAGCTGTGTCCACCTCTTTACTAGCCATGACACTCCTCCACGTCGCATTTATAGCACTTTTAGATTTTGAAAGCTTGACTTTCATATGTTTCTTAAAGTTCAGATTTCTTGTAATAAGCATGCCCAAGTAGTTATACTCATTTACTACCTCTACGTCATGGTTAGCGAATTTCCATTTCTCGTTTTGGCAATTTCTACCTCCTGCAATTCGGAAGATCATGATTTTTGATTTTTCCAAGTTGATTTGCAGTCTCCATTTGTCGCAATAGTCGGCTAGCCTGTTTAGCATTAGTTGCAGACCATGTGGGGACTCAGACAGTGCCACAATGTCAACTGCAAACATTAAGTGGCTTATCTTAAGTGTTTCAGACAGCTGTACTCCGCCAGTCCAGATCTCATTTATGTCATCTATAAACAAGGCAAATAGTAGTGGGCTTAAATTACATCCTTGTCTTAGTCCAATTTCGACATCAAATTCTGCTGATCTTTCTTTTCCATTTACTAAAGTTGAAGTTGTATGAGCGTACAAACTTTCGATGATCCTACCAAATTTTAAGGACATTCCCTTATTGTACAGCTTCAACAAAAGTGCCTTCCTATCGATCGTATCGAAAGCTGCTTTGAAGTCGATGAAGAATGCGTACAGTTTTGTCTTCCTACTAATGGCCATTTCTGCAATGTTGGTAAGAACATAGATTTGATCCACTGTGGAATAATCCCTTCGAAACCCAGCTTGGTTTTCACTCAGAAGATTATTTTCCTGTATCCATGTGTATAACCTTTTGCTTAACATCTTAGTTAGTATCTTCATTGAGGCATTCAGTAATGAAATGCCTCTGTAGTTTGCTGGGTTGCTAGCCTCACCTTTTTTAAATATTGGCTTTAGTAGTCCTTTATTAAAATACTCCGGAACAGTGCCAGTATCAAGCAAATAGTTAAACGCAGCGGTTAATATAGCAATAAAATCGGGGGTACTAAATTTGAAGAACTCAATAGGAATGCCATCTGAACCAGGAGCCTTATCTTTTTTTGCTTCCTTAAGAGCAGATTCCACTTCACCAGCTCAGAATAGGGCGTCCAGTGTGTTGTTTTGAATATTGGGAGCCGCAAACTGGAAGGTATTGTTGTTTTTATCTTTTGTAATTTCACTGAAATGCTGTTCTAGTATTGTAAGCTCAATTGATAATGATGTGTTCCTTATTGGTCCTTTATTGTTTATCTGTCTGATTGCTTTCCAGAAATATGACGCATTGCTGCAGTCGGAGATTGTTCTAGCTACAGACATGGCATAAGCTCGGCGCTTATTTTCCACAGCTCTTTGTACTCTTTATTAGCCTCAATATATTTTTGTCTGAAGAATGCATTGTGTGGATTTTTTCTAAATATTTTTAGCCAAACAAAGTATTTCTTACGAGCCTGAGATAATTCACTGCAAACCATTTCTCCCTAAAGACAAATCCTGGTTTCCTTTTAGATATACAAGCACTGGGAACCGAATCCAAAACAATTTCGTTTAGTTCTTCTACTTTTAAAATTTCGTCACCGATAGTTCTACGACTTTCGAGGTTTTCGGTCAGAGACGTCATATACCTGTTGGCAAATTCAGCTTTCCATATGTATTTGATTGGGTGTGCTATAGGATTTTCATATTGGGATTGAAAATGCAAAGGTTGCATTGTTATTTCAATTGGAAGGTGGTCGGAGAATATCTGTGATTTAACCGAAAAATCTTTTATTAGTTCACACCAATCACCTCCTGCAAGTCCATAGTCTATAACGGAGCTTCCTTGGTGGCTTACGAACGTAAAATCTCCCTCTTTGTCACTAGCAGAACAACCATTACATATCCCCAGTCCAAAAGAATTGCAGAGATCAATCAGTTTTCTCCCTTCTTGGTTAATGACAGCATCTCTTGATCTACGATCTCCTCCCCAAAGTTTGTTTTCACTAGTTTCAGAACCTGTCCTAGCATTGAAGTCACCAATAAGCAGAACATTTGTAAACGCATTATTGTTTAGTTTGTCTACAAGTTGATTAAATTGGGAGTCCCAGTGGTTACAGTTTACGTATATTGGAACTAGTGTAAGTCGTTGGTGATTTAATTTGATCTCCATATGATCAAGACCATAGTTATTTTTTAAAATACAGTCGACGTTCTTTAGGTTTAACTTGTATCCCATAAGTATTCCACCACTCGCCCTTCCCCTTATATTTAACTTTTCTGCATAACTCCATTTTAATTTGAATTCACTAAAATACATTTGAAAATGATTGGTGTGTTCTTCTGTTATGTGCGTTTCCAATAATACAAAAATATCATATTCTTTGACAAAACTTATAAATTCTAATACATCTATTTTATTTCTTAATCCGGCAATATTATAACTAAGAATTTTAATTTTTTTAACATTTAACAACTGACAGACGGTTTTTTCCTAATTGTTTTTAAATATTTGCATCACCCTGTTCTCCCTAATTTCATTGCCCCTTCTATCACCACCAGCGCCACCTGTTGTCGCATAGCTACAGCTAGCTCCAAAGACTCCACCTTCACTTGACGTTTCACAATCTGACGTTGACATTTGTTTTTGTTGCTCCGTTGCATGTTTACCTCTTGGATTGTGCTGCATCAACTCGGAATATATCTTCGTGAAAAAATCTTTGCCTAGTTTATGCGTTTCTGCAATGTGGTTTAATCCATTCTCCTGTTCGGAAACAAACCCATTCTTTTCATTTCATTGAACCAAAATCCCATCAACTAGCAGTTTGTCGTCGCGTAGCAAAGCTTTGGTTTTTGTGTTATTTGCACGGAGATGTCTTCTTAGCTGTAGGAGCTTCCCGCGCCTCTGCCTTACTCCAAGTGGATAGTCTCGGTTTATTGATATCCCAGTACCTTTAAGGCTCTTTGCCTCTTTTAGCACTTGGAATGCACAATTTTTGCTACTAAACTTGGCTACAAACGTCGCTGTTTTACTGTTGTTGTTGCTTATTTGATGGATTTGATTTGATGATATTATATTTTGTGATTTTGCCAGGTTTTTGCAAATGTTCTCTACTTCGAGCAATTGATCTGCATTATTTTTTGCCATTCTAAAAATTAGGTTGCAGTCGTTTGACACAATTTTGATTTGCTCAATTTCATTTTGTAGAAAAATGCAATTGTCACCTAATTCTTTGACAGTCGCCTTCAAGTCACGGTTTTCTTTCTTGACTACTGTAAGATCCTCTCGTAGTTCATTAAGATCCTTTTTCGTTGCTATATCCTTTAGCTTTCGATCAAACAAAATATTGAGGTCATTTACAGACATAGAAATTATCGGTTTATCCATCTTTTTATCTTTTTTCGAAACAAAAATTTGCAGATTCTGGAGATGTTGCTTGGTGTTTTCGCTTATTCATCCGGTACCGTTGTTAAATTTATGGCCGCCCTTTTCAGTTTTAATTAACCCTTATTTTGCCAATCAAAAAGAACATGGATTTAAAATCTAAAGCAACTCACATGCAGTTTTAAGCTAAGCGGTTTTATCAAAATGAAAATATAATTTTTAGAAGTATTTTATAAATTAAAACAAAATATTTTTTCGGTGACTTTAATTTTACACTTTTTCATAGCACTACCAGTGTTGCCACTCCTCTACATACATAAGCATGATATGATTTTTTGTATGAAACACATATAGTAGACAATTTAACAGCAAATATTATAGAAAGCAGGTTAAATAAATATGAAATTAAATGGGTACATGCAATCAAAAATCACGCAGCATGACGGGGTATAGGAGGACTGTGCTTTGGAGTAAAAAATACACTACAGAAGTTCGTCAATTACAAGTTTATAACCAATGATGATATTACAGTGCTAGAAATAACAATTGAAACGAAAAAGTTATATATTTTACCACTTTATCTGAATCCAAACAGCTGGAATGCGGATTTTCACAAAGTGTACGATTATTTAGTAAGTAAAAGTGGAGCAGAAAATATTATGGTGCTTGGAGATTTAAATTCAAGAATGGGCGAAGAATCAGGACAAGAAAACATGATATTGCAATACAGTAGAAACTCGAAAGACAAAATTATAAATACAAATGGGGGAAAAATATTCGATATGTGCGACTCTTTCGGCTTCCAAGTTGTTAATGGATGTAGTAAGTCAGATTCAAACGGTGAGATGACCTACATTGGTCCTAAAGGTAGTTCTGTAGTTGATTTTTGTCTACATGGGGAAGACTGGAGGCCCATTATTGAAGACATGACGGTAGAAGGAGTGCCTTTCTCGGATCACCTTCCATTAGTGATCTCTGTAAGAATAGAAGGTAGTAATGAAAAGGATGTGAGAGAGCTACAACTTATGCCCAAACTTCGTTGGAACCAATCTAGCATACAAAGGTATAATTACTCGATTAATGAATTTCTGCGAGCTGAACGGCAGAAAGAAAATGGAGATTTAGAAATGGATTCGTTGAAAACGATTGTCAAAAAGGCCTACGCAACTGTAACATCATCAACAGGCAAAAATAAGACAGCTAAAAGTGCTTGGTTTGATAAAGATTGCTCTAGGGCAAGGAGTACTTCCTTTGGTCTCCTTAGAACATATAGAAAAACCGGTTCAAATTCTTCAAAAACTTATACTTGCAAGCCAATTCAAAATTTAAAACACTTTGTAAATCAAAAAAAAAGGTATACTTCGAAAATCTCGCACAAAGCCTTGCGATTTGCAAAAACGCGAAAGACTTCTGGAAAAACGTAAGAGAAATCAACGGAGTTAAATTAAAAACTAGTGCTACCTTGGGAGTAGATGTACTTAAGTCATATTTTCAAAGTCTTCTTAACGCGGATACCCAATTTTTGAATACGCATTATGCTCGGCCCTACATTCAGAACGAAATTTTAGATGCAACGATCACAATGGCAGAGGTACAAATAGTTTTGACTGATACTAAAGACAATAAAGCAGCGGGATCGGATGGAGTTCCAACTTAATTTTTTAAGTATGCTTCAGACGAATTTATTTATGAACTTACACGACAATATAATAAAATTTTCGAAACCAGAAGGATTCCAGAGAGCTTCAAAAAGTCAGTTTTGTTCCCTATTCACAAAAAAGGTAGTTTTGATGATCCAGTTAATTACAGGGGTATCTCCTTATTAAATGCGTCATTGAAGGTCTATCATGGATAAACGAAAATGGAAAAATTAACGAGAGTCAAGCGGGATTCAGACCAGGTCGGAGCACAATTGATCACATTTTCGTTCTTAGGAATATGGCTAAAACATACATTGACAGAAAACAAAAGTTATATGCACTGTTTGTAGATTTTCAAGCAGCTTTTGATAAAGTTAGTCGTTCAGCTTTATTTTATAAACTATACTGTAAAGGGGTGTCATATAAATTTGGAAGAGCTCTTGAAACCTTGTATGAAGACACGAAAACAGCTATATGGAACGGAGAGCGGCTTTCGGACTGGTTTTCAACGTTTATAGGAATGAAACAGGGATGCAATATAAGTCCAATTAGTTTCATCATGTATATCGATGATCTTATAGATAATCTACCCGGTGGAGTAGATTTTGCAGGAATAAAAATAAAGGGGCTGTTATTTGCTGATGATTTGGTACTCCTTGCTAATTCTCCTGAATCATTGCAAATGATGATAAACCGATTACACACATATTGTGAACGCTGGGGATTATCAATAAATTTGGAAAAAACTAAAGCTATGATTTTTAGAAATGGAGGAGGAAGGTACGCCAGGACGGAACATTGGGCTTATAACCAGAATAACATTGAAATTGTAAAACACTCTAAATACCTAGGATTCACAATAACAAGCAACCTTAATGTGTCGAAACATTTAAGCGAGAAACTTGCAGCAGCCAAAAACCCCTTGAACGCTACATGGAGAAGATGTCTTGGAAATAAAAACGTGTCTCATTGTGCAAAGTAAATAATATTTCAAGCCACTATGGAAGCAATCATGTTTTATAGTAAGCAAGTATGGGGCTATGAAAAGTTTGATATCGTGGAACAAATTCAAAGATTCTTTCTGAAAACAACTTTTGGCCTACCATCAAGCTCACCGAACTATATGCTGCACGTAGAAACGGGGATTCCGGAGCTCTTTACGAAAACACTTAAATTACATGTTGATTATATTATAAAAGGAATGCTGCTTCCAAACGAACGGCTGCCCAAAAAAACTGCACTGTACGCTTTACAACGAAAGTCACTGTGGGTTCAAGAATGGCATAACTTAGCAACGTCATGTGGAATACAACTCAACCTTTCGTTGGAAAATAGCGGCACGTGGAAAGACCAAATGTACGGAATGGTGGCACAGTTCGATGCAAAATGGATTCAAGAATGCCAATGGAAAGCGAGAACGTCAATGCACCGGTCAATCTAAGCTTATCTTCAGCACTGCCTCGGAAATGCAAACTACTTTCAAATAAATTTCAGCGCTAAAAAAATATCTTCTAAATTCAGGATGAGAGGAGAACTTCAAAACCTACACTATCAACCACATAGGGAAGAACCAAAAATTGAATGCTCAATGTGCAACCAAAGGACAAGGGAAGACGTCTTCCATTTCTTGGGAGTATGCCCATTGCTAATGGAAATTCGAAGGGGTTATTTCGGCAAAAATTTATTAAGTGTAGTAGAAATGATGGAGTACTTAAATGGAAAAGATTGGGAAAGACTCTATAGATATACCACGAAGGCAGAAAGATACAGATTTCAAATAATTATTGAACAGTTTTAAAAATACAATAAAAGAAGCAAAGCAAAAATGTAAACCGTAAACATAATTTAATTTTGTTATAAAATTATTTATTTAGAAAAAGGTTTTTTTTTTCATATTGTACAAAAAAAAGTAAACTCTGGCAGACGGCTTTTTAAGTCATGCATATATGATTTAAGAATTATAATATTGTAAAAAAACAAATATGATTGAAATCAATAAATCAAATTATCTATCTATCTATCTATCTTATCTGTAATTAGGATGAATTTTCTTCCATATAGATACATGTAAAATTTGTGAACAGCAAAAACAATCGCTAGAGCTTCCCGGTCGAGTTGGCTGTAATTCCGCTCTGCCGATGTTATAGACCGAGATAAAAAAGCAATTGGTCTTTCCGACTCCTTGTCAATATGTGACAAAACACGGCTGCTATTCCAAATGGACTTGCGTCATACGCTAAAGTTAACTGTAATTTTGGATCATACGGTGTTAATATTTTATCGCTCATGATTTCATCTTTGAGTTCAATAAACGCTGCTTCACAGGAAGTTGACCATTTAAATTTATTATTTTTTTTTAAGTAATTGCCGTAAGGCCAAAATTATTGTAAAAAGATCTGGGATGAACTTGGAATAATACGTTGTCATTCCCAAAATTACAAATTGGATAATAAGCAATAATTATTTAACTTTCTTAATCTAGATAATACAAAAAAAAACATGTTTGTATATAAATAATACAATTTACATAATTCAAATGTAGTTTATATGTACATAAAATTAATTGAGAAAGAAAAGTGAGAGAAAATAGAAAGAAAGAAATATAGAAAGACAGACATGGGGAGAGCGGTACATATCCTAATAGCATAAACCATAAAGAGCCGCGAAGAGTTCAAGTAGTTAAAATTTGGCACCAAAAGAGTTACAGATCTAATGGATTGAGCGAATCTAAGTTTTTCATATTAATAGTAAGGTGTTTGACTTTGTATAACTTTGTGCAAAAACATACAGCACCTTGCATCAAGATATTGCTGAAGAGAGCATCCAAGGACAAGCCGATGATAATGTGATATTTGCTCATATCTCCGAAGGCCATATACGTATCTTATCATATCATTAAAAGCGACAAGGAGTTTGTGCTGGGAATGGGAATCAAGTTTGCAATAAACTGTATTACCATAGGTTAATAAGGGCAGAAGTAAGGCATTGACAAGTCTAAGTTTAGTATCCACCAGAGTTATGGCAGAAAAAAGCCAAAGCTTACGCAGACCAGTGTAGATTCTTCCAACTACATAATTTGTGTGGTTTTCGGCCGAAAGTGATTTATTTATCTTTATGCCAAGACTTGTTATAGTATTCACGAATTCAAGCTGAGATTGAAAAAGCTAAATTAAAGGCAAAGATGAAGTATCAGTGTTTGTTTTGGATATCGCTTTAAGTTGGGACTTTGAGGGGTTAAGAGTAAGACCATTTTGAAGTGACCAATTGTATATTGCTGTGAGATCTTCATTTAATCTGCATACAAATCTTCTTGCTAACCAATTGGACGGGATATGCACAATTGTACATCATCTGCATAAAGGTGCAGCAGTACATTTGAACACGATTTTGGAAGGTCGTATATGTAAATGCAGAACAATATGGGTCCTAAAATAGAACATTGCGTAACGCCCATATGCAAATTTAAAGTCTCAGATTGTAATTGACCCAAATTGATCCTTTGGGAGATGTCGTAAATTATTTAGATTCGTTTGATTAGGTAATGAGCCGTTTCTAGTTGAGAATTAACCCCCACTTTGTTATCGACGCAGAGCCTCACCTTTCCATCGGGTTTTGGAATTACCACAAGAGGTGAACTCCAGTCGCTCGTATTTACTTTTGATATTATTCCAACTTTTTCTAAATCATCAAGTTCCCGTTCAACTTTATAGCGTAGTGCGAAAGGGACTTCTCGTTGTTTAACAAAAACTGGTTTCGCTTTTTCTTTTAGTTTTAATGAAAAAACAACGTTTGGAATAGCACCCACTCTTTGTTCCAAAATTGTGGCATACGTTGTCATTTATTCTGTGATTGAATCGATTGTGAAGACTTCGTTGCTGAGATGTTGTGTCGGTTGATCGATCTACTGTAAATTTACGTTCAGATGCCTTATCCAAACTCTGCCTAGGAGTGGTGCGTATCTCGAACGGACAATATACATCTCCTCTTTCGATGTCATATTTCGGTATGTTACCTGTACTTTAACCATTCCTATTGGAGTGAATACCTCCCCCGTATATGATCGAAAACCAACATCAACCTTGTTTATGGGAACTTTTAACTTCAACTTGTAGAAATTAAAACATCTAAAACATCTATGAAGAATTTCTTGTTATCATTTGAATCTGTTCCGTAAACATCGGTAATCAAAGGGCACGGTAGTGCCAAGCCAAGTTCTGGCACTACACCCTTTTTACAGGATCAAACTCAGGCGATTTTTGACCCCCCTCTTACTTCAGTACCAATAAAGTCAGAAACTTCAAACTTGCAGCATTTGCTAAATCCACCAGGTTTAGACAACTCACCAAATTTCAATTCCTTAGCATCAGTGGTTCCCGAGATATAAAACTGCAAAAATAGCAAAACCCGTAACTGACTGACTGACTTACTGACTGACTGACTCACTGACAGATCGTCAAAATTATGGAGCACTTCCCGACATGGTAGAATCTTGTAATTTCGCACAACGGTAGGCCTGGTGGTGTATACAAAGGAAAAAATCTAAAATTAAGATTTTCAATTCAGGGGGCGTGGTACCCGCCCATTTTAATAGAATTGCTATAAATTACTTGGATCACTACTGATTATCGTAGATTGATGAAATTTAGTACAGCGGTAGGGCTTAAAGTGCAGGCAAAGTAAAAATTTGAGATTTTTCATTCAGGGGGCGTGGTATCCGCCCATTTTCATAGAATTGATATAAATTATTTGGAGCACTTCTGATTGTCGTGGAATGATGAAATTTGGTACAGCGGTAGGGCTTAAAGTGCAGACAAAGGGACAATTTTAAAATTTGAGATTTTAAATTCAGGGGGCTTAGCATCCGCCCATTTGAATAAGAATTGATATCAATTATGAGGAGCACTTCTGATTGTCGTAGAATGATCAAATTCGGTAGAACGGTAGGGCTAGAAGTGCAAGCAAATGCAAAATTTTAAAATTTGCGGTTTTACACTCAGAGGGCGTGGCATGCGCCCATTTTCTTGGAATTGTTATTAATTATGTGAATCACTTCGGATTTTTGCAGAATAATAAAATTTGGTAGACTGGTAAATCATGTGGTCAATACAAAGGAGGTATTGGAAAAAATATCCATTCATGGGCGTGGCACCCACCCATATTCTCAGAATTGATATCAACTATGTAGTGAACTTCTGATTGTCGTAGAGTGATGAAGTTTGGTAGAGCGATAGGACTTGACAAGCAAGCAAAGGGGAAATTAAAACTTTGAGATTTTACATTCAGTGGGCGTGACAACCACCCATTTTCACAAAATTAATATTAATTGTACAAGATTATGAAATTTGGTAAAGTGGTTAGTTTTCAGGTGTAAAAAAAGAAAAAGTTCAAAGCATGAACTTTTTCATGCAGGGGCGTTTCTCCCATCCACTTTTACTGATAAAAAGAATCTTTGCAAAAAGTAGTGAAGTCACACCAAAAACATAAATGTTAAAAAAGGAGCCAAGTTCTTCTATATACAAGAACCTTTCCGTAATAAGTCAGCCGTAAAAAGTATGTAGTGAGATCTAAAAGTAGTTCTAAGTTTTTTAATGTTAAAAATCAAATATTTTGGGTAGAGAAATATGTTAGAACCTCAAAATTATCAGAGAAATCTGTTATTCAATGATTACTGACTTAAATTGAGTTAGTTTACTAACTAAGTTAGCTTACTAAACAATTCGTCACTGAAAGTAACCTGTGGATTTGTGGTCAATTTCTCTATAAATTAATAATTTATTTTTGCAAATCGGGAAAATCAAATAGACTGTTATGTAACTTTCTTATCTTTCTTGCATCAAAAGTGTTTTGTGCTTTCGTGTAAAAAAAATAATTTCGTGTTTTGTGCAAAAATAATTTGTGTACCTAAATAAATATGTATTCTTATTATTATCTTACATTTGTCTCCCTGTATAAACATTTTCATGCAACGATGTAAAACACTAGATAAGTTTACCATTTGGTAAATGCACGCTCAAATTTTGTATGGGAAATGATTTACTCAAATTGGATAAAATTCCCCAACGAATTTGCTTGGGAAAATGATTTGGTAAAATTATCCAAACGTCATTGTGACTTTTATAAATTAGGCGTGTTCAGAAATATGATAAATATATCTCAGAGAACTAAAAGAAACTCTGACCGTGTTCTGTAACTAATTTTTTTTTGCATTAAATTGTTTTATTCCTTAGGTACTTCAACTCGTCGCCAATAGCCGCGTTTTATTATCCACCATGATCCATATGGATCATCCTGTGATAATAAAACGATCCAGATCCCACAAAAATTTAGCATTTCGATTGTGGTATTCCTGAGTTTTTTGACGTTTTCAATTTTGACATGTAAACAACAAATAAAAATGGAATAGTAGTTGAAGTAGGTCTTTTATTATTTTTTATCGGGATCTGGATCTTGTTTTTTTCACAGTGCTGGCAACATTTATGAATCAAAATGGTCACCTGGTGTTGAGAATTAAAACTAATTCTTGGATCTTGACAAAGATCCAGATAGAAAGCAGGATCCCAAATTGTTTTTGTATTAGTTGTAAAAGTTAATCCAGATCCGGATAAAAGATAATAAAACACAGCAAATATTGTTGTGTCGATCGTACTGTTGAAAATAATTGATACACACCAGATTAATATAAGTTCATTTTAATTCATATATACTTAAGATATTAAATATTACATTAATAATTTACATAACTATTAGCAAAAGTGAACAATTGGATTTTAAGTGATAATCGAGCATGTGAAAGTAGAAAAAATATGTCAAAGTAGAAAAATGTGAAAGAGATATACTATATTTAAATGACTGAGACAAAATTTTTACTTTTTTTAATTATTTTACATAAAAAATTGTCTAGATAAAAAAGGTAGAACAATTTAATTATCTATAAATTTGGTTATAACCAAAATGCGAGAATTGCAAAATACGCATTCAAATCGACAAAACACAAAATCTAAAACTCCGGGCACACACCATATCAAATGTTGGTCTTAAAGCTGTGGTTTTATGTTCTACTCCATCATTTCAACTTAACTGCATCAAAACATTTTGTACTTCGATTAACTTTGATATATGGTGAAATTTTGTCTAAAATAATCGGGCTATGACATGAAAATTAGTTGTTGACAAAAAAACAGTATTGAATTTCATTGCAGGTCAAATGGTAAAAGCTTATTTCTTATTTCCATAGGAAACGTATCTTGATTCAAATTTCTAGAGTTTGGGTCATAGAAACGTAACGCCGCATACGTTTGTTTGCTTCGATGTATTTTGAAAAAAATTTTGATACGGCAAGTGCTAACTTCTAATCTACTTCACTTAGAGGCACAATTTTTTGCCACAACATAGAATGTTATATTTTAAGAACGGTGGCATACCCAGTCCAAAATCGTAAAAAATGTAGTTACGTTCTTGTGTCACTAGGGCGACGAAATATACATTGTAATTATTAAATATAAAGCGTTGTTCATTTACATGATACTTTAAGGATATGACAAACTGGTTGACATATTCCACAATGACTGAAATTCGACTCTTCTCCTTCACAGCTGGAGAGGATGAAAATATATCGCAGGTAGTCCGAATCAATCCAAGAGAATCTGCCCAAGAGTTTTCTGTGTGTAAAACTATTCTTTTCTCACATGACTCCAGCACTTTGTTTCTAAGCAAAATAAACAACTCGATCGAAGTGTTAAGCATACTTTCCAATAGTGATATTGATCATACGCAGACTATTAAAGCAGCTTAAAACATCAAGGATACAATTCACTTAGTAGAAATATCAAATTGTGGAAATTACTTTGTCACGGATGGAACTTGTCGAACAATCGCGGTGTTTATTAAAAGGGGCAAACACTACAAACACCATTTGAACTTACCTCGCTACACAACTGCCACCACTGCTATATCTCAGTGGCGATTCCTCCCAGTTAGCATGTTTATCGCCGCTAAACCAAGAATTTAAATGAATAAATTATATAATGTAATGTTGAAATAATGATTAATTGCAATACCTAATCAATGTCATAAATACAAAATAACTACCGACCTACCTACCTCTTTTCAAATCATATTTTCATTCACACAACACAAAACTCCCATCTTCTTATCTGCCTCAGCGTTACAATATGCGATACCAAAACCAAATTCCCTACAAAGAGCATTGATATAATAATAAAAAAAAATAGATACCTACCTAACCTACCCACATTGTTCTTACACAGCACAGTACACTACTTACTTACTTTTGATGGCGCTTACAGCCCAGGATGGGCTTCGGCCTCAACTAACAAGCCCCTCCAGCCAGCTCTGTCCCTAGCTAGCCGCTTCCAGTTGCGCACACCGAGTGCTTTGATGTCGTCATTCACTTGATTGCGCCACCTGTTACGGGTTCTTCCTCTGCTGCGTACCCCATCGGGGTTGGATTCGAAGACTCGTCGGGCAGGTGCGTTGCTGTCCATACGCTCCACGTGCCCCAGCCATCTCAGCCGCTGTATTTTCAGCTTTTTGACCAGGTCAACGTCGCTGTATAGCCCGTATAGCTCGTCGTTGAATCTTCTCCTCCATACTCCTTCGATACACACCGGACCGAAAATCACACGAAGAATCTTCCTCTCAAAGCACCCTAGCAGATTTTTATCCGAATCTTTCAGTGTCCATGCTTCTGACCCATAAAGCAGGACCGGGATGATTAGGGTTTTGTATAAAGTCTCCTTGGTTCTCTGAGAGAGGGCCTTACTACTTAAATGCCTTCTTAGACCGAAGAAACAGCGGTTGGCAAGAGTAATTCTTCGCTTGATCTCTGCACTGATGTCATTCTGCGATGTAATAGTGGAGCCCAGGTAGACAAAGTCCTTGACAACTTCGAAGTTATATCTGTCCATCGTAATATTTTGCCCGAGTCGACGATGTTGAGATTCCTCTCTCGATGACAGCATATACTTCGTCTTGTCCTCATTAACCGCCAATCCCATTCTAGCCGCCTCCGATTCAATGCTCGCAAATGCCCCTGCCACAGCTCGCTTCGTTCTGCCGACAATGTCTATGTCATCCGCATACGCAAGCAATTGAACGGACTTTTGATAGATTGTACCGCTGGTGTTGACATGTGCGTTGCCGTACAATGGCTTCAAGAACGATGTGGAATAGGTTGCATGATAACGCGTCGCCTTGCCTCAATCCTTTCTCAACATCAAAGGAATCGGTGGTGTTCTTACCAATTTTGACGGAGCAGCGAGATTACTCCATCGTCATCCTGCACAAGCGGACGAGTTTGGCAGGGATGCCGAGACTCGACATGGCTCTGTATAATTCGTCCCTTTTCACGCTATCATACGCGACTTTAAAATCGATAAAAAGGTGGTGTGTATCAATCTGGAATTCTCGGGATTTTTCTAAAATCTGTCGGAGTGTGAACATTTGATCGACGGTTGACTTGCCTGGCCTAAAACCGCACTGATAAGGGCCGATCAGATCGTTGACAAGAGGTTTTAAGCGGTCACACAGGATGGCCGACAAGATTTTATAAGCGACGTTTAGGAGACTAATTCCTCTGTAGTTGGTACATTTCAGAACATCTCCCTTTTTATGGATGGGGCACACTATACCGAGGTTCCATTCATCGGGCATACTTTCCTCCGACCAAATTTTGCAGATGAGCTGGTGTATGCTCCTAGCAAATTCATCTCCCGCTGATTTAAATAGTTCGGCTTGTGAGCCATCCGCACCTGCAGCCTTGTACGACTTAAGTTTGGATATCGCCAGCCGAACTTCGGTTAGGTCGGGTGGACGGAACTCTTGGCCATCATCGTCCAAGTTGAATGGAGCGTTCTGCCTATTAGCGGCATCTTGGCTGTCTTCGCCATTAAGCAGTCTAGAGAAGTGTTCTTTCCAGATCCTCAGCACTGACTGTGTGTCTACTACCATATTCCCACTCTCATCTCGGCAGGCTTCCGTTCTAGCCTTGAATCCTTGGGTGGATCGCTTCACCCTCTGATAAAATTTTCAAACATCTCCCCTACCGCTACAACCCTCAATAGACTCTACCGCCCGCTTCTCGTGCTCTCTCTTTTTCCTCCTGAGAAGTCGGCGTTCCTCTTTTCGTTTCAGCCCGTAGAGCTCCCGGGCCACTCTCTCAGCAGCTCTTGTTCGAGTCTGCAGCATTGCCTGGTAGGCCTCGTCCTTAGCTGCATGCGCTAGCCGGCACTCTTCATCGAACCAGGGGTTTCGTTGTATTCGCCTAGTGAAACCCAGCACATCAGAGGCGGCACTTCTGATGGCTTGTTGACAGTGTTCCCACTGGTCCTCTGCACTTGATGCTGGTGGCGGACCTCCTGAGAGATTAAGAGTTACGTGGTCTGCAAAAGTTCTGGCAGTCTCTTGCGATTTAAGCTTCTCGACATCGAATCTTTTCACAGCATCTGCTCTGCGTTGTCGCGTCATGGATATCCGCATACGTAGTCTAGCTACCACCAGGTAGTGATCCGAGTCAATGTTGGCCCCTCGGAACGTTCGGACGTCCAAGACACTGGAAGCAATGTTCTTAAATTTGCCTTTGATGCGGATTGTGACCAGGCGCTCGCTTACACTTCGGAAGCCCAAGACTTCTTGCCTAAGTCTTCCCCTTATCACAAAACCACAACCAAAGAGACGCTGACCCTGTTCCTTCAAGCACCCGCCGTAGTAGATGTCACACGTTTTCAGTCTCCGTACGCCCTCTCCATCCCATCGCACTTCCTGGATGGCTGTTACGTCAGCCTTTAGCCTGTCCAGGTTCTCCACTAATTGTTCGGCTGCACGTGTTCTGTATAAGGACAGGACGTTCCACGTGCAGATCCGAAATTCATTGTCCTTGTTTCGTTTGCTGGGGTCGTCAACTTTAAAATCATCCATATCCGAGGCTTGTTGTTGTTTCGGAACAACTTTTTTTTACGTGGTAGGGAAGTTACCCCGACGCACAACCCCCGACCCGGAGGACCAGACCCTTCGTATAACTCCAAGGGTAGGGAGCCGGATAAACCGCTCCTTATAGGCCTGAGCTACAAATATGTCGTAGTAGCCCATATAAGGTGTTCACTAAGTAGTTCAACCTAACTGGAACTGTAGATGCCACCGTTGATTCCATCTAGAGAATTCGTCCGCTGCCGCCTCGATGAAAGGAGAAGTGCCTTAGTGGGAACACTCCTCCCCCCCCTCTCTCGTTGGCTGTCCCCAACAGCTTTCCACGGGGATTTAAACCCCGTCTCCAGCTGAGGTACTAGACACCCGATGTTCACCACGTGGAGGTGAGAGTAGGAGTTGGTAGACAGAGGTGGGTTTTGAGAAAAACCTGTGGACGCTTGTGTCCTCTTGAATGCACATAACTACCCTTTTGAACATTGAACAGTACACTACACACAACACAAAATTCTCATACAACAAATTTTCATTGAAAGCTTACAACATCCGCGCTACCAAATTGCATACAACTTTTAATAATAATTATTCAAAATACAAATACAAATACAGATACAATACAATCTAAAATACAAGAGAGTTTTACTACACATGTCAAAGCGTAAGCGTAATGCCTTAAACAGATGTGCAGCTTTTTCCATGCAGCGAAATTAAATTACACAGGTTCTTATGGAAGCAGATTCACTCAAAGTCTGCATGCAGCGCAGCGCTGCACGATGTCTCTATTTCTGCCTAGTTTCATTGCAGCCACAACTGAAAAACGAAAATTTCTAAATAATTGCTATTTGGCATTACTCATATTAACATCACCCTCCATTCTTTCAAAAAATTTGTGTTTGTGTTGGTGATTTTTGTTTAAGAATCCATGAAGCCGGCGTTGCCATCGTCCAACGAAGAAAATCTTATTCCAAAACTATTGTGTGACATCGGCAACGCTATGCTTTCGTGTATTTGTTTGACATAACTATGCATCATGAATGTCAGAAACTATGCACATGTATTTCGTGTGCAGCTCTGCATGCAGAGATGCGTGCAGAGTCGCTGCACATCTGTTTTTGCCATTACATTTTGGGTTCGTTTTTTTTGTAATCTCTTTCTTTACTTTCGTATTATGTTTCTAGGAAAATGCGGTAGGAAGGATGAATAACTGCTGTGGTCAAAGTAGGACACTTAAGTTGGGACTGATTTTTTTGTTCACGTACTTGGAACCCTTAATAATGATAAAGTACAGTAATGATATTTATATCTTTTTTTGCAACTTCGGTATCGATTTTAAAACTTCCAAAAACTGTACACTTAGTATTTAAACATTTTCGAAACTTTTAAATTCGCTACCAAAGTTGCTTAATAAATGATATAAAAATTATAACTATACTTTATGATAGTTAAGGGTTCCAAGTACGTGTACAAAAATCAGTGCCAACTTTAGTGTCCTTCTTTGACCACAGCAATGATGCAAACATTTTGTGTTGCATTTCGTCTTGTACTCGTAATACTCTAGACTATTTGATACCAAATTTTAAGCAGAATTGGAAAATTTTTGACCTATTTTTTGATTGTTTCAAAATTACTTTGTTTTTCAGATTTTTTTTTTAATTCATGGTAAGATAGCAACACAAATATAACATGCATGAATTTAAAACTGATGTAGTCTTGTAGAAAATTTTATAACAAACAAGTTTATAATGGACGGTTTTTTCCTAAGTTGCATATTTCCAAAGTTAAAAAAGGAAAATGTCGGAAAAAATGGGCTGATTTTAGCGTTTTTTTCACTGTTGCATTTTTCCTGCAGCGAGCACAGGTTTTTCGAGCTGCAAACTTAAATACAGACTACTCTAATGTCGAATTCCTTACAACCAAAAAAATTCGAATTTTTCTGAACAAATCGAATTTTTTCTAAACAAAATCGATTTTAATGCTGTCAAACAAATCTTGCGTTTTTAGCTAGATTTCACATCAAATCGCACACACACTATCAAGATTTGACATTTCTCATGCATCAAGATGGAATTAAATGTTCTCATTACAATTTTGTGACGAAGTTAAAAAAGAAAACAAATGTTTAAGTGTTCTTAATTGTTTAATATTTCAGTGGATGTGAAAAAAAGTAAAGATAATTGTGCGTATCTTCAAGAAACAAAAAATCCCATTAAAATAACATACAATTCGCGAGGAAAACACGTTGCAAAATTATTTTTCTTTGTCCCCTAGTGAAATATTCAGAATAGATCCTCGCTGCTGTGTGTGGATTAATTTTGGATTGTAATTTTTTTACTTGATTACGCGCACAATTGTTTTTGATGTTTTTCAATTATCAGACGAAATATATTTGCTTTTAAATTATCAAAACAACATGAAAATAAAATACACTTTAATATTTGCTTAACGCGCACTACTTCTTAGTTTTTGTGCGACAACAAAATTCCTTTCAAATTGCACTCACACACTCACAAAAAAAAATCGAATTTTTTTTTAAATTCCTTCTACCAAGTAATTTTTTTTAATGAAATCGACTTCAAATGGTTGTAAGGAATTCGACATAACATTCCCTAACAACATATCAGAAATGCAGAACTATATCGCGCTTTGCGAATTTATTGTCGAATTGACTGGGCTATTTGCGAAATAAACATAAACAGTTGATTCGTATTGAATCCTAAAAGTGCGAAATTAATTAATTATTTTGTATTTGAGTGGATTTTAATTGTGAGTAAATATATTTGTGGATTGTGGTGCTTTGAAATATGACAGTGCGACATTGTTTTTTTTTTTTTTTTGAGAAGTGAGATGAAAGTTAATTCATATACATATGCTAGAACCTAGAAATAATATTATTATAATAAAATAGATCATAGTTAAATAATCGTAAATTTCTTTTGGCATAAAGTCGCCAGAAGTATCTACCTATTATCGGCTGACCGTTAACATGAAATTTGTTTACATAGCTTTGAACGTGAACTAAATTGTTTAATTGATAGGAACCTGGTACATACATACCTTCATATATTACTGTGGGTAGGTAAGGTTAAATTTAAGATTTTTTGCAACACAAAATCATATAAATATAGGATGTAGATATTTATATTTATATAATTGTTATAGAAAGTGACGATTTTTATGATAAAGTCATCGATAATTTTGTTTCCTTTGAACGACGAAGCGAATTTATGTATCGATACATTTTTAAACTTTTATTTTATATTATTTTATTAATGTTTTTTATTAATTGTCGTTATCAATAAAATTAAAAAAAAATATGATATTTTTTAACCTTCCCTAGACCACGTAGCTAAACCAATACTAAGGACCAGGAATCGCCTGGTAGCAGTGATTCCCATTCGAAAATGTTTGAGTATGATCTCGAGGAAATGTGCTTCACCTGCACAGACAAGGATTTCTTTGTCAAGGAGTCAGAGACTCACTGTGTAAACAGTATAGTTCTGGGTCGTAGGAATCCTAACATATTTGTTCTGCACAACGATACCACTTTCTTTGTCCTTGAAAAATGTGCCCCCGAGGCTGTGGACAAAGATGGTGCCAAGAAGAAAAAGAAATTGATGGATAGCAAGGCCGCTGGATTGAAACTTAAATTTGAAAAAAAATATCAGGTCTGATTTCGGTATTACTTTATTTCATTTATATCTCTTTTTCATGATTTTGTATGATTTGTTTGTTTAGCTCTATATCCACCTGGCATGGTTGAGTATAGATGATGAATTGGTTGCCGTTGGAGTGAATCCCATTTTGTTGATCGAAGAACTGCCAGCAGCATTCTTACAAATGAAATTTGGAACAGCGTAATATCGGTGTTTTATAATATATTTCTTATTTTTAATTTTTTTTTTTTTTTTTTTTAATTTCGAATTCCTATTGAGATGGAAATAATATCGAAATTCAAATCATAATTCAATTGTATTATACATATTCAATTGGAAAATAGAACACAAAAGCATCCTTACTGACTAACGAAACACTTCTTTTAAAGGAAGAATATAGAATAAAATTTCATAGCAATCCAGCATTTTTAAAACACGTTTACAATTTTTAACAATGCAGGTTAACTTTTGAAAACTTTGGTTTAGCTTAATATTTTGGTTAAAGAGGAGATTGTGAAGAAAACATTGCTCTTCGATAGCTGAAGAGACTACATACAAAATACTTATTAATCAAGAATTTTAAGATTTCTTCTTACTTCGAGCCTGAATAAAAATTTAAAAAGCCAAAACCAACAAATAATCGTTGTCGTCATACACAAACTCCGCACCGATGTCGTCATACATAAACTCCGCACCTGAACAGAGGTCGTCACACACATATTTAGAACCTGAACGAGGCCACTGACGTTTGTGAAAGCAGCCGAAAAAGAGAGGGCGATATGAGCTGTATTTTCCAGTTTTGCTGAAATGTATCTGTACTGTTGCTTCTAGATTCTTTGCCCTTTACTTTTAATTCTGCCCGCGAACCGATAAGACGACGCCAACCATCATATAGAGAAGAAACAATTTTAAAACCATAACAATTTTATAAACCATTAAATGTTTTTAAATTCATAACCATTTTCTAATAAAAACAAAGTGTAACAAATTAATGTTCTCAATTTTATTTGTTCTTGAGCTACAAAGGCTACAACAAAGTTTTTAAAATTTAAGTTCTTAGAATTTGCTGGTTGGTCAGTGTCGCCACCATTGTGCTACAGTTTTTTTGCCGCCTGGAATAGGGCATTTGGTCGTATCTGTTGCCGTGGTACAGTTGCCGCAAAAAGAAATTGCAATCCCGCTGGCCAGATACTTTTGGATTTGCAAGATATTAAATTTTTGTTGCTGTGCTACAGTTTTACCGCCTGGGATTGGGCACTGTCGTATCTGTTGCTGTGGTACAGTTGCCGCTGATAATTGTAATCCAAATTGTAGCTGTCTGAAATTTGGGAGATTGTATTTGATTTGCCTGAGCCACCACTCACAAAAGTGAAATTCCTTTGCCTTGTATTCTTGCTGCTGCAGCTTTTGAAAAGCTGCAGCAAATGTGTAAGTAACAAAATATTACCACCTGAAACAAATTACTGTCCCAGTCTTAATTTACAGTACCCGTCTGCCCGACAAATTGCGTTCTTTCAACTTGCCAGCGGCAGCTTTATATTTGCCTACAACGTATGCCGACTTCACCACGTAGGAGTGAAAGAAAAAACAAAGGTGTTCCGCCGTTGCGATACCAATCGCCACCAACAGCAGCAGGTATGGCCAATGAAACTGCAGAAAATCAAGTTCTGAATGCTCTGTTGGAATAAATAAACGCTCTCAAAACATCGGTGGATCAGCTGCGTACCGAAACGAGCATAAACCAAACGGAGACACAACGTCTGCGCGACGCCATAGAACGCCAAGTCGTCGCCGATGCCAATGAAAGGAACACAAATCAATCGTCTGATGTAAGTAACACACCGTCGTATGTTACAGCCAGTGGAACCACGGTTGCGCAGTCATATAAGAAGTTGTATGACCTGCCGCAGTTCACAGGCAGGCCTGAGGACTGGCCCCTTTTTATTGCCAATTTTGAAGAAACCACCGCAAACTTTGGCTATTCGACGGTGAAAACACAATTCGCCTACAAAAGGGCTTACAAGGGGAAGCCAGAGAGGCAGTCGCTTCCTTGCTGATACATCCGAACAACGTTGCTGCAGTTATAGATTCACTTTCATTCCGCTTTGGCCGATTGGACCTGCTAATAAAGGCCCAGCTTTTCAAGATACAAACCTTTCCAGCGATTGTGGATTCTCGCATAGAACAATCAATTCCGATTTCCACTTAAGTCGAAAACGTTGTGGCTTTTTTGTCTTCGGCTAAATGCGATCAACATTTGGCTAACCCAATGCTGGTGGAAGAGCTTGTTATGAAGTTGCCAATACACAGAAGACTGGACTGTGCGACTTATGCTTCAACCATTCAGCCATATGCCACAGTTAAGGACTTTTCGAAATGGTTGAGCCAATTGGCAAGAGTTGTACAACTTATGCCCCATTCAACCCCAAATATGATGGCCAAAGGTCAACAGCCGAATACACGAAGAATGCTTCACACCACAACCGCCGAAGGAGATGCCGCAATTGTGAAGAATAAAAATTGTATAATTTGTGGTACATGTCACTTAATGCATGAGTGCAGTGCCTTTAAGGCTCTTTCAGTTGACGATCGTTGGAAGCTGGTCAAGGATAAGCATATATGCTTTTCATGTCTAAGAACGGGTCATGGTGCTGCAACGTGCCGCAGTCGTCGTAGATGTGATCATAACGGATGCCGCAGATTCCACAATAAAATGCTTTATGAGGAATGCTCCACAGTTGCACCGCTTCACCGAATTCACAATTGCCAAACACAAAACAGCAGTAGTCAGCTTTTCCGAGTTTTGCCAGTGGTCTTTTTGGGACCTGGAGGTCAAAGGGCGGTTTTTGCAATGTTCGACGAAGGATCTTAGATTTCCATCTTAGACGAGGATGTAGCCACGCAACTGGGATTGAAAGGGCAAATGGAGAATCTCAAATTGCAATGGTTTGGCGATAAGGTCGTAACCGAACCATCTCGGAGAGTTGCCTTAGAAATTCGAGGAGTGGAAAAGGGTTCTCAGTGGTATGAGCTGAGAAATGTAAGAACAGTTCCAAAACTGAGCCTCCCAAGTCAGTCCTTTGACAAAGCCCAGTTGCAACATTTGAATAGTGTGCCCTTCAACAATTACATAGATGCAAGACCGGTTTTGTTGATAGGGTTAGACAACTGTCATTTAGGAGTCGCTAGTGCTACCATTGCAGGAAACCACAAAGAACCGATAGTAGCTTGCACCAAGCTCGGCTGGGTTGCCTATGGGCCACAACAAGAGATGACCAACGAGATGTCAATGGTTTTTCACTTCAGAGAAAACGATGCCCTAGCGAAGCTTAATAAGCTGGTAGACTCATATTTTACAGTGGAAAATTTTGGTGTGAGCAAAGGTGAGCAGATCTTGGAATCTTAAGATGACATACGAGCAAGACGAATCTTGGAAACGTCAACCAGACGAGTGGCGAAACGGTTTGAGACGGGTTTGTTGTGGTGCCGTGACGATGTTTCCATGCCAAGTAGCTATGAAATGGCATATAAACGTTTGCAGAACATCGAAGCAAAAATGAAGCGAGATCCTGAATCTGCCGAGCGATATAAAAGCCAAATTATATCCTATATCCAAAAAGGATACGCCAAAGTACTGTCGCAGAAGGATTTAAAGCTTACAGATAGCCGCACATGGTATTTGCCACACTTTGGAGTCGTCAACCCACACAAACCGGAAAAATTACGTATCGTCTTTGATGCTGCCGCCGAGGTTCGAGGAATCTCACTGAATTCTTTGCTTCTGAAGGGGCCAGAGCAAGCCAAACCGCTCCTGCAGATACTGTTTAAGTTCCGCCAAGGGAGTATTGGAATTGTTGCTGACATCAAAGAGATGTTTTCGCAGGTGAAGATACGTGACGACGACCAGAATTCCCAAAGATTCCTGTGAGGGATGGAAATAGTGATTTGCCACGGGTGTATGCCATGTCTTCAATGATATTTGGGGCCACTTGTTCACCATGTGCAGCCCAATACATCAAAAATCTTAATGCCAAAAGATTTCAACTAGAGTCACCAGAAGCGGTTGAGGCTATCATTAACAACCATTATGTGGATGACTACGTCTGCAGTTTTTCGAATCAAGCTGAAGCGGAACGAATAAGCATGGAGGTCAAGAGAATTCACGCCGAAGGAGGTTTCGTACTTCGGAATTTTGTATGCAACATAGCTGAAATTCAAGAAAGGTTGAACTACCCAACATGTCCAGTCAAATCAGCAGTTAACCTGGAGCCAGATAAAGGCCAAGAGAAGGTTCTGGGAATGTACTGGGACGTTGAGGATGATACCTTTCGTTTCCAGATAAAATTCCATCGCATTTCCAGAGAAGTGTTAGAACTGTTGAGACCGCCAACGAAAAGGGAGATGCTAGGCATCATTATGGCTGTATTCGATCCATATGGGTTTTTGGCAGATTTCCTCATATATTCCAAAATACTCCTTCAAAAGACCTGGAAGACTGGGATCGGTTGGGACAATCCATTACCGCAAGATATATTCAGCCAATAGAAACTTTGGTGGACAGGACTAAAGACAGTCGAACAATTCCGACTAAGCCGCTGCTATTCATAAAGATTACAACATGCCGAAAACGTCGAACTTCACATTTTCACAGACGCAAGTGAAAGTGCCTTTGCCGCAGTAGGGTACTTCCGTATCCACTATCAAGGGGAAGTAGACGTAGCTTTCGTCTCCGCCAAAACACGGTGTGCCCCAAAGAAGATGCTCTCGATCCCGCGCCTAGAGTTACAAGCAGCGGTTCTTGGAAGCCATTTGCAAACAACAATTCGAGAAAACCACAATATTGCCATTTCTCGTGTAGTTTACTGGAGGTATTCCAAAATTGCAATCTGGTGGATTCGATCGTCTCATCGAAGGTATAAACCATTCGTCGCCCATAGAATAGCCGAAATACTGGACGCATCAACGCCGACGGATTGGCACTGGCTTCCAACGAACTTAAACGTAGCAGACGATGCCACACGTGCTACTAATCCACCTAAATTCATCACGGATAGCCGCTGGTTGACGGGACCTGAATTTTTACGTCATCCTGAGACGCAATGGCCAAATTACTCCGAGTTTGAAGTTCCAGAGACACTTGAAGAGGAAGTTCGACCGAGGATATTGCACGTTGATCAGGCAAATAACTATTTAATTTGTATTAATAACTTTTCTTCTTTTACAAATTTGAGACGAGTTACCGGATGGATATTGAGAAGCCATGCTGCGTTGAGCCGTGCCAGAAAAAGAATTGCTGCAAAACAAAAAGCCGAACCCAAAATCCGAACATCAAGCAATCAAGATCTTATTCGCCGAAATCAACTTACTGCCTCGGAGATTGCATCAGCAGAGAGATTCTTGTGTCATCAGACACAATGCGAAGCTTTCGTCGATGAAATGCGCTCCCTAGAAAAAGGGGTTCAAGTAGCAAAGTCCAGTAAAATGTACCAACTATCACCGCATTTGGGTCCCGATGAATTACTACGAGTAAGTGGACGTATTGATGCGGCTCAATGCCTGCCAGCCGATGCCAGGAGACCAATAATTTTGCCCCAAGGCCATGTATTTACGAATCTTATTGTGACCTACTACCACGAGTTTTTACATCATCAAAACGACGCCCTTACCATTAACGAAGTTCGCCAACGATACTGGATTCCGCATATACGGCAAGTTCTTAAAGGGATCAAAAAAGAATTTCAACGATGTAAAAATGATCGAGCCAAGCCTGTCACTCCACAGATGGGACAATTACCAGTGGATAGACTAACACCATACGTACGTCCATTTACATATACGGGCCTAGACTATTTTGGACCTCTTCAAGTCGCCATTGGACGAAGGAGGGATAAACGATGGGTGGCATTGTTCACCTGCCTAACGACACGAGCTATCCACCTAGAGCTGGCTGGAGACCTGTCAACTGATGCCCTGATTTTCTGCCTAAGGAACTTTATAAACCGCCGTGAAACTCCTGTTCGTATAAGGAGTGACAACGGGACGAACTTTATCGGGGCAAAAAGAGAGCTCGCTAAAGAAGTCGAACTATTTGACACTGATAAAATTCAAAACGAGATGTCATCAAGAAAAATCGACTGGAGATTTTCACGCGAGGAAGCCCCTCAGGTGGAAACATTGCGAAGCCTACTCATTGAAGCAGAAAACATTATAAATTCTCGACCGTTTACCGAGCTTCCACTGGCTTCGTAAGAAGACGAACCACTTACACCCAATCATTTTCTCATTGGGTGCACCAACTCCACACAAACACCTAATCTGGATGACTTACCTATATGCCGCAGAAAACAGTGGAGAATTGCACAACAGCTAAAAAACCGTTTCTGGAAAAGATGGATCCAAGAATATTTGCCAGTGTTGACCAGACGAAGCAAATGGTTCGATGTAGTGCCTCCTCTCAAGATTGATGATTTGGTAATTATTTGCGATGCCAGTCAGCCAAGAAGTAAATGGCAGCGAGGAAGGATCGTTCGAGTGTATCTAGCAAAGGATGGCCAAATAAGAAGTGCCGACGACAAAACAAGCCAAGGTACCTTCCGCCGCCCAGCCTCCAAGCTTGCCCTAATGCACATACGTGGTGAATCTCCAGGAGAATTCACGGAGGGTGGGATGTCGTCATACACAAACTCCGCACCGATGTCGTCATACATAAACTCCGCACCTGAACAGAGGTCGTCACACACATATTTAGAACCTGAATGAGGGCACTGACGTTTGTGAAAGCAGCCGAAAAAGAGAGGGCGATATGAGCTGTATTTTCCAGTTTTGCTGAAATGTATCTGTACTGTTGCTTCTAGATTCTTTGCCCTTTACTTTTAATTTTGCCCGCGAACCGATAAGACGACACCAACCAGCATATAGAGAAGAAACAATTTTAAAACCATAACAATTTTATAAACCATTAAATGTTTTAAATTCATAACCATTTTCTAATAAAAATAAAGTGTAACAAATTAATGTTCTCAATTTTATTTGTTCTTGAGCTACAAAGGCTACAACAATCGTGCTTGATTTTAACCGAAAAAGAGTTGACTTATTTGGAAAATATTATAAGGAAACTTTCAAACCCTTTGAGGATTCAAAGTGGTTGAACCCGAACCCACTATGCAAAAAACTGACCCTTATTTGGTAACTTGGAAAATATTCTATGACACAATAAAGATAACATAATATATCAAAGTAGGGATTTATGCTCCAATATTGTTTATCCGTCTCACCTCTTTTGCATTTCCTTATTCAAGTCGTACGACAAAAAGCTTTTAAAAACCAACGTGATTTCGAAGCAAAACATTCCAAACAAAAAAAATACTCATGAATGTTTCGCGTCGTTTTGGGAGAGCATTAATGTAATAATGTAAGGCTGACAACAGCCCAAGATTCAGCATTAAAAATATCACAACTGAATGCACTCATGTAAAAATTAACTACTTTGAATACACATCCGGCATCTATATCTATGTTAGCCATATTCAATAGTGACCTATCTTAGTGCGCAGTTGTCTTTGCTCTTGTATCTAAATATTAATTTCTTGTGTTATTTAATAAAGCTCATTAAATATATACATCTGACTAATTGTTTCATTTATAATAATTAACCATAATTATTACATTGTGTAAGAAGTGCGATATACGAACGGAGCTCTCCAATTATACCGGGTATCATCATAGACATTTTTTTTCTTTTTTCAGAAAACGCAAACAATTTATAAAACACGCGCAAGCAAGAAACTTGGCGCGAGCACGTAATACGGAAAAGCATCAACAGTAAAGTGGATATCGTGTATAGGACACAAAACAAAGTAAATCGGACAACAAAATCAAAATAACAACAGCAGAATGGCAATGGGAACGGACGAAAGAATGCCGCCGCCGCTCGATGCATCCAACTTGGCGACACAGTGGCCGGCATGGAGACGCCATTTGCTCATTTATATGGCAGGAAAACAGCTGCTAGACAAACTAGAGCATGTTAAAATTGCTCAATTTCTTATGATCGGAGATAAGCACGCCATCGATATTTATGGTACGATGTACCCAAATGATGGTACTATTGAAGGCGTTTTGGGTAATCCTGCTGCAGCACCGCCGAGAGAGGGTGAACAAGTTCAACAACCACGTACTCCCATGGAAGTAATCCAACAGTTCGATGAGTACTGCATTCCGTGAAAGAATATCGCAATGGAGGCCTTTAAGTTTAATTCCCTCTCGGAAAAGGAACGTCAACCATTCGCTGAGTTCGAAACCGAACTCCGTAGGCAGGTGGACAATTGCGAATATACGTGCTCATGTGGAATCTCATACAAGGATCGTATGCTACGAGACCGTATAATCATTGCGGTGCAGGACAAAAAGCTGCAGCTGAAATTGTTGGATGGTAAGGACCAGCCATTGAAAAAAGTAATCGACCGGTGCAAGGTATTTGAAGCAGCAAGTGCCAACAAAATGCTTCTGCAACAAAGCACCCAGCCACATGTTCAGAGTGTCATCTCTGAAGAAACATCGGTGGAAGTCAACGCGGTAGCAAAACGTTGCTATAATTCTGGACAAGATTTCACACCAACACATCTTCGGTTCTGCAAAGCCACAGGAGTAGAATGCGGCAACTGTGGTCGTAAGGGCCATTCTCAAAAATTTTGTAAGCAGCCGAAATGAGCAGATACTGACATTAGGAAGCCTAGCAGCAGCAGCACCTACAACAATCAACAGGCAGCAGTACGTAGAAAGCAACATCAACAACATGCTTTCAGTCTTAAATGGGATGGTAAAGGTTATTTATGTAAAACAATTATTAACAATTAAAACTTATCAAATGTCAAAAATGTATTTAGATTAATGCCGTTCGGAAGTCTTCTGAAACCATTCCATTGGCACAAAAAATACGCTTTTGACGATTCTGAGAAGAGAAATTCGATTCTGGATTTGAAATCAGAATCCTATCAAGAAGCACTAATATATTCAAACTCAAACGTCACAACAAACTGCAATGCACTTCATGTTTTTTTTAACCTTATAACTATATACTTTATAAAATCAAGTAAAATTTATTAAAAAAATATTATTTGAAAGTTTAGAGTTGATACAGTTGTGTTTTACATTTTACGTTTTGTGTGGCAGCAAATAATTTCTATTTGGTGGTTCACCTATACATATACCAAAACGAGTTGAGTAGAAGCAACATGAAGCGTTCCATTGGATTTCAGAATGAGTAAAACCTTGAGTGAAATTAATAAAAACGCCATTACTAGTTTAAGATTTTTATCTATCTCCTACTGGTATGGAGGTATAAATTATTTTAAAATTTTTTTCTCAAAATAGGCTAGTTTCAAAAAATTGAATTAAATCAAGAGAGTCCGCTAAAAATTTGAATTATTTATAGTTGCAAAATAAATGAAACCAAATTAAAGTTGTAATATACAAATTTGCGAATTTGCAGAGATTTTGAGTGTAAGAATTTTTGGAAAACCTACTCAAATAAACCGATTTATATCTTTTAAATGTTCACTTTTTTTTAATTTAAATTTTCACCATTATTATTTAATTTTCAAGTTTAAAACCCCAACCCATCGATCATTTTGATATAAGAACACATAGCTGCGTCTTACGCATATAAGCTTAATATATGGACAAAATTTTCCCTGACCGCTCCCCGAATTCCCTGACTTTCCCTGACCAAATTTTGTTCCCTGACTTTCCCTGACTTTCCAGTTTAGCGGACACCATGTACTATTTAAGTATAACATGTTATTATAGCCGCAGTCTTTTCTCTTGTACTCTTAAGTATATAATCTTGAATTGTCAACCCAGTAAACACATAAAAATCTAAATAAATATCAATTCAATTCAAATTCAAATTGAAAAAAAAAATAGCTTGGAATCGTTTTTCTGTGAGTAAAATTGTTTCAAAATACAGAACTAGGAGAAATGTATAGTGTAGCAAGTTATTTTTCTTGGAGCAGCAGTGACGATGAAGAGGAAGAAAATGGAAAGAAAAAAATTATTACTGCAGATGAGATTGATTCGATCCAAAGCAAAGCCTATAGATTTACCAGATTTCTTTAAGTTTTTTTGTATCCTTTGAAGATTCGTCAATATTGGTGAATAATTTTTCTTGGACTTGTGTCTGCTTTTCCAACATCTTTTAAAAAACATTTTCCCTTTTTTTTTTTTTTGTTTTCTTTCTCACATTTTCATCCTCAAATATAACTTTTTCTATTGTTGGCTCTTCCTGGTCATCCAATGTCGGATCTTCAACACACATCTCGTAGGTAGATCTCACAAGCAGGTGTGGCAGTGATTGATGATGGATTTGAAGGAGTCGAAGTTCCAATTTTAACCGCAGCTGTGGATGAAGTAACTGCAATGGGCTTGCGGGAAACTCTGTAGAACGAGCCACCGATTTTCGGGCGGTTTGCTTTGTACGAGCCATATTTATTTCACTTTTTTACAAAAAAAATTCAAAAACTTAACTTCACTTAAAACTTACTTTGCACTTGCTAATTTTGTTATAATTAACCCTAAATAAAGGTTCTTAAAATTATGTATATATACAAAAACAAATTTAAAAATCTTACATTTTGCTATATTTTTATTACTGTCGTTTACAAATTTCTCGACGACAGAAACTGGCATTAATTCAGTCGTTTTTGTTATGAAAACGACTTACGGAATACCAAAAAAAAATTAATGAACGCGTTCCGCAAGTGAAAAACGAAAAATTGGCGTTGAACGCCTTACGTAATACCAAAAACGCAATGTCGTTTTTCAACATGGCGTTCAACGCCTTACGGAATAAGGGTGAATAATAATTGAACTTGTCATTATGCCAAATAATGTTTTATCTTAACAGCCCGATTCTCCCCCTTGTGAGGAGTCACAAGTTATAAGCCCTTGTGACTATTTATTGTGAGGATTGTTGTGACTCGATAACAATATCGAATTCTCCCCCAATCCTCACAAGAAAACTCACAACGAAACACCACTGCAAAGGTGAATTGTTAAGTGTCATTATTTGAGCAGCTGATTATCAAAAAAAAACATAAATTGAAATTGGTCCAGTCGGATTATTCCCTCTTTTATTAAAAATACATAAATAAATATTTTAAGCAAGTGCCAGGTAACATATTGTATATTTTGTATGTATTATTATAGTAATAGAAAATATTTTCAGCAGAAAACATCAAGCCACAAATAAGACAAAGACAAGGAAGTTGGATGAATATCGTGTGGGCTCAGCAATAAGTTTACGGGAAACAAATAAACTAAAATGCTATCCTAGAGAGCAAATTGATAATAATTTATTGTGTGTTGTATCCCGTCGTCAATGTGATTATTTTGCTAAAAATTATGTGCTGTTGTAAAATTATTAGTTTTGTTTTTTAGGATACAACTTCGTTAATAAAACGTTCATCAGATCAAATCCACTTTTTTTTTTATTTAATACAAACAAAATACCTGAGAATATTGAAAATTCGTTTTAAAAAATAAACCTATCCGAATCGAAATGATAAAACTTAAACAATTTGAGAGTTGTGACCTGCTCTGAAGGAGATCACAATTTCTATTATTTTTATAACTGTCACAAGTTGTGACTATGGGGGAGAATTCGAAAAAAGTCACAAAATCAGTTTTACCTCTTGCTGTGACTTGTGATGTATCAGTGATGTTGGGGAGAATCGGGCTGTAAAACGGAATGAAATTATTCTATCGCTCACCCAAAAATTGCTGTGGGCTATTAGTCTAATAATTTTAAGGCCGTGTGTAAATTGGGTTAAAATGTTGGTTAAATTTTCTACCACGATTAAAATTTGATGTTTGGTTTGAGGTCATATCATCTTTCCTTTCGTTTTTCGTTTACAGTTTTAAATTACTCTATCTTGAGAAACGTTTATCGTTTACAGTTATAAACTATCTATCTTGAGAAATGTCAAATTTTAACACATTTTAACCTGCTCTACAGCTGCATAAATTTGAACCCATTTTATTCACCACGCTAGTGTCAAAATTTAACCAAGATAGAAAATTTAACCAACATTTTAACCCAATTCACACACGGCCTTAAACACAAAAAATAAAATCCCTGATGTTGAAAATTTAAAAGCATTTAAGCAAATGTTGATATTATGGTCAAACTTGTAAACGTTAAATTTAGAAAGCATAGGGTGGGGCTTTCTATTTTTCGAAAATGCTCCTCGAAATTTATGAAAATCTCTATTTTCCCTTTTTCAAAATGACAGCATTGGTTTGGACATGCGTTTCTTTGCTGGCACGTATTTGTTTATCAATTCATTTTATTTAAGAAACTATTTGGCAAGCTACTGTTTTCATCCCAGATCTGTTTAATAGTGCTTTTTTGCAATTTAAAAAATCTTTTGTTTACATTTTTCGGAAGATGAACAGATTCCAATATTAATCTTAACTAAATCTAAACCACTTTTGCTTAAGGAGCGAGTATGTGCGACAAAGTTGTGCGCTTGTTTGTACACCGACCGCACGCAGTATTGCAGGGTGTCGATTATTGCGTAAATTCATATCCGAATTGTCTACTAATCAGGATACCCGATTCCTTCCAGATCTCAACAATTTTCTTAACTATCTGGATGGATATATGGATGGTGTGAAGATTCGGATTTTATGTTACTTGAAATGAAATTGACAAGAAAATAGTGAATAGGTTACGTGAATGCCAAGACTTATCGTATCGTACAAACAATATCATCTGGAGATAACTAAATCGACTTACATAATGTGTGTCCAAGTTGTCCAACTGGTTCGCTTATACTCTATATTTACAAATCAAAAATGGATCCATTCCGAAAGAACAGCTCCTGTTGGTCATCTCTTAGTCCTATCAACGTCTAGTATTTTTTCTTGAAAAGTTGTCGTTACTTTTCTCATGCAAATACGATTCAATAGGTTCCAGTTTTTGTGGATAATATTTGGCACATATATGTTCAGGATAACTGCATTGTAAATTTGGAATCCACTCGTCAATTCCTCTGGGACGAATTCCCTATTGGTCATCGAAAAATGTGAAAACTTGTTCTTTCGTTGAGAAATTGTTGAAAATAACACGTCTTCGTCGGCGTATCAGCTTGCCCCACATAAACGTCAAATGATGATGAAAACATTGAAAGGACAGATCGTCGCCGGCAGACTGTGCTATGTCAAGCCACTGTTGTAGACATGTTGTAGATTTGCCAAGAGCTCTCTCGCTGCCATAACACCATCGGCTTCGGTTTTTTCGTATATATCGTCAGCGTCTTGTGAAATTTTTACGTCGCCATTGACAATGAGGGGAATTTGAATCAATTTTTTAATCTCTGCTATGGCGGCAACATCAACTGAATGCGATGTTTTTTGCCATTGCGTTCGGCCGTGAATAACTAGAAAGGTAGCTCCACAATGCTCCAACTGACGACAGAGATCAATGGTTGATCCTATGTCTCCTTGTAGGAGACGCAATTAAGAGACACACTAAATGTAGATGGGAGATTTTGGCGTAGCGTCTTAACAATATCCTCGACCAATTCTGGCTTTCGAAGAAGCGCACATCCGTACCCTTTGGCGATTGCCCATGATTGAGGGCAGCCGCAGTTCAAATCAACGCCATCAACGAAAGATTTTTCAAGTTCACTCAAAGCCAACATGTCAATGGAATTTTCAACTGCAAACTGTGCGATCAGTGGACGATCATCTAGGAATATTTGCGTTAGAATAAGTCGAATGGAAAGTTTCTTTAAGGCTTGGCTTACATTTATTGGTAGAAAATTCACTTAGGCGTGTTTCCGGGCTATGAATGATTGAATGAATTCGACATTATCATCGGCGTAAATCAAAGCCTAACATTGTTTTGACGTAAGAGACGCCGGAATTCTTGCATAAAAGAACAACACAATTAAAAACGTTTTGCATTTTCAAAATAGTAAATTTCTTACTTGCTGTAGCGTACCATTGGAGCTGCGACATTGACATATGTGTGTTGTTATTTAGCTCTTTGAAATAATTGTTTTATATCTTAAAATTCGTTCATACTGCGAAGTGTGCAAATGAAAGCTGCCTCTATTTATTTATTTAGTTTTTTTTAAATCATTGGCCAATGATCTTCTTCATGGATTTTTTGTATACATCTGTCCTGCTATACTTTTCTGCATTTTGCAGATGAATGCTGGATTTACATGTATCTTCGTCTGCATAATGCAGAAAAGTAGAGCAGGACAGATGTATACAAAAAATCCGAGTGAGTGAAAGAGAACCATCAAGAAGATGAACATCATATTCGTCTTCATTTCTGTATTATGGCACTTTCCTATAATGCAGAAACGAAGTTCTTCTGCATTTTGATCTTTTCTCTCTATCTAACAAATATACATTTTGTATTTGGCATCCCTTTTTTTGTGCAGAAACCAAACGCAGATACATGTTAATCCACCAGAAGATACATATAATGCTGGATTTACATGTATCTTCGTCTGCAAATATGAAGAAAAGTAGAGCGGGACAGATGTATGCTAGAACTCCGAGCGTGTGAAAGAGAACCATCAAGAAGATGAACATGTTCGTCTTCATATCTGCATTAAATGCAGATACATGTAAATCCGATTCACCAATGTGCTTCCCTTTCGCTCTGTATTTCCATTCTATGCTATCCGTCGGGTGAACTACCAATTTGACATTCACTCAAACAGCTGTTCCATGTGCATGTGAAAATCTTACCAAGTTTCAATAAATTGTTTTGGTTGGTTATTTTATTAAAAAAGAAATAAAAACAAATATGGAAAGTTTTGGGTTTTATTCACTTGCAAATAAAACAAATATTCTAAATTAAGCAAAAAAATTGTTGCTACTCACATTTGCCCAAGCACTTAGCACACACACAACCACATCTGGGGCCCTACTATGAAACTCGATTCTACTATTGATTCTATTCGAAAGTTATTTGCGATTCTACTTTCAAATGATACTCTCTATCTTCCATATATTTTGGATGAGAACTGATTTTAATACAAGAGCTTTATAAGAATCACATCAGTTAAAGAGGCTGAGAGAAGATCCGATAATGACACTAATGATCATTAACTTTCATCTCCCCATCAAAGTTTTTTTTTTTTTTTTTTTTAACAAAATAATTCAAAATTAACAATTTTTTGCTTAATATCTAGTATTTATGAAAAAGGAACAAGAAATAAAAACGAGCTTTTAATTCAATATAAATTTCAATAATAAAGTAAATAAGTCAAAATGAAAAATAAAATTTGGATATCAAAAATCGGTGTTATCGTTGCGTGTTCTCAAATATCTTGAATTTCTTCATTTCAGTGTGCTTCTATTTTCGAGTTCTATTCTGTATGACCTAGGTGTTCTTTCTTTTGCAACTATTTTCGCCTTAATCCATTTTGTATTATCAATATACCATATGTTCTGCCCTACACACAAATCATTTGCCTCTTTGGCGGTTCTATCATAATAAGCTTTATTAATTCTATTGTTTTTATTCTGAACTGGCTCCAAATATTTTGAATAAGAATTTTGCAAAAAAAGTTTCCTTTTCAGGTATCAAAGTCCTTGAACGTCTTCCAAAAAGCAACTGAGCTGGTGTTAAAATGGAACCTTTAATCGGTGTTTTTCTGTAGTTTAAAAGGCCTTTCCATAAATCCTCCCTTTTTTGTGCAGAAACCAAACGCAGATACATGTAAATCCACCAGAAGATACATTTGGATTTACATGTATCTTCGTCTGCAAATATGAAGAAAAGTAGAGCGGGACAGATGTATGCTAGAACTCCGAGCGTGTGAAAGAGAACCATCAAGAAGATGAACATGTTCGTCTTTCATATCTGCATTATGGCACTTTCCTATAATGCAGAACCGAAGTTCTTCTGCATTTTGATCTTTTCTCTCTATCTAACAAATAAACATTCTGTATTTGGCATCCCTTTTTTTTGCAGAAACCAAATGCAGATACATGTTAATCCGATTCACCAATGTGCTTCCCTTTCGCCCTGTATTTCCATTCTCTGCTATCCGTCGGGTGAACTACCAATTTGACATTCACTCAAACAGCTGTTCCATGTGCATGTGAAAATCTAACGAAGTTTCAATAAATTGTTCTGGTTGAATATTTTATTAAAAAAGAAATAAAAACTAATATGGACAGTTTTGGGTTTTTTTCACTTGCAAATAAAACAAATATTCTAAATTAAGCAAAAAAAAATTGTTGCTACTCACATTTGCCCAAGCACTAAGCACACACACAACCAACAATTGAAAACCCGCAACATTTTATATGCGGATCTGGGGCCCTACTATGAAACTTGATTCTACTATTGATTCTATTCGAAAGTTATTTGCGATTCTACTTTCAAATGATACTCTCTATCTTCCATATATTTTGGATGAGATCTGATTTTAATACAAGAGCTTTATACGAACCACATCAGTTAAAGAGGATGAGAGAAGATCCGATAATGACACTAATGATCATTAACTTTCATCTCCCCATCAAAGTTTTTTTTTTTTTTTTTAACAAAATATAATTCAAATTTAACAATTTTTTGTTTAATATCTAGTATTTATGAAAAAGGAACAAAAAATAAAAACGAGCTTTTAATTCAATATAAATTTCAATAATAAAGTAAATAAGTCAAAATGAAAAATAAAATTTGCATATCAAAAATCGGTGTTATCGTTGCGTGTTCTCAAATATCTTGAATTTCTTCTCAGTGTGCTTCCATTTTCGAGTTCTATTCTGTATGACCTAGGTGTTCTTTCTTTTGCAACTATTTTCGCCTTGTTCTGCCCTACACACAAATCATTTGCCTCTTTGGCGGTTCTATCATAATAAGCTTTATTAAATCTATTGTTTTTATTCTGAACTGGCTCCAAATATTTTGAATAAGAATTTTGCAAAACAGTTTCCTTTTCAGGTATCAAAGTCCTTGAACGTCTTCCAAAAAGCAACTGAGTTGGTGTTAAAATGGAACCTCTAATCGGTGTTTTTCTGTAGTTTAAAAGGCCCTTCCATAAATCCTCCCCACATTTATTCATCAATTTCTTTGCTATACCTACAAAACGTTCCGCTTATTCATTTGCCTGAGGATAATTTGGACTTGTTGTCGTTAATTTTATCTCATTATCCGTACAAAAATTTCTAAAATTATACTATATGCAATGATTTCTTTCGGAATACCATGAGTTGCGAATACATTTTTTAACTTGGGATTAATGTCATTTGCCGTTTTATTATTTAGTTTTAATATATCAAAATATTTTGAAAAGTAATCAGCTACCACTATATACGGTTTCCCTTTGAATTGTAAAACATCCATACCAATTTTTTGGTATGGACAACTGGGGACACTATGCGAAAACAGTGGCTCTTTCACTTTGGAATCACGCAACTCCTGGCAAATATTACATGAACTTATTAATTTTTCAATTTCATCATTCATACCAGCCCAATATAATGAAGATCTGGCTCTGGCTTTGGTTTTATCAACTCCAAAATGGGATTCATGCAATCTTCTCAACATGTAAGCTCTTTGAGAACTAGGTATAAAAATTCTTGAATTGAAAAATACCAACCCTTGGTCTAAAAATAGTTCACCCCTATGTTTCCAAAAATATTTTACATGTTCTGGTACTTGGCCTTTATTAACTGGCCATCCATGTTTAATTAAATCGATTAAGTTTTTAAGCACCAAGTCGTTTTGTGTTTCTTGAACAAGGATCTCTTTTTTCTCATCACTAGCGCTTATGGTATGAACTACTTCATTAATATCTTCTATTTCAGGATTGACAAAGTCCTCAAAAAAATCGCGCGAAAGGAAATCCGCAATAAATATATCTTTACCTGGCAAGTAGTGAAATTCTAAATCATACCTCAAGAGTCGTATTCTCTTACGTTGAAGCCTTGGTGATGGGATTTCTCCAATTTCTTTTTTCATAATCCCCAGCAAAGGTTTGTGATCGGTAATTACACGTACCTTTCTTCCATATATATACTGATGGTACTTTGTGCAAGCGAATACTATCGATAAAAGCTCTTTTTCAATCTGAGCGTAATTGACTTCAGCCGGGCCCAACGCCCTGGATGCAAAACTAACGACCTGATTTTCCTGAAGTAAACAACAACCCAGACCTGACTTTGAAGCATCAGCTTGAATTACTGCATCCTAGTTGGATTGGAAAGGCTGAAGAGCTGTTGCGTTTACTATAATATTTTTAATTTTGGCCAAACAATCGTCATGTGCCGAAAGCCAGCAAAAGGTTTTGTTCTTTTTAAGAATTTCTCTAAACGGCTGTAAATATTCCGATAAATTTGGTATGAATGATCGGACATAATTAACCATTCCCAATAGACGCTGAAGTTCCACTTTATTACTAGGGGCATGCAGTTCTCTTATAGCCTTTACTCTATCCGGATCAGTTTCGATGCCATTTGAACTGATTATATGTCCTAAATACGTAACTCTATCTTTCCTAAACTGTATTTTCTCAGAGGTAAACCTAATATTTTCCTTCCGTGTCCTGTCTACTACTTTCTTCAAAATGTTGTCATGTTCTTCAAAGGCGTTGAAAATGTGCAAAGTTTACTAGACTCTGCATCAATGAGCACCTGATAATAACTTTTTTTAGGTCCAAAATTGTAAAATACTTCATGTTTGCCAATTTGGAAGATATTTCTTCAAAAGAAGGTATAAGATGAGCTTCTTCTACTATTGCTTCGTTAAGGTATTTAGGATCTAGACATAAACTCAAGCTTCCATCTTTTTTCTCAACTATGATCAAATTTGAAACCCATTCACGGGTTTCTCTGGTGCTTTCAATTGTTCCTAACCTAGTCAAAGCTTTGAGCTCGTCCTCTAATCTTTTCATTAACGAAAATGGTACCCGCCTTGCTGCCCTTACAACAGATTTGGCATTGCTTTTTAATTGTATTTTGTATTTTCCTTTAAACTCCCCTAGTCCTTCGAAAATATCTGAATTTTCTTTTATAAAATCTTCTTTTTCAAATGAAAATATGCTATCTATTCTTGCTAACAAACCTAAAGAAATACATGATTTAAATCCTAAAATTGGAACCGAATTCTCTTCAACTACAACAAAATCCTGTTTATAAATTTTCCCATTAATTTCGCATTCTAAATTAGTTTCTCCTTTTGTATTTAGTTTATATCCTCCGTATGCACATAAACTTTTACTACTTTTTTAATTAGGTTAAAAACACTATATGGAAGTACATTTACCTGGGCACCAGTGTCCAGCTTGAAATTGATTTCAATATTGTTCACCTTGATTTTTTTTAACCATGCAGTCTGAACACCATGTGGCTTGCATGAAACTGTGTCTCTGTAGAACTCATTGCTACCACTATCCTGAACAATCTCTTGGACACCTCTTTGAAAGCACACTGAAGCGAAATGATTTTTTTTACCACACTTGGTACATTTTTTCCCGTAAGCTGTACACCGACCTTTCATATGCTGATAACCGCAAAATATACAAACTCTTTCTTTTACATTTCTAGAATTAGAATTAAATTTAGGTTGTATAAGTTTTGTGATTCATTATTTTTTTCTTGAAACTTTCCTGCTTCCCCATCCCTGTTGCCGCTGCCTCCTTCTTCAGTTCGCCGAGTTCCGATTCCCTTTGCTCCATCACCATCGCTGCCAGATTTACTTTTTGTCGAAATTGCATGAGCCTCAAACGTGCTCCTCGTAGAATTTGGATTTTGTATTACAGCTGTTTGCTGTGTAGATACCTCTACCGCTCTCGCCATCTCAATTGCTCTATGAGAATCCAAACTTTCTGTCTCTAATAGTTTCTTTTGGAGATTTTTATCATTTACTCCAAGAACAATTCTATCTCGCAGCATCCTATCAGAATTTTCAAACTCACATGGTTTGATCAGTTTTTTCAGATCCATTAAAAAACTGTCGAAAGGTTCCGATGTGGCCTGATTACGTGTATGAAATGAGAAACTCGAGTACACTTGATTCTTTTTTGGGCTGCAAAAATCATAGAATGCTTTGACTACTTTTGGATATTTTTCTTTGTCAGCTTCACTCAAAGCCAATGTGTTGAATAATTCAACAGCTTCTGGTCCAACAGAATTGAGAAATATTGCTGCCTGAACTTTTTCTGTTTTTTTTTGTCAAGTTCTGCTGCAATATAATAGAAATCAAAGTTTTGTTTAAACACCCGCCAATTTTCAGCCACATTTCCATCCAGGCTAAGTACACGTGGCTTTGTAAGATAATCCATATTTCTCGTGATATATACTGTTGGTTGATATTTAGCTGTTCTCCCACGAGGTCTCTTTATATCAAGTTTTCCTTTGGGTTTCGTGATTCCCATAAATTATTTAAACAATTTTCTATGTACAGATGTACTCGTGTTTTAAATATTTTACTATTTATTTTTTTGTACAAAAATACGAGCATTACTAATTTGTTTTAAATAATTTCTTTTTTAAATATCCTCGTCGCCATGTAGTGAAATGAAACACGCTTGAGGTTTAGATGAGAAATGATTTTAATACAAGAGCTTTAAAAGAATCACATCAGTTAAAGAGGATGAGAGAAGATCCGATAATGACACTAATGATCATTAACTTTCTACAATAGTAGGGCCCCTGATTTGTATAGAATGAGTCCGTTCACGTAAATTAGAGAATACCACACCGTTTAACCGACATTGCCGACGTAAATCCACATTCACTTGAATGAATAGCAGAATAGTAACAAGTCAAAATTCAAATAAAATTTCCCCCGATGAATAGCAGAATAGGGCTGTTTCATTTGCAGGATCCGACACTGGGAAGCTAGCATTCAGCTAAATGGCTTTTTTAAGTAATAGGCCATAGCGAGGTATACCTACGTAGGAACTTCATTTTGATGTCTTACGCATTTTTTTTAAATAAAACCTTAAATTTGGTGATTCTCCACCAAAATTCAGCTTTGTCGGAGTTGTATTTGAAAAGATATTTTAATTTTATCGAAATAGTTGAACAAAAATGTTTTATTTTTGTTTTATTTTCAACCTGTTTTATTGGGTTCAAACGGTTATTACTTTCGATCTGAGCACCGCTTTACCAAGTTTAATATTTTTTTAAAAACTACAGAAATACCATAGTTTTGGAGGATAAAACCTATATTGCGTCATGAGAATTTTATTAATGGAGCTCTTAAGAAGATTAAGGTCAAAAATTGAGTTTGGTCAAAGTTCAAGATTATCTATTAGTTTGCAGGCAAATGACAATGTAAATGAAATTTTTTTTATACAGTAAAATAAGTCAAACTATTAGCCAAAGTTTTAGTGCAAAAATTGTAAAAAAAAACAAAAATCAATTATGGACAGGGTGAGCAAAAAACTTGTTTGAAGTAAAGTTTTTTTTAAATTTATTTATTGTATGAAAAGTTACCAAATTCTGATAGGTTCAAAAATAGCCGTTACTCGAAAACCGTTATGATTCGGTATGAACAAGTTACAAAATTCTAATAGGTCATGACCTGACCTTTCACCAGTTTCAGTTTGGACCATTGTTAATGTATTAAATTTTCGCACATTTTTAAAAATAAGATTTGGTGTGGCAGTTTTTAGTATTTACTAAAATAAAATTTTATACCAAATTAATAAAAAAATGTATATGCAAAATTTCATGGAAATCAATGAAAGCGTTAAATATAAATTTGAAAATAAAAAAATGTTCTATTAAGCGTTCAATACACGATACAACCCATCGCACCGATTTGAATTGTACGGATATCGGTAGCGATATCGCACGTGAGCACACACACCATACGATTAACTCGCGATTTCATCAACTGTCAAAAAAGTTGTTGCTATATTCGGGAATGTAAACATTCCAAAAGCAAGACATATCTAGCTGTGAATTTCAATAAATTCCAACCAGAATTCTTTGTCTGCTATTGAAACCATTTTTCTCATTCATATGTGTTTACCTACTAGCAGCGAACACAGAAGCTTCGGCTTCAACGGTCGTACAAACGTAAACAAACGGTACGATCCCAATCAAAGCGGTCGCACGCTACCTCTTGTTTTCGCTCGATAGCATTCGACCATGCGATTTCGGTACAGCGGATACTTCGGTTTACACACACGATACAATCGTCGCATGCAATTCAACTTTTGTACGATAATCGGTACAATAATTGTATCGTGTATTGAACGCTTTACAGGTACCGTTAATAACCGTTATTGGTATTTTTTTAAGGCCCTCATTATGAATAGTAGCGAATCGAACGTTCGGTATTATCGTTAGCAAGCTTCCAGACTCCCTTCAGAAAGAAAACTGCCAACAGTTCAATTAACACATGTTAAACGTCAATTGGCTTGACTTTTTATTACTGTTTGTGAATTGTGAATATTTGTTTGTTAAAAAACAAAATAATATTCGAATGGAGTATCATTTAGAGATGTTTTTTATATATGTAATGGCTGGCTAAACTTTCCAATTTATTAAAAATAATTTATTCGGTACTTGTATAATGTGTGTGTAATGTACAGTAAAGATTGCAAAATAAATTTTATTGTCCTGAAATATGTTTCCAGAACGATGTGGTTAGTTTCGGTCGTCATATTAAGAAGAATACCTACAGCTAGATCTAATTCATTTCAGCTCCCAGATTATTTGCATTTTGTAACTGTTTGACTTATTTCATTATCTATTCCGGTTCATTTTTCTTCTTTTTCCAAGTTAATGTTCTATCTAAGCATATTATAGCGAAGACGCATTTGTATTTCTTAGTGGCAAAATAACATTTCCACATTCATGTTATTCGTACAAAGTAATAGTGAGTGATTCCGTGTCCCTTCTTCAAATCTAATGGCTTTTTGAAATTTCAGGAAAGTGAGATCTCAAATTTAGCTTCGAACAGATGGACGTTAGCAAGCGAGTTATTTTTTTTTTCGCTCAGTATTTTTACATTGAAACCTTTGAGATTCTGAACTTGCCCTTCAAATCGACCAATTATTCGACCTACTAAGACCTACAAATTTGGAAATCGATTTGCATTTGTTTTAAAATACATATCGATTTATTTATTTTTTAAGTTTTGTTTAAAATAAGCCATAAGAAATAATTTAAAGGTCTTTAACTTTTAATTCGATAGTGTTATCACATAGAATTTTACAGAACAGATTAGCGAAAGTTCGCTAATTGTAATACATAATAGTCAAATTCACTAAAGTTTTGACATTTGAAGCGAACTTAATTTAAGCGAATCGCTATTCTTAATACGAAATTAGCGAATTCGCAAAGTTTTAAGTTCGATTCGATTCATTATGAGGGCCAAAATCACCCTTATTCCGTTAGGCGTTTTTCTAAAACGCCAAATGGCGTTTTTGGTGTCATGTCGTTTTAGAGGCATTTGATTGTTCGTATTCCGTAACTCAAATGCCAGCATTTCTCTCGGTCTTACATTCCACAATATAATCCACAAAAACAGCTGACATTTGACATATCAAAGTTTTTCAAATTCAAATTGGGCCGTTGGTAGAGGATCGCAAGGTGGGTGGTTGTGCCTTCTGCGCAACTATGCTGATACAGTTTTAAATCAAAAAAAAAAATAGAAAACAGTAATTGTTAATTATTTCAAAATAATTATACCCAAAAACCCAGGATGGGATCTCTTTGTGGGAAGGTTTTCTATCCTGGTAAACCGGAGTTTATTCTCCAGCAACCGTCTAGTTCCCAGAACTAATTACCGTACACCGTTTCCCGTTAAAACGTACCAGGGGAAATGCAGTTTCGCCAGCAACCACTTCAGCTGCCTAACGGGGCTGATAACCGTCTAGTCTATAGCTCAGACGAGACACCCGACCATCTGCACCATACATTGTAACCTCTACTGAGATGACATAGATGGGAACAGTGCAACACCTACTGATTGTGGAACCCTGTCGGACTACAAACTGGCCACAGGAATAATCAACCTGCACCAACAATTTAAGCACCGCAGACGAGGTGATGCTGAACAGTTTTTTATAGAAGAAAAAAAAAAGAAAACAATTTTTATTATAAAGCTAGTGATTTTAAAAAGTGACATATATAAAAGTATTAAATTTCTAATGTTCATACATTGTAAGTCAAAATTATTTATTTTATCAAGCGCTTTCGCTCTTAAAGTGTCCAAATTGTTTAATTGTAATTCTACTAATTCCTGTAATTGATTTCATTTATAATATGAATGTTTTATCGTAGAGCGCACTCGCTCTTATACATGAAAATTCTTATATTTCTTTTGCTTTTGGTTTAGTATGTCAACTGTGCTCAGGAGTAGTCAGGTAAGTTTATTTTTAAGTTATCATTTGGAATTCGTATTATATGTATATATTCTTTGTTGCACCCACAAGCCAACACGTAACTGTCAGTGCTTAGAGCAGGAGCAATATAATAAATATATAATATTATATATAACGATACCCTGATCTACGTTGTAGGAGATGATTTCAAGTCTTGTGAAAGTGTAATGCAAAGTTAAATTGAAAAAATTAACAACTGGCTCTGCAAAAATAAATTAAAACTTAACGTAACAACGACTAAATGCATGTGCTTAAATAATAATGGTTTAAATGCCAACATATTAATAAATAGTCAACTTATCGAATGCGTGGATGGAATAAAATACCTCGGTGTTTTTATTGACAATAAACTTAAATTTAGTCAACATGTTTATAATCAATGCGCTAAGATCTCTAAAAAAATCGGGTTTTTCAAAAGAATTCGAAAGTATATAACTTTAAATGGTGCGTTAACTATGTCCCGATCTACATTGCCCGATATTTCCACGAAGATTTTTCCAGAAATCGGGTGAAATGTACACACAGAACGATTTTTTCCATGAGATTTTTTTCTTGTCTTCATTTTTTTATTTCTGTGCCCTTCATTTTGCATTGATATTCACTCACACCATCAACCCAATGGCACACTGACACCGAACACAAACAAAAAACTGGAAAGAGGGCGAAAGAGAACATAAACAGACTGGAAAAATCGTAAGAGTTTTGTGGTACAAACGATTTGATCCCTACCCCTCACTTTTCACTCCCTTCACCTTCGAACAAAAGATCGGCACTGGAAAAATCGTTCAATGTAGACCGGGACTATCTATAATACATTGATTTTACCATATTTCGATTACTGTTCGTCGATAATATAAATGTCAAATAGTGAAAATATAAGAAAACTTCAAGTATTACAAGATAGAGCAATGAGAACAGTGCTTAATTGCGAATAAAGAACACCAATTTATGACATGCTTACGGTCTTTCCCTTCAAGCAAGCGAGCTCGTTTTCGGTCCGCAAACGTATCAAACAACGTATGGACGACTTCGCATTCGGATCCAAATACGGATCGAAAAACTGCGTTTTGTGGCTCAAATTAGTATGGAAATTAGAATCACCACGGAGCCATTATGTGAATGTATTGTGAGAGAGAGAGTTTTTCAATTCACCATACTCGGAGAACCGAAACCAAATGGAATCTAAAACGGTTCCAAAAAAAATGAATGAATTGAGGCATACCCAAAACCCAACCCAAATGTACTAAAAAAACTTCCCATCTAGTCCAGTTTCTCCATTGCCTACAAAAATAAAACAAACAGAATTTTTTTATTGCAAGAGTTTTTTTTATTTATCATTCATAAAAGGTTTTCTAAAGATTATTTCGCACTTATAAACATGACATATTTCCACAAATATAAATTTACAATTAATAAATAGAAACTTGCATTTCTGATTAAAAATTTTTTCAAAGTTTTAACAAGAAAAAAGAGATACAAAAGCAACCGTCTTCGCCACGCTACCTACAAAACTGAACTAAAGAAAAGTGGTGGAAATTAAGGCAAAATGATTGTATACTTCGCCTATGCTCTCTCTATTTCTCGGTGCTTAAAAAAACTACTCGATTCTCGTTCTTTTTACATGCGTACACAGAAAATTTGTTATTGTGTGTGAGACACTCATTTTTTTTTGGAGTCCCAAGTGAACCGAGAAATTTGGGTCCGTGATTTTGCTTGAAGGGTTGGATGGTTAACCCTTTCGGTACGGATGTGGTACAAGTCCATCCCTTCAAGCAAAATCACGGACCCAAATTTCTCGGTTCACATTGGGACTCCAAAAACAATGAGTGTCTCACACACAATAACAAATTTTCTGTGTACGCATGTAAAAAGAACGAGAATCGAGAGTATTTTTTTTTCAAGCATAGAGAGATAGAGAGAGTATAGGCGAAGTATACCATAATTTTGCCTTAATTTCCACCACTTTTTTTTAGTTCAGTTTTGTAGGTAGCGTGGCGAAGACGGTGGCTTTTTTATCTCTTTTTTCTTGTTAAAACTTAAACATTTCCAATCAGAAATGCAAGTTTCTATTTATTAAATGTAAATTTATAGTTTTGGAAATATGTCATGTTTATTAGTGTGAAATAGTCTTTAGAAAACCTTTTATGAATGATAAATAAAAAAAACTCTTGAAATGAAAAAATTCTGTTTGTTTTAATTTTGTAGGCAATGGAGAAACTGGAATAGATGGTATGCCTCAATTCATTCATTTTTTTTTTGAACCGTTTTAGATTCCATTTGGTTTCGGTTCTCCGAGTATGGTGAATTAAAAAACTCTCTCTCACAATACATTCACATAATCCGTATTTGGATCCGAATGCGAATTCGTCCATACGTTGTTTGATACGTTTGCGGACCGAAAACGAGCTCGCTTGCTTGAAGGGATATAAATGTTTTTTGGCTTGTACCACATCCGTACCGAAAGGGTTAAATATTGAACAAAGACTTAAATTTAATGCGCTTGTGATGATTTTTAAAATCAAAAATTAAATGTATCCTACATATTTACAACAAAACTTGAGCTATATAACAAATTTGTTTTATAATCTAAGGAATACCGGTGATTTTAGACTTCCATTATACAGAAGAGCTGCAACCCAAAACAACCTACTATACAAAGGCATCCAACTTTTTAATAGCCTTCCTAATACCTTAAAGACTGAGCGAATCTTAAATAAATTTAAATCTTTATTAAAACCTCTTTTAAAGAATAATGCTTTATAATATTGTGCTTTTATTTTAAGTATTATTTAAGTATAACATGTTATTATAGCCGCAGTATTTTCCCTTGTACTCTTAACTACCTATATAATCTTTAATTGTCAACCCAGTAAGCACATAAAAGTCTCAATAAATATCAATTCAATTCAATTCAAATTCAAATTTAAAAAAAAAATAGCTTGGAATTGTTTTTCTGTGAGTAAAATTGTTTCAAAATACAGAACTAGGAGAAATGTATAGTGTAGCAAGTTATTTTTCTTGGAGCAGCAGTGACGATGAAGAGGAAGAAAATGGAAAGAAAAAAATTATTACTGCAGATGAGATTGATTCGATCCAAAGCAAAGCCTATAGATTTACCAGATTTCTTTAAGTTTTTTTGTATCCTTTGAAGATTCGTCAATATTGGTGAATAATTTTTCTTGGACTTGTGTCTGCTTTTCCAACATCTTTTAAAAAACATTTTCCCTTTTTTTTTTTTTTGTTTTCTTTCTCACATTTTCATCCTCAAATATAACTTCTTCTATTGTTGGCTCTTCCTGGTCATCCAATGTCGGATCTTCAACACACATCTCGTAGGTAGATCTCACCAGCAGGTGTGGCAGTGGTTGATGATGGATTTGAAGGAGTCAAAGTTCCAATTTTAACCGCAGCTGTGGATGAAGTAACTGCAATGGGCTTGCGGGAAACTCTGTAGAACGAGCCACCGATTTTCGGGCGGTTTGCTTTGTACGAGCCATATTTATTTCACTTTTTTACAAAAAAAATTCAGAAACTTAACTTCACTTAAAACTTACTTTGCACTTGCTAATTTTGTTATAATTAACCCTAAATAAAGGTTCTTAAAATTATGTATATATACAAAAACAAATTTAAAAATCTTACATTTTGCTATATTTTTATTACTGTCGTTTACAAATTTCTCGACGACAGAAACTGGCATTAATTCAGTCGTTTTTGTTATGAAAACGACTTACGGAATACCAAAAAAAAAATTAATGAACGCGTTCCGCAAGTGAAAAACGAAAAATTGGCGTTGAACGCCTTACGTAATACCAAAAACGCAATGTCGTTTTTCAACATGGCGTTCAACGCCTTACGGAATAAGGGTGAATAATAATTGAACTTGTCATTATGCCAAATAATGTTTTATCTTAACAGCCCGATTCTCCCCCTTGTGAGGAGTCACAAGTTATAAGCCCTTGTGACTATTTATTGTGAGGATTGTTGTGACTCGATAACAATATCGAATTCTCCCCCAATCCTCACAAGAAAACTCACAACGAAACACCACTGCAAAGGTGAATTGTTAAGTGTCATTATTTGAGCAGCTGATTATCAAAAAAAAACATAAATTGAAATTGGTCCAGTCGGATTATTCCCTCTTTTATTAAAAATACATAAATAAATATATTAAGCAAGTGCCACGTAACATATTGTATATTTTGTATGTATTATTATAGTAATAGAACATATTTTAAGCAGAAAACATCAAGCAACAAATAAGACAAAGACAAGGAAGTTGGATGAATATCGTGTGGGCTCAGCAAACAAAATTTAAAATGCTATCCTAGAGAGCAAATTGATAATAATTTATTGTGTGTTGTCAATGTGATTATTTTGCTAAAAATGCTGTGTTGTTGTAAAATTATTAGTTTTGTATTTAAGGATACAACTTCGTTAATAAAACATTCACCAGATCAAATCCACTTTTTTTTTTTTTAATACAGACAAATTTTCTAAGAATATTGAAAATTCGTTTTAAAAAATAAACCTATCCGAATCGAAATGATGAAACTTATGTCGAATTCCTTACAGCCATTTGAAGTCGATTTCATTTAAAAATTTTTCTTGGTAGAAGGAATTTAAAAAAAATTCGAATTTTTTTTTGTGAGTGTGTGAGTGCAATTTGACAGGAATTTTGTTGCCGCACAAAAACAAAGAAGTTGTGCGCGCTAAACAAATATTAAAGTGTATTTTATTTTTCGCGTTGTTTTGATAATTTAAAACCAAATATATTTCGTCTGAAAATTGAAAAAGAACAAAAACAATTGTGCGCGTAATCAAGTAAAAAAATTACAATCCAAAATCCATCCAGACACAGCAGCGAAGATCTATTCTGAATATTTCACTAGGGGACGAAGATAAATAAATTTGCAACGTGTTTTTCTCGCGAATTGTATGTTATTTAAATGGGATTTTTGTTTCTTGAAGATATATGCACAATTATCTTTACCTTTTTTGATCATTCACTGAAATATTAAATAATTTGAAACACTTTAACATTTGTTTTCATTTTTAACATCGTCACAAAATTGTAATGAGAACATTTAATTTCATCCTGATGCATGAGAAATGTCAAATATTGATAGTGTGTGTGCGATTTGATGTGAAATCTAGCTAAAAACGCAAGATTTGTTTGACAGCATTAAAATCGATTTTGTTTAGAAAAAATTCGATTTGTTCAGAAAAATTCGAATTTGTTTGGTTGTAAGGAATTCGACATTAAACAATTTGAGAGTTGTGACCTGCTCTGAAGGAGATCACAATTTCTATTATTTTTATGACTGTCACAAGTTGTGACTATGGGGGAGAATTCGAAAAAAGTCACAAAATCAGTTTTACCTCTTGCTGTGACTTGTGATGTATCAGTGATGTTGGGGAGAATCGGGCTGTAAAACGGAATCAAATTTTCCTATCGCTCACCCAAAAATTGCTGTGGGCTATCGGTCTAATAATTTAAGGCCGTGTGTGAATTGGGTTAAAATGTTGGTTAAATTTTCTACCACGATTAAAATTTGATGTTTGGTTTGAGGTCATATCCAGCCCTATCGAGGTATCCTGAAATCGGAGAATTTTCTACCGAGGTATCCGTTCCGATTGACAGATCGGACAATCTTCCGATAAAATGAAACGACTATCATCGCATAGCGATGAAGTGCGTTCAGTCCAGAATTGTTGACAGTTGTGCGTTAAATTTCTTCCGAAATTCTCCGACAAAAAATAGTTGCGGAATATTTTAAGAAAAGTAAGCAAAAAAATATAAATAAATATAATTTTGTTTCGTTAATGCAATAAACAACAAAGACGACTCAGCAAGAGATGTTGGTTGAAATAACAAATAGGGTAGAGTTGCCTAATTCCGGCCGTCTCCAGTAGCCGGCCGCCTACCAAAAATGGCTCGTAATTAGTGAAATAGTAGTGATAATTCTGTGGTTAGAGTTTTTAAAGGGTCTGTCATCTCTCTCCTACTAATTGCAACTTTTTTCGTTCCATTATACAAGTATACTAGCTCAGTTTTTACATCTGTAGTTGTGCGATCTCGCCGGCACACGATTTTATTAAGTTTTGTTGTCAAAAACGTTAGTTGGACATTGTTCCAAAATAAGCGTTTATTTTGAAATATTTGGAAGTAAATGTCTTTTATGCATATATATTTGTTTATTATGTTATATTTTAGTCAAATCTACTTTAAAAAGCGAAAAAAAAGTAATTTTTACGATTTTTTTAAGCGGGCCGGCAATAGGACACACAAAAAACCTCTGTTGCTTATATTCGGCCACCCCGGCCGAAGATAGGAAACATTATTTTTTGTCTGTCTCCTTATTTCGGCCCCTTTAAAAACAAAAGGAAAAATACCACAATTTTATTATATTTAATTATTTTATTATAAATTAGGTCCTAACTTATTCACTCTACATTAAATTTAAATTTGCTATTAAAAATGGGAAATTAATCAAATTTGTATGAAAATTTTAAACAATCCCTTTTTTAATGATGCGTTTAAATTAAATGGGGATTAAATAAATTAGGCCTAAAGGCCAATTTTTCAATAGTCAGTTAAGCAGTCAGTTAGTAGGTACTTAATCCTCAGAAAGAGCAAAATTTGTTTAAGGCTTGGTCTTATTTCAGGAGGCTTGAACTGGACGAGAAACATGACTGTCCTTTTAATTTCTTTACTAAAATAAAATAGTGACAGCTAAGTGTTCAGGTGTGTTTCGAAAATACATAATTCTGAGCGCTCAGAAGTCAGAACACGCTTGGTTCAGAGGATGTTCAGAGCATTCTCGATATGCTCGGACTCTGTTCAGAACTCTTTTCTGAGCTTAAAAAGAAAAAGCCTATTTTCTGGATAAAAATTGACCTTAAAGTCAAAAAGAAAAATGGTACAGGCTACAAACAGGATATCTGAGGACTCAAAAACGAAATCAAATTTATTAAAACGCAATTACAAAGGCTGGTATTTCCTCTACAAATAAAAGCCTAAACGAAGTTTCTATCATTAGTATTAACAGAGAAATTTCTGTTAACATGGCTAAGGGAACACCAAAGTAAGCCTTTTCTTAAATCCCCGATAAAAGATGTAACAGTTAGAGATAGACCATTACTGTACAACGATATTGTTCTAAGAATATACCCAGAAATCATTTCCTAATTTATTTTAATTTTGTATTCTAATTTTTATTTTTATTTTATATATTAAAACTTCATATCACAACTTTTGATTTTAAATATAACTATGCGACGTGTTTCGGAGTGCTACTCCATCCTTGGGCTATCGGGATATTAAGTTTTAATATACCTATGTACCCATAAAATAAAAATTAAAACTAAAATTAGAAAAATAATTTGAATTTTGTATTTAATTTATTAATTTGAAATTTATTTAAAGATTAAACATTTATAATGAACACAAGTTGGAGACAAGAAACTCATAAAATGTATTTTTTTATGTTTAATACTTGTTTTTCTAATATAACTAAAAACGAAAGTAGGTAGGTATGTTGTTTTGTTATAAGGAAAAAAAAAATAAAATAGTTGAATTCGTAAATATAGCCTTTTACTGAGGGGGCTGAGTATAGGAAACACAAAGGCCGGAATCAGGATCCAAGGGGCCGAAAACAGGAAAATGTGAGTTTTTTCAGAAAAACAATGAAATATATTGTTTTACGTTAAAATATTATTGTTTTATGTTTGTATAACTCTTAAGAAATCTCTAATGAACAATTTGGTAAATAAAACAATATCAAAAAGTTAAAAATTCAAGGCCTATTCATAAGTTTTGTCGGAAAATTTCGTTAAGGGGCCGGCTACTGGCAACTCTACCTAGATGATAAAACAACACTGTCCATTTTTGTGGACCAATTTATAAACTTTTAAACATCACAAAGATTTTGACTTATTGAACTAATCCGGACGAATGTGTCAAATGAATGCGATTGTTTGCTTTATCTTTTTTGTTCCGAAGTGGATACCTCGAACGAAATCTAAGTTCCGATCGGAACATACTATCGTTTCGGAACTTTTTCCCAACGGATATCTCGATAGAGCTGATCATCTTTCCTTTCGTTTTTCGTTTACAGTTTTAAATTACTCTATCTTGAGAAACGTTCATCGTTTAAAGTTATAAACTATATTTCTTGAGAAACGTCAAATTTTAACACATTTTAACCTGCTCTACAGCTGCATAAATTTTAAGGCATTTTATTCACCACGCTAGTGTCAAAATTTAACCAAGATAGAAAATTTAACCAACATTTTGACCCAATTCACACACGGCCTAAAACGCAAAAAATAAAATCCCTAATGTTGAAAATTTAAAAAGCATTTAAGCAAATGTTGATATTATGGTCAAATTTGTAAACGTTAAATTTAGAAAGCTTTTTCGATATTTCCCTTATTCAAAACGACAACATTGGTTCTGACATGCGTTTCTTTGCTGGCACATCTTTGTTTAGCAATTTATTTTATTTAAGAAACTATTTGACAAGCTACTGTTTGCAGCCCAGATCTGTTTAATAGTGCTTTTTTGCAATTAAAAAAATCTTTTGTTTACATTTTTCGAAAGATGAACAGATTCCAATATTAATCTTAACTAAATTTAAACCACTTTTGCTTTAGGAGCGAGTATGTGCACAAAGTTGAGCGCTTGTTTGTACACCGACCGCACGCAGTATTGCAGGGTGTCGATTATTGCGTAAATTCATATCCGAATTGTGTACCAATCAGGATACCCGACTCCTTCCGGTTCTCAACAATTTTCTTAAATATCCGGATATATGGATGGTGTGAAGATTCGGATTTTATGTTCCTTGAAATGAAATTGACAAGAAAATAGTGAATAGGTTACGTGAATGCCAAGACTTATCGTATCGTACAAACAATATCCTGAGATAATTACATCGACTTACAAAATGTGTGTCCAAGTTGTCCAACTGGTTGGCTTATTTTCTATATTTACAAATCAAAAATGGATCCATTCCGAAAGAACAGCTCCTGTTGGTCATCTTCATCCTTAGTCCTATCAACGTCTAGTATTTTTTCTTGAAAAGTTGTGAAAAAGTTGCCCTTACTTTTCTCATGCAAATACGATTCAATAGGTTCCAGTTTTTGTGGATAATATTTGGCACTTATATGTTCAGGATAATTGCATTGTAAATTTGGAATCCACTCGTCAATTGCTCTGGGACGAATTCCATATTGGTCATCGAAAAATGTGAAAACTTGTTCTTTCGTTGAGAAATTGTTGAAAATAACACGTCTTCGTCGGCGCATCAGCTTGCCCCACATAAACGTCAAATGATGATGAAAACATTGAAAGGACAGGTCGTCGCCGGCAGCATGTGCTATGTCTAGCCACTGTTGTAGACATTCGACTGTTGTCTGCTGGGTTCCAGTGAAAAGGGACGGATTTGCCAAGAGCGCTCTCGCTGCCATAACACCATCGGCTTCGGTTTTTTCGTATATTTCGTCAGCGTCTAGTGTATTTTTTACGTCGCCATTGACAATGAGGGGAATTTGAATCGATTTTTTAATTGCTGCCATGGCGGCAACATCAACTGGATGCGATGTTTTTTGCCATTGCGTTCGGCCGTGAATAACTAGAAATGTAGCTCCACAATGCTCCAACTGACGACAGAGATCAATGGTTGATCCTATGTCTCCTTGTAGGAGACGCAGTTTAAGAGACACACTAAATGTAGATGGGAGATTTCGGCGTAGCGTCTTAACAATATCCTCGACCAATTCTGGCTTTCGCAGAAGCGCACATCCGTACCCTTTGGCGATTGCCCATGATTGAGGGCAGCCGCAGTTCAAATCAACGCCATCAACGAAGGAACTTACAAGTTCACTCGAAGCCAACATGTCAATGGGATTTTCAGCTGCAAACTGTGCGATCAGTGGACGATCATCTAGAAATCTTTGCGTTAGAATAAGTCGAATGGAAAGTTTCTTTAAGGCTTGGCTTACATTTATTGGTAGAAAATTCACTTAGGCGTGCTTCCTGGCTATGATTGAATGAATTCGACACTATCATTGGTGTAAAACAAAGCCTAACATTGTTTTGACGTAAGAGACGCCGGAATTCTTGCCTAAAAGAACAACACAATTAAAAACGTTTTGCATTTTCAAAATAGTAAATTTCTTACTTGCTGTAGCGTACCATTGGAGCTGCGACATTGACATATGTGTGTTGTTGTTTCGCACTTTGAAATAATTGTTTTATATCTTGAAATTCGTTCATACTGCGAAGTGTGCAAATGAAAGCTGCCTCTATTTATTTATTTACTTTTTTTTAAATCATTGACTAATGAAGAGCTACATAAAACATAACCTATAAATTTGTTTTGTTGTTCAGGTTCTTAACGTCGTTTCAAAAAATTGAGGTGGATTGGGATTGGCTTTTCAACACCGTTTACAAGCAGTATCGAAAGATCGAAATGGATTAAGATCGACCACAATTTGGAGTTAAGTCCCCCTTCACACAAGGAAACTGATGGTGGATTTACATGTATCTGCATTTGGTTTGACGGGATTCACACAAGGAAACTGAGTTGTCAGAAACTAGCTAGTTTGTTTGCGAGAAGGGTATGAGGGGAGATTTTTTGTCTTCCTTTTACGGCCTTCTCACCCACAAACTCCCATTTGCCAGCAACTCAGTTTCCTTGTGTGAAAGGAATCTTTCTGAACAAAAAAAGGGATGCCAAATACAAAATGTATATTTGTTAGATAGAGAGTAAAGATCAAAAGCAGAAAAACTTCGTTTCTGCATTATAGGAAAATCCCATAAAGAAGACGAACATGTTCATCTTCTTGATGGTTCTCTTTCAGTCGCTCGGATTTTGTGTATATATCTGTCCTGTTCTACTTTTCTGCATTTTGCAGATGAAGATACCTGTAAATCCACTATGATGGTGGATTTACATGTATCTTCGTCCGAATTCTGCAAAAAAAAGGGGATCCAAATTAAAATTTACATTTGTTGGATAGAGAGGGAACACCAAAATGCAGAAGATCTTCGTGCTTGAAGATTATAGGAAGTGCCATAGTGCAGATATGAAGACGAACATGTTCATCTTCTTGATGGTTCTCTTTCACACGCTCGGAGTTTTGGCATACATCTGTCCCGCTCTACTTTTCTTCAAATTTGCAGGCGAAGATACATGTAAATCCAGCATGAGTTGCTAGCAACTGGGAGTTTATAGGCGAGAAGGGCAAGATGTAAGAGGAGGGAAAAAATATACCCGAGCAACGATTTAAAGAGATTTTTATCGTATTCCTTCTCACACTGTTCGTAACAAGCCGCATCCACAAGCCATGTACGATGGCAGGAATATATGCACGATATGGTGGATTTACATGTATCTGCATTCGGTTTTTCCAAAAAAAAGGGATGCAAAACACAAAATGTTTATTTGTTAGATAGAGGGAAAAGATCAAAATGCAGAAGAACTTCGGTTCTGCATTATAGAAAAGTGCCATATAATGCTGGATTAACATGCAAATATGAAGAAAAGTAGAGCGGGACAGATGTATGCAAAAACTCCGAGCGTGTGAAAGAGAGTCATCAAGAAGATAAACATGTTCGTCTTCATATCTGCAGTATGGCACTTCCTATAATGTTCATGCACGAAGATCTTCTGCATTTTGGTGTTCCCTCTCTATCCAACAAATGTACATCTTGATTTTGCATCCTTTTTTTTGCAGAAGTCGGACGAAGATACATGTTAATCCAACATAATGCTAAATTTACATGTATCTTTGTCTGCCAATATGAAGAAAAGTAGAGCGGAACAGATGTATGCCGTAACTCCGAGCTTGTGTAAGAGAACCATCACGAAGATGAATATGTTCGTCTTCATATCTGCATTATGGCACTTCCATCTTCATGCACGAAGATCTTCTGCATTTTAGTGTTCCCTCTCTATCCAACAAATGAACATTTTAATTTTGCATCCCCCTTATTTTGCAGAAGTCGAACGTAGATACATGTAATGTCGGATTTATATGTATCTTCGTCTGAGTTCTGCAAACAAAAAGGGGATGCAAAATTTAAATTTACATTTGTTGGATAGAGAGAGATAACCAAAATGCAGAAGATCTTCGTGCATGAAGATTATAGGAAGTACCATAATGCAGATATGAAGACGAACTTCTTCATCTACTTGATGGTTCTCTTTCACATGCTCGGATTTTTGGCATACATCTATCCCAGTCTACTTTTCTTCATAACTGCAGACGAAGATACATGTAAAGCCAGCATAATGCTGGATTTACATGTATCTTCGTCTGCAAATATGAAGAAAAGTAGAGCGGGACAGATGTATGCCAAAACTCCGAGCGTGTGAAAGAGAACCATCAAGAACATGAACATGTTCGTCTTCATATCTGCATTATGGCACTTCCTATAATCTTCATGCACGAAGATCTTCTGCATTTTGGTGTTCCCTCTCTATCCAACAAATGTACATTCTGATTTTGCATCCCCTTTTTTTTGCAGAAGTCGGACGAAGATACATGTAAATCCACCATAGTGCTGGATTTACATGTATCTTCGTCTGCATAATACAGAAAAGTAGAGCAGGACAGATGTATACAAAAAATCCAAGCGAGTGAAAGAGAACCATCAAGAAGATGAACATGTTCGTCTTTATCTCTGCACAATGGCACTTTTCTATAATGCTGGATTTACATGTATCTTCGTCTGCAAGTATGAAGAAAAGTAGAGCGGGACAGATGTATGCCAAAACTCCGAGCGTGTGAAAGAGAACCATCAAGAAGTTGAACCACTGAGATGAACATGTTCGTCTTCATATCTGCATTATGGCACTTCCTATAATCTTCATGCACGACGATCTTTTGCATTTTGGTGTTTCCTCTCTATCCAACATATGTACATTTTAATTTTGCATCCCCTTTTTTTGCAGAAGTCGGACGAGGAAACATGTAATGTTGGATTTACATGTATCTTCGTCTGAGTTCTGCAAAAAAAGGGGATGCAAAATTAAAATGTACGAAAATTAAATTTACACTTGTTGGATTGAGAGAAAACACTTAAATGCAGAAGATCTTCGTGCATGAAGATTATAGGAAGTGCCATAATGCAGATATGAAGACGAACATGTTCATCTTCTTGGTGGTTGTCTTTCACACGCACGGATTTTTAGCATACATCTGTCCCACTCAGTGGCGATTCCTCTCAGTTAGCAGGTTTATCGCCGCTAAACCAAGAATTTAAATAAATAAATTATATAATGTAATGTTGAAATAATGATAATGATAAATTGCAATAATCAATACTATAAATACAAAAAAACTACCCACCTACCACTACCTACCTAATTTCAAATCATATTTTCCTTCACACAACACAAAACTCCCATCTTGCTATCTGCCTCAGCGTTACAATATGCGATACCAAAACCAAATTCCCAACAAAGAGCATTGATATAATAATAACAAAAAAAATAGATACCTACCTAACCTACCCACATTGTTCTAACACAATATACACAACACAAAACTGTCATACAACAAGTTTTCCTTGAAAGCTTACAAGTTACAACATCCGCGCTACCAAATTGCATACAATTTTTAATAATATCTATTCAAAATATAAAAAAATAAAAACACAAATACAATACAATATATAATACAAGAGCGTTTTACTACACATGTCCTAAGCAAAGCCAAGCTAAATAAATGAAAGCGTTTCGTAAGGGTAAGTATGATGCGATAAAGCACGATACTTCAGGTATGCAAGCAGATCCAGGACCAGGTACCTACTTACATTTTGGGTTCGTTTTTTGTCATCTCTTTTTTTACTTTCGTATTATGTTTTTAGGAAAATGCGGTAGGAAGGATGAATGCGTGTGCTTATTGTTTTATTATTATTATTATTATTATTATTATTATTATTATTAAAAAATTTTTTTAGCACAGTCAATAATTCCAAAAAAAAACGCTCAATTGGCAAAGCGCGATGTAGTTCTGTATTTTTGATATGTTGTTGGGACATGTTAGAGTAGTCTGTATATATGTTTGCAACTTCAAAAAACCTGTGCTCGCTTCAGGAAAAATGCAACAGTGAAAAAAACGCTAAATTCATCCCTTTTTTCCGACATTTTCCTTTATAACTTTGGAAATATGCAACTTAGGAAAAAACCGCCGTCCAACTATAAACTTGTTTGTTATAAGATTTTCTACAAGACAACATAAGTTTTAATGTTTGTGTTGTAGTCTCCATGTTGTGTATTTTTTGAAAAATATGAAGATTATAATAAAATAAAATAAAATTTTTGTAAATTTTCTCTGAAAGCATAACTCCGAGCGTGTGTAAGAGAACCATCAAGAAGATGAACATGTTCGTCTTCATATCTGCATTATGGCACTTTCTTTAATCTTCATGCACGAAGATCTTCTGCATTTTGGTGTTCTCTCTCTATCCAACAACTATACATTTTAATTTAGCATCCCCCTTTTTTTGCAGAAGTCGGACGAAGATACATGTAAATCCACCATTAATCTACCATTATTGCTGGATTTACATGTATCTTCGTCTGCATAATGCAGAAAAGTAGAGCAGGACAGATGTATGCAAAAAATCCGAGCGAGTGAAAGAGAACCATTAAGAAGATGAACATGTTCGTCTTCATTTCTCTATTATGGCACTTTCCTATAATGCAGAAACGAAGTTCTTCTTTATTTTGATCTTTTCTCTCTATCTAACAAAAATAAATTTTGTACTTGGCATCCCTTTTTTTGTGCAGAAACCAAACGCAGATACATGTAAATCCACCAGAAGATACATGTAATGCTGGATTTAAATGTATCTTCGTCTGCTAATATGAAGAAAAGTAGAGCGGGACAGATGTATGCTAGAACTCCGAGCGTGTGAAAAGGAACCATCAAGAAGTTGAGCATGTTCGTCTTCATATCTGCATTATGGCACTTCCTATAATCTTCATGCACGAAGATCTTCTGCATTTTGGTGTTCCCTCTCTATCCAACAAATGTACATTTTAACTTTGCATCCCCTTTTTTTTGCAGAAGTCAGACGAAGACACATGTAAATCCTACATAAATCCACCATGATGGTGGATTTACATGTATCTTCGTCCGACTTCTGTAAAAAAAAGGGGGATGCAAAATTAAAATTAACAATTGTTGGATAGAGAGGGAACACATAAAAATCCAGAAGATCTTCGTGAATGAAGATTACAGGAAGTGCCATAATGCAGATATGAAGACGAACCCCAACTAACAATTCAGCTTCTTTTAGCTTAAAAATATTGATGTGCCGCAGGTTTCACTTTATATAAAGCTTCGGTACGGCCTTCGGTGGAACTAAATTTCTTATACATGTAACAAGCTGGATAACTGCTTCTTTAAAGCCGAATAGAAATAAGAAAAAGAAGACTTACCGAGTTTGCGAGCTGTCACTCGAATAGGCTTCTAAAATTGATATTTCAGAAGATGATTGAAGATGTCACTTTAAAAAAGCTGCATAAAATTTGTATTTAAGTTACTGCCTTTAAAAGTTTTCTGTAACCATTTTCAATAAGCTTTATTGAATACTTCTATACGGCTTGTTAAGTCTTACTAAATAATCATAAAAGAATGGCCACATTCGGTTGGTAGGCAGACATATATGGTATCTACTTTAGCATCTGATACGTTTTCGAACCGTGTATGTAACCAAACCAAACGAAAACCAAGAAAATAAACAGGTGAGATATCAGCTGTTAGTATGAAGTATCTCTCTCAAACCAATTCGAAAGCGGCGCGGAACATTCGCCGACAGCAGTTTTTTTTTGTTGTTCAGAATTATTTATATGTCATTTATTTTTATGATTGTGAATGGTTCGCCCTGCATAGAGAATGTTCCAAGTTGGTTTGGGAGAGCCTTAATCCAAACAGATCCGAACATTTTTGGGATAGCCTTAGATTTCTTTTTGATATATCAGCTGTTTGGTTCATCGGCTGGTTTTTTCTTTAGGCATTACAACAACACGAACAAATCTAGATACCATTGGCGACGTACCCGAACGCGGCCAATATGTCAATCTATAATAAAGAAGCTCGAATTTGTATAATTAATTTTAAAGAAGCTTTTTAAAAAAACTGTATTCACATTTATAAATATATATGTATATTGAATAAATTGAACACGTGGGAAGAAATATAATTCATTTTACTTGATTAATCTATTTGAGCATTCGGAAAGCTACTTTTCATTGGTTTAATACATAAGCTTCAATGCACGATAATCAGAAACAAGGTTTATGCTTATCAAATAAACATAACCTTCCGCATTTCCGTATATCTGGGTATTTATGTGACGTCACGGTCAGCTTTTATGTTTTTGTTTTATTTAAATTAATTTAAGTATTTAAATAAATTGTTTTTAAATTCTTAATGAGCAGTTTAAAAATAGAAAAAATTATAACAACGATCAAAAAAAGTTAATTATTTTTCTTTTCTCCGAACATAAGCAGATGATTGTAACGTCACACCACAAATGAGCATACCTTGTTTCTGTTAATCGTGCTTAAGTGGCCGTGTTTTTTCGGATTGAAATTATCAAAAATATGCATTATTACTAAGTTTATTTTAAAAATATTGATATTAATTTAAGACTATTGAAATGAAAATGGAGCAAGGGGACTGCCAAACAAATCGTTTAGGTACATTCGTTTCCTCACGCGAAATGTATAAGAGAGTTAAAGAAATCTTGTTCATGTGTGAAATTTTGTATAGAAGCTCGGATTTATTGATTCAATATAGCTTTTAACGGCCTTTAGTCCATAAAAATTGGCGTTTCGTCCCGGCGTTCTCACTTGGACTCTTCAGTTGACAGTGAGGGCCTTGTCAAGACGCAATTTTTATTAAGTTCAGTCCAGCTTACATCAATTTTACAGCGAAAATCGAATGTGAACTATATCCAACCCAATTAGAATTTCTAATCAAGAATTGTTGGAAATTTTGTTACCCGTGGCCTGGCATTGTTAACATATGAGTGTTTTTTGTAATACAAATTCTATATACTACTGAAATACATCAGCCAAGTAGAAGACTTAGCATTATTTAATTGGACTTGTTGAATTATTGATTCAATATAGCTTTTAACGGCCTTTAGTCCATAAAAATTGGCGTTTCGTCCCGGCGTTCTCACTTGGACTCTTCAGTTGACAGTGAGGGCCTTGTCAAGACGCAATTTTTATTAAGTTCAGTCCAGCTTACATCAATTTTACAGCGAAAATCGAATGTGAACTATATCCAACCCAATTAGAATTTCTAATCAAGAATTGTTGGAAATTTTGTTACCCGTGGCCTGGCATTGTTAACATATGAGTGTTTTTTGTAATACAAATTCTATATACTACTGAAATACATCAGCCAAGTAGAAGACTTAGCATTATTTAATTGGACTTGTTGAATTATTGATTCAATATAGCTTTTAACGGCCTTTAGTCCATAAAAATTGGCGTTTCGTCCCGGCGTTCTCACTTGGACTCTTCAGTTGACAGTGAGGGCCTTGTCAAGACGCAATTTTTATTAAGTTCAGTCCAGCTTACATCAATTTTACAGCGAAAATCGAATGTGAACTATATCCAACCCAATTAGAATTTCTAATCAAGAATTGTTGGAAATTTTGTTACCCGTGGCCTGGCATTGTTAACATATGAGTGTTTTTTGTAATACAAATTCTATATACTACTGAAATACATCAGCCAAGTAGAAGACTTAGCATTATTTAATTGGACTTGTTGAATTATTGATTCAATATAGCTTTTAACGGCCTTTAGTCCATAAAAATTGGCGTTTCGTCCCGGCGTTCTCACTTGGACTCTTCAGTTGACAGTGAGGGCCTTGTCAAGACGCAATTTTTATTAAGTTCAGTCCAGCTTACATCAATTTTACAGCGAAAATCGAATGTGAAGCTCGGATTTATTTAAAAAAAATTTAAAGTTTTTAAAAAGGAAAAGGCTGATTAAGTTTTTGCATCTTCCAAATTATATCTAAGGTGGTTGAGTAGTTAGAGTGATGGACTGTCACGTAGGAGTTCCCGAGTTCGATCCCTAGTGAGGTAAAAATATAATTTATGTTTTATAATTGTTTCCGATACTTACTTTACTTTACTTTTGATGGCGCTCACAGCCCAGGATGGGCTTCGGCCTCAACTAACAAGCCCCTCCAGCCAGCTCTGTCCCTAGCTAGCCGCTTCCAGTTGCGCACACCGAGTGCTTTGATGTCGTCATTCACTTGATTGCGCCACCTGTTACGGGTTCTTCCTCTGCTGCGTACCCCATCGGGGTTGGATTCGAAGACTCGTCGGGCAGGTGCGTTGCTGTCCATACGCTCCACGTGCCCCAGCCATCTAAGCCGCTGTATTTTCAGCTTTTTGACCAGGTCAACGTCGCTGTATAGCCCGTATAGCTCGTCGTTGAATCTTCTCCTCCATATTCCTTCGATACACACCGGACCGAAAATCACACGAAGAATCTTCCTCTCAAAGCACCCTAGCAGATTTTTATCCGAATCTTTCAGTGTCCATGCTTCTGACCCATAAAGCAGGACCGGGATGATTAGGGTTTTGTATAAAGTCTCCTTGGTTCTCTGAGAGAGGGCCTTACTACTTAAATGCCTTCTTAGACCGAAGAAACAGCGGTTGGCAAGAGTAATTCTTCGCTTGATCTCTGCACTGATGTCATTCTGCGATGTAATAGTGGAGCCCAGGTAGACAAAGTCCTTGACAACTTCGAAGTTATATCTGTCCATCGTGATATTTTGCCCGAGTCGACGATGTTGAGATTCCTCTCTCGATGACAGCATATACTTCGTCTTGTCCTCATTAACCGCCAATCCCATTCTAGCCGCCTCCGATTCAATGCTCGCAAATGCCCCTGCCACAGCTCGCTTCGTTCTGCCGACAATGTCTATGTCATCCGCATATGCAAGCAATTGAACGGACTTTTGATAGATTGTACCGCTGGTGTTGACATGTGCGTTGCGTACAATGGCTTCAAGAACGATGTTGAATAGGTTGCATGATAACGCGTCGCCTTGCCTCAATCCTTTCTCAACATCAAAGGAATCGGTGGTGTTCTTACCAATTTTGACGGAGCAGCGAGATTTCTCCATCGTCATCCTGCACAAGCGGACGAGTTTGGCAGGGATGCCGAGACTCGACATGGCTCTGTATAATTCGTCCCTTTTCACGCTATCATACGCGACTTTAAAATCGATAAAAAGGTGGTGTGTATCGATCTGGAATTCCCGGGATTTTTCTAAAATCTGTCGGAGTGTGAACATTTGATCGACGGTTGACTTGCCTGGCCTAAAACCGCACTGATAAGGGCCGATCAGATCGTTGACAAAAGGTTTTAAGCGGTCACACAGGATGGCCGACAAGATTTTATAAGCGACGTTTAGGAGACTAATTCCTCTGTAGTTGGTACATTTCAGAACATCTCCCTTTTTATGGATGGGGCACACTATACCGAGGTTCCATTCATCGGGCATACTTTCCTCCGACCAAATTTTGCAGATGAGCTGGTGTATGCTCTTAGCCAATTCATCTCCCGCTGATTTAAATAGCTCGGCTTGTAAGCCATCCGCACCTGCAGCCTTGTACGACTTGAGTTTGGATATCGCCAGCCGAACTTCGGTTAGGTCGGGTGGACGGAACTCTTGGCCATCATCGTCCAAGTTGAATGGAGCGTTCTGCCTATTAGCGGCATCTTGGCTGTCTTCGCCATTAAGCAGTCTAGAGAAGTGTTCTTTCCAGATCCTCAGCACTGACTGTGTGTCTACTACCATATTCCCACTCTCATCTCGGCAGGCTTCCGTTCTAGCCTTGAATCCTTGGGTGGATCGCTTCACCCTCTGATAAAATTTTCGCACATCTCCCCTACCGCTACAACCCTCAATAGACTCTACCGCCCGCTTCTCGTGCTCTCTCTTTTTCCTCCTGAGAAGTCGGCGTTCCTCTTTTCGTTTCAGCCCGTAGAGCTCCCGGGCCACTCTCTCAGCAGCTCTTGTTCGAGTCTGCAGCATTGCCTGGTAGGCCTCGTCCTTAGCTGCATGCGCTAGCCGGCACTCCTCATCGAACCAGGGGTTTCGTTGTATTCGCCTAGTGAAACCCAGCACATCAGAGGCGGCACTTCTAATGGCTTGTTGACAGTGTTCCCACTGGTCCTCTGCACTTGATGCTGGTAGCGGACCTCCTGAGAGATTAAGAGTTACGTGGTCTGCAAAAGTTCTGGCAGTCTCTTGCGATTTAAGCTTCTCGACATCGAATCTTTTCACAGCATCTGCTCTGCGTTGTCGCGTCATGGATATCCGCATACGTAGTCTAGCTACCACCAGGTAGTGATCCGAGTCAATGTTGGCCCCTCGGAACGTTCGGACATCCAAGATACTGGAAGCATGTCTCGCGTCTATCGCAACGTGGTCGATTTGGTTGACGGTTACTTGATCACGCGACCGCCAAGTCCCCTTGTGTATATTGAGGTGTGGGAAGTAGGTGCTTGAGATGATGACATTTCGCCCCGCCGCAAAGTCTGCCAGCCTGTGTCCGTTGCCGGAAGTTTCGTCGTGTAGGCTGTGTCCTCCGACTATCGAACCAAAGATGCCCTCCTTTCCGAATCTTGCGTTGAAGTCACCAAGAATGATCTTCACGTCGTACTTCGGGCACATATCATACGTTGTCTCCAAGAGATCGTAGAATGCTTCTTTGGTTGAGTCTTCTCTCCTTTCATGGGGGGCGTGAACACAAATCAGCGAAATGTTCTTAAATTTGCCTTTGATGCGGATTGTGACCAGGCGCTCGCTTACACTTCGGAAGCCCAAGACTTCTTGCCTAAGTCTTCCCCTTATCACAAAACCACAACCCAAGAGCCGCTGACCCTGTTCCTTCAAGCACCCGCCGTAGTAGATGTCACACGTTTTCAGTCTCCGTACGCCCTCTCCATCCCATCGCACTTCCTGGATGGCTGTTACGTCAGCCTTTAGCCTGTCCAGGTTCTCCACTAATTGTTCGGCTGCACGTGTTCTGTATAAGGACAGGACGTTCCACGTGCAGATCCGAAATTCATTGTCCTTGTTTCGTTTGCTGGGGTCGTCAACTTTAAAATCATCCATATCCGAGGCTTGTTGTTGTTTCGGAACAACTTTTTTTTACGTGGTAGGGAAGTTACCCCGACGCACAACCCCCGACCCGGAGGACCACACCCTTCGTATAACTCCAAGGGTAGGGAGCCAGATAAACCGCTCCTTATAGGCCTGAGCTACAAATATGTCGTAGTAGCCCATATAAGGTGTTCACTAAGTAGTTCAACCTAACTGGAACTGTAGACGCCACCGTTGATTCCATCTAGAGAATTCGTCCGCTGCCGCCTCGATGAAAGGAGAAGTGCCTTAGTGGGAACACTCCTCCCCCCCCTCTCTCGTTGGCTGTCCCCAACAGCTTTCCACGGGGATTTAAACCCCGTCTCCAGCTGAGGTACTAGACACCCGATGTTCACCACGTGGAGGTGAGAGTAGGAGTTGGTAGACAGAGGTGGATTTTGAGAAAAACCTGTGGACGCTTGTGTCCTCTTGAATGCACATAACTACCCTTTTGAATATCAGCATTGTTTCCGATACTATAGTTAATAAATAATTTAATTTGATACTTGATTTCAGATCAAATGCAGTAATAATCACATTAAAAAATAAAAATGTATCTTTTTTTTTTATTTATTTTTGTTCAGCTTCTATAAGACTTGTATTTCACTTTTATACAACCATGTCCGAAGATTTTTTTTGGCATACATCTATCCCACTCAACTTTTCTTCAAAATTGCAGACGAAGATACATGTAAAGGCAGCATAATGCTGGATTTACATGTATCTTCGTCTGCAAATATGAAGAAAAGTAGAGCGGGACAGATGTATGCCAAAACTCCGAGCGTGTGAAAGAGAACCATCAAGAACATGAAATGTTCGTCTTCATATCTGCATTATGGCATTTCCTATAATCTTTATGCACGAAGATCTTCTGCATTTTGGTGTTCTCTCTCTATCCAACAAATGTACATTTTCATTTTGCATCCCCTTTTTTATGCAGAAGTCGGACGAAGAAACATGTAAATCCACCCTTATCCGTGCACGGTGGTAGCGGCCCAAGCACTGATCTCAATAATACACTGGATAGTGGATTCCCTATATGTATAACAGTTTTTTTTTTGAAGCAAATTGAAGATGACGTTTAATGTAACTTACAACGGGGTGTGTTTGGTATCTTGATATTTTTTCTGATTTTGTAAGAAAAATTCATGGCAAAAACAGAAAAATCATAAATTGCCAAACGGGTCTTTTTTTACGTTTCTGTTGTCGATGACGTTTCCCGCCACAAAGCCAAGTTGTGATTTATAAAGAAAAGTGAATTCGAAGTGAGAGGTAAGATTTTTCCAAATAGGTATTCCTCATCTTTTACTTAATGCATATATTAATTTTCTAGTTATTATTGCCGAGCACGACGACGACAAACCGACTACCTCGACTAATTAACCACTTACAGACATTCATTTTTTTAAACACTCACGGATTGGGTTATCTTAACCGATTTCATTTATAAAATTTGAATTTTTGTATTATATAAAAATCTTTTATGTCTTTTAAAGATCGAAGACGAAAAAGATTTCGATACCAATTTATTTATTACTTACTGTATTTTTCCGCACGGCTGATAGTTTTGAAGTTAAGTAATTTTCAGTTTTGTCACTCTATTTATATAAATAAAGTATTTCTAGTCGAGAAAAATCTTTGAGATATCATTTTCCTAAATACACCGATCATTAATTTTCATTAGTTTATAATAAAAATGGGAGTAATAGCCATTCGTATTATTATTACAGTCAAAAATAATCAAGGTGGTATATCCTCAGTCTTAGTCTAATTTTAGTTTTGATAAGACTTTACAATATCAAAAAAAATCCAGGGCAGCTTTCTAAAAAAGCATCTTTTCGAGTGGCGAATTTATATAAGGACAGATATCGACATTTTTGTAACCAAAGTCTTCTTAGAGCAATTCCGCCATACCTATTGGAAAAATAAATCAAATCTTGTAACTTTTTTAATTTTTTGAAAGTTCGTTTGACTACAAAATATTCCTGTTCGTCCAAAAGGAGAAAATGCTGACCATGACCGCTCCCGCTGTAGAAATCAATGATAGATAATATATTTATTATTCTGGGTAGGAATCTGACCGTTTTTTACTGGCTTGTTACTTTAATAAGAAAATATTTTTTTTCTCTTGTATACTCCCTTATGAATAAAATGGTTCATCGAGAAATTTTAACTTTGTGTAGATGATTTCCTGAACTTAACGATTTAGACTGTTCACTTACTAAAATAACATTCACTCCAGTTACGCAATTTGCATGCCTTTGTTCTTCACTTTTAAAGAGTTTATGTAAAAGGCCGATGTCACACCATGATTCTTTAAATATATTATATTCTTTGAATTTTGTAACACAGATTAAACAAGAAAAAACCCGACTCAGTCTCCTTCAACAACTTCAATTTGCATGTTATGTTGTTAGGCCATGAAGTATGTAGGTATATACTCAACACATTTGTAAGGTTAAGAACTACAAATGTTTTTTCCATTCCCGCATCAAAGCAACTTAAATCCAAACAAATAGCATTCCATACAAGTTGAGTAATCCATTGCCAAGAGCATACTCAATAATGGCAATAATGGCCCCATCAATCATGTACAAATAGGCATTTCTATTGTCTAAATCGCTTAGAAGAATCACCTCACACCATTTCAATGACCCTTGGAGGCATCCTCCAATACCTAACCTACCTATATATTTCCATCCACTATGAAAACTTTGACAGCAATGCCAACTTAAAACTGCAATTTACCATCAGCAAAACAGCCAGCAAAGGTACCACACCGCAAAGGTGTCTTGCCTTATCCACCGCTCAACATTCAAAAACAAAACGAAACTGGTTTCCGTTTTGTGTTAAAGAATCTACAGTGCTCCTGAGTTTCTGAGTAAAAGGGACAGTGTTGCACTGCTCATTTCGCGGAAAATGAATTTTCCAGCTAGAAACTCCAAACCAAAGTAGTCCAGGAACCGGGCAACGGGGATCTCTCTATTTATCTGTAAAACAAATGCATACAACAAATAATGTTGACTTTTTCGATGATCATATTCTGAAAGTGGTGCTGCTTTGGCCGGCACGGCCGGCATGCACCCAGATCATCGCATCGCTGGCTTCATCATCACCGTGTAGGCCATCATCAACAGTCTCACAATCAGCTATTGCGCTGCATCTACACCAGCAGCGGCAGCAATAGTTCCAGCCAGCACCTATATTGGACGTAACCTGGTGCACCTCTTTGCTGCGGATTTGGTGAGTTTTCCATGCAGAGGCACGTACGAGTACGCAACTTGGACTTAACTCGTTCATATCTGTCCACTTGTTGTACGCGGTCAAGTCAGGTCGTGGTTTTATTTGCTTCTATCATCCTGGCGAAGTGGTTTATCCTTTATATGGCACCTACTTCAGGTGCAACTTGCGGTAGGTTGATTCAACTTGGTCTATGAATATAAGATATTTACCTATGCGTATGCAGGTCTTTATACTTTAAAAGAGTATTCCTCAGGTATGTATGTACTTGTTTTGGTTGGGGAAGCGCGCAGTTCAAGTTCTTTGGTCGACAGGAGTTCACTATTAACGTGGGCTGAACTCACGGTGATAAAATATATGATGAACTAGCGTGCTGAGAGCAATATCTGAAGTGCAAGAAGTTTGTCATTGTCTCTGCACCATGATGGGTTGGTAGGTGGTGTAGAGATAGACAGTTGGATAGGTACTTGCTGGGCTGAAAGTAATTATTTAGAATGCACTTGAATGGCGAGGTAGATATAAACCAGTGATGTTGGTAAGTACGGTGTGAGTGGTTGCAATTGCGTTTGCCCTTGAAATAGATTCAAAGAAAAAGAGTTGGTCGGCACTTTATGGCTGGAGATTATAAAGTTTATATAGCGAGTTAACAAAAAACAGCTAAATCAGCTGGAAATTATTCTACGCTACATCCAATAAAATTAGACAAACAGAGTAAAAACTTAGCCAAAATTAAAAAACAGTTGATGCAAATTGGTACGGACCTCTCTGCGACATCAGAGCAACTCAATTTAAGTACAATTCTTAACAAAATAAAAATATAGCACTGCACAACACAAGAAATTAATTTTGAGGTTATGATATGATTTTGATTTGACGTTTATGTGTTGTTATACTGCACACTGTTATAATTTATAACAGTTGTAAGTTACATTACAACTGTTATAAAATTCTTCAAATGGAATCGAACTTTTTCTTTGGATACGCTATCCAGTTATATATAGAGATCAGTGGGCCCAAGGTACATATATTAAAGGTAATAGCTTTGTTCAGTGATGTTGTTCCGAACAGTTTGGAACAGTTTAGAACAGAAAAGTACAAGTTTTTGCTGTTCAATGAGAATTTTCTGTTCTAAACTGTTCTGATTTGCTGTTCAGTGAGGCTGTTCCGAACAGTTTGGAACAGAATAGAACAGGATTTTCTGTTCTTACTTTTTAGGTAGAACAACTTAGAACAGGTTTGTGACAACTGTCAAAATCAGCTGCTGTCACTTGAAAGTTCATATTTTTTCAACAAATTTCGTGGCTCTTTGTGCTTTTACTTTGGAAACAAAGAAATAAATATTTAAAAAACAACATAAATTAAATTACATTAAATTGTGTAGTTAAATAAATACTAGGGGTATTCACGATCTGGTGCAACGAGCCTAGTAAAAGTGCGAAATTTTATTTTTTTTAAGTGGATCGTGAACGCACTTTTCTTATCCTCTTGCAACACTAAAGGAAATGTCAAAATTAGTTTGACATTTGTTATTTGTTTTTGTTTCGAACATATCTGAAAATTTCAATTTGATTTAATTTAAATTTTGTTCATAAAAAGATGCCAAAAAAACGGAAAAGAAAATATAACCAAATCTTAATTATCGTCCGAATTTTAAATGGTAAATAATAGTAAAAGATGATGACGACGTCACATCAATACAATCAAGATAGCAAATTGGATGTATCCAATGAACATACCTTTGTTTCTGTTTAACGTAATCAAGAATGAGTGAGCTGTCAAAAACACAATTTACAAATTTTACAATAGGGGTATTCACGATCCGATGCAACTGGGTTAGTATCATTGTAAAAGTGCGAAAGTGTAAAATCTTACAACACTACAACAACAAAATATACAAGGTGCAATCTTACAACAGTTTCGCAATTTAGCAATACCCGAAACCTATTGCAACAGAAAAATACAACATTGTAAAATTTGTAAATTGTGTTTTGACAGCTCACTCATTCTTGATTACGTTAAACAGAACCAAAGGTATGTTCATTGGATACATCCAATTTGCTATCTTGATTGTATTGATGTGACGTCGTCATCACAGCATCTTCTTCTTCACTTTCCCCATTGTCTGAAAATTAAATATACCTTTTTGTAGCTTTTTTATGATTTTCGTCATGAATGTTGATACCTTCGATCCACATAATTGCAATAATCTGCAGCATCTTCTATTTAAAATTCGGTAATATTTTCTTTTTCCGTTTTTTTGGCATCTTTTTATGAACAAAATTTAAATTAAATCAAATTGAAATTTTCAGATATGTTCGAAACAAAAACAAATAACAAATGTCAAACTAATTTTGACATTTGCTTTAGTGTTGCAAGAAGATAAGAAAAGTTCGTTCACGATCCACTTAAAAAAAATAAAATTTCGCACTTTTACTAGGCTCGTTGCACCAGATCGTGAATACCCCTAATGTTGTATTTTTCTGTTGCAATAGGTTTCGGGTATTGCTAAAGTGCGAAACTGTTGTAAGATTGCACCTTTTATATTTTGTTGTTGTAGTGTTGTAAGATTTTACACTTTTGCACTTTTACAATGCTACTAGGCCAGTTGCATCGGATCGTGAATACCCCTACTATTTCAAACTGTTTTTAATAAAAAGTATTTCTTGCTTATCCACCAAACTCGAATTTTTTTTTTGACAATTACATATGTCAGACAGCTGCCTGTTCTATCCTGTCTGACATTTCTGTTCTACTCTGTTCTGTTCTGTTCTAATCTGAAAAATCCTAATATCTTTAGCGTTTTCATTCACAATAAATTTGTTTTTGTTTACTGTGCATGGTCACAATGGACAGCCATCTTAAACTGCGCAATATAATACCTTAGATATGTGTACTGTGGTAGCGGCCATTTTTGCTGGTGATAAAACTGTATCCCTTTTATTTTTCCTTGATATCGTTAATTTTAAACTGAAAATGAAAGAAGAAGACCAAGAAGCAGACGGACTCACTAAAATCCACAATGTACGCTTCTATAATCTAACGACCGTTTTATTGTTAGCATGGCTCACAATAAAATTACCAAAAAACTTGCATTATCAAGGTTTTAAAGCATCTCATCAAATAACCATTTTAAATGAATTTAATTAAATAGAAACGATGGACCCATTGAAATATGGGACATGCAACATGCGTCGTTTTATGAGAAAACCATTGTAAGTGGGGAGGGTTCGTCTGTCGAAGGTATGGCATAGGCTGGGCAGCGTTTCTTCACCGTCGGTCTGACTGGGCATCTAGTGGAGTGGGATTTATTTGCATTGGTGCAGCGTCAATCGAAAAATGCCACTGGCAATTCTATATGGTGCCTTGATGTCAATCCTGAAGGTAGTTAAGTGGCCCTCGGCACTGAGGATGGCTACATAAACATATTCGACGACCAAATGGTTTACAGCAAGATCTTTGATAAGCAAGAGGGTCGAATTCTTTGCTGCAAGTTCGACGCCACCGGAGACCATATTGTGACTGGAGGACTTGACGCCATTCGCATCTGGGACGTAAAAACTGGCCATGCATGTCCTTCACCCAATACAGTATCAAAAAGGCAGTCATTATTTGGTCGCTTCAGGTTCTTCGAGACATGACCATAATAACTGGAGATTCCCGAGACATTGTCACCGTATGGGACGGATAGAATGCAGCACGTCTCGAAGAGCATTGCGTTCAAAAAGCCGATGTGCTAGCGGTGGCTGTGAACGAAGAAGAAAACAAGATCATTTGTTCCGGCATCGATCCCATAATTCGAATCTATGCTTTGCCCGAAAATAAAAGGGAAGACGTCACCCATCAGAAGTGGGTGAAGTACCGCCAGCGGAATGTCCATGGGAGACAAAGTCGTATCTGGGGGCATGGACAGTTACCTTGGAATTTCCTCAGTTACTCGAAGTAACTCGACTATAGCGAAGCATGGGCCATTCCTTCAGAGTCCTGCCGTTTGCATTGCAGCTAAAAAGAGACTCCTGCGATATCCTTATAGAGTAGAAATCTGGAGATTAGGAGAAACTACTGGCAGACGAGAGATAACGTTAGATGATGTTAACGAAGAACCAGGAGAAGAAAAAAAATCTTTTAGGATTGAAAAAGGCTCCCCAAAAACTTTTAGAAATTAGAAGCAAACACGGGCAACCGATCACATGCAGTTCACTCTCGCCCGACATATTCCACAATGAATGAAATTCGACACTTCTCCTTCACAGCTGGAGAGGATGAAAATATCTCGCAGGTAGTCCGAATCAAACATCTGCCCAAGAGTTTTCTGCGTGTAAAACTATTCTTTTCTCACATGACTCCAGCACTTTGTTTCTAAGCAAAGTAAACAACTCAATCCAAGTGTGAAGCATACTTTCCAATGGTGATATTGATCATACGCAGACTATTGAAGCAGCTAAATACATCAAGGATACGATTCACTTAGTAGACATATCAAATTGTGGAAATTACTTTGTCACGGCTGGAACTTGTCGAACAATCGCGGTGTGGATTAAAAAGGTTAAACACTACTAACACCATTTGAACTTACCTCGCTACACAACTGCCACAACGGCGGTAACTATTCACCAGGGCTCTCCTCGCCTGGTAGCAGTGTTTTCCGATTCGAAAATTGTTGAGTATGATCTCGAGGAAATGTGCTTCACCTGCACAGACAAGGATTTCTTTGTCAAGGAGTCAGAGACTCACTGTGTAAACAGTATAGTTCTGGATCGTAGGAATCCTAACATATTTGTTCTGCACAACGATACCACTTTCTTTGTCCTTGAAAAATGTGCACCCGAGGCTGTGGACAAAGATGGTGCCAAGAAGAAAAAGAAATTGATGGATAGCAAGGTCGTTGGATTGAAACTTAAATTTGAAAAAAAATATCAGGTATGATTTTGGTATTACTTTATTTCATTTATATCTCTTTTTCATGATTTGTTTGTTAAGCACTTTATCCAGCTGGCATGGTTAAGTATAGATGAATTAGTTGCCGTTAGAGTGAATCCCATTTCGTTGATCGAACAACTGCCAGAAGCATTCTTACAAAAGAAATTTTGAGCAGCGTAATATCAGTGTTTTATAATATATTTCTTATTTTTAATTATTATTTTTCTGTTTTATTTCGATTTCCTATTGAGATGGAAATAGTATACAAATTCAAATCATAATTGAATTGTGTGTAGGTATTTCAATTGAAAAAAAGAACATAAAAGCATCCTTACTGACTAACGAAACAATTCTTTTAAAGGAAGAACATAGAATAACATTTCATAGCAATCCAGCATTTTTAAAACACGTTTACAATTTTTAACAGTGCAGGTTAACTTTTGAAAACTTTGGTTTAGCTTAAATATTTTGGTTAAAGAGAAGATTGCGAAGAAAACATTGCTCTTCGATAGCTGAAGAGACTACATACAAAATACTTGTTAAGGAAGAATTTTAAGATTTCTTCTTACTTCGAGCCTGAATAAAAATTTAAGAAGCCAAAACCAAAAAATAATCGTGCTTGATTTTAGCAGAAAAAGAGTTGACTTATTTGGAAAACATTTTAAGGAAACTTTCCACCCCTTTCAGGATTAAAAGTGGTTGAACCCGAACCTGCTATGCAAAAAATTGACCCTTATTTGGCAACTTGGAAAATATTCTATTACACAATATAGAATAGATAACATAATATATCAAAGTCGGCATCTATGCTCCAATTTTGTTCATCCGTCTCACCTCTTTTGCATTTCCTTATTCAAGCCGTACGAAAAGCTTTTACAAACCAACGTGAATTCGAAGCGAAACATTCGTAACTAAAAAAATACTCATGAATGTTCGGCGTCGTTTTGGGAGAGCATTAAAGGACCATTCTCATGAGAACGACCAACGACCGACGAATGAACACACAAATGGGAATTAAAAAATTAATAAACCTTAATATTACACAAAATCTAGTCAAAATGGTAGAATTCGATTTAAGATTAATTTTAAAATTATGAAATCTGAATTTTTATTTGCTTAAATATGAGAAATTTGAGAAAATAAATTGGTCGTAACGAATGATTTTGTAAAGAATTCAGGTTTATTAATGTTTTAAATCCCATTTGTTCATTCATTCGTCGGTCGTTGGTCGCTCTCATTGGTACAGTCTTTATGGCTCTCCTAAACTAACGCGAAAGCGGCGCGGAACATTCGCCGACGGCAGTTTTTGTTGTAATTTAGCATAGTTTATTTTTCATTTTTGTTATCATTGTGAATGATTCGCCCTGCAGAGCGAATGTTCCACGTTGGTTTTAGAGGGCCTAAGGCTTCCCAAGCCAACGAGAAACATTCTCTGGCGGGATGTTACTTTATTTCATTTATATCTCTTTTTCATGATTTTTTATGATTTGTTTGTTTATGTGTGTTGTTATAATGTGTGTGTAATGTACAGTGAAGATTGCAAAATAAATTTTATTGTCCTGAAATATGTTTCCAGAACGATGTGGTTAGTTACGGTCGTCATATTAAGAAGAATACCTACAGCTAGATCTAATTCATTTCAGCTCCTAGATTATTTGCATTTTGTAACTTCTATCTAAGCATATTAAAGCGAAGACGCGCTTGTATTTCTTAGTGGCAAAATAACATTTCCACATTCATGTTATTCGTACAAAGTAATAGTGAGTGATTCCGTGTCCCTTCTTCAAATCTAATGGCTTTTTGAAAGTTCAGGAAAGTGAGATCTCAAATTTAGCTTCGAACAGATGGCCGTTAGCAAGCGAGTTATTTTTTTTTCGCTCAGTATTTTTACATTGAAACCTTTGAGATTCTGAACTTGCCCTGCAAATCGACCAATTATTCGACCTACTAAGACCTTCAAATTTGGAAATCGATTGGCATTTGTTTTAAAATACATATCGATTTATTTATTTTTTAAGTTTTGTTTAAAATAAGCCATAAGAAATTATTTAAAGGTCTTTAACTTTTAATTCGATAGTGTTATCACATAGAATTTTAGTTCGATAAGTTTTGAGTCTTTTAGCGAACAGATTAGCGAAAGTTCGCTAATTATAATACATAATAGTCAAATTCACTAAAGTTTTGACATTTGAAACGAACTTAATTTAAGCGAATCGCTATTCTTAATACGAAATTAGCGAATTCGCAAAGTTTTAAGTTCAATTCGCTTTTCATAATGAGGGCATTAAGTTCGATTCGCTATTCATAATGAGGGCCACAATCACCCTTTTTCCATTAGGTGTTTTTCTAAAACCCCAAATGGCGATTTTGGTGTCATGTCGTTTTAGAGGCATTTGATTGTTCGTGTTCCGTAACTCAAACGCCAGCATTTCTCTCGGTCTAACATTCCACAATATAATTCACAAAAACAGCTAAAATTTGACATATCAAAGTTATTCAATGTTGTGGGCTAAAAATGTTCGATCGCTCTAACGATCAAAATTGCAAATACAAATCGACCAACAAACACTCACAATGGGCACGTTCGGGTGGTAGGCAGATACGTTAGAATCTGAGATGTTTTCGAACGACCGAAACCGGATACGTAACCAAACCGAACGAAACCGACGAAAATGAACAGATGAGGTGTCAGCTGTTGATAATCCAATCAGACCCGAAAGTTTTTGGGATAGTTCGGATTTATTAGAACATCAGCTTTTTGATTCGTCTACTCCTGCTTTGTAACAGCCCTATTCTATTATACGATTCGATCGAATCTTTGAATTCACGTGGATGATTCCTTACATTTGCCTTACGATAATTCTTGTAATCGTCCATCCTTTGAGTGCAAAGCTTTAACAATATTTGTTATGGTATTTCTAAAGCGAATAAAATTGTTTAAATTATATTTTGCTATTAATTTATACGCAGTTTGAGTAATTTCTTTCATCCTCACCCGCGAAGCGGGCCACCCAATGTACTGACCACCACGAAGCACTGTTTTTTTTTTTCTTTTGACAGTTATTTACCATCAGGGTATATACATGTGTAGTATGTGTACTGTGCTCTGCCATCACACAAGTAAGAGTATGTTACTGTGCTATGGTAAGTGTTGGGATATGTGGTTTTTTTTGGGAGCCACCCAAGGTACTGTTTACTACAAAAAAACTTTGATAATAGATCGACTGACAACATAGGCGCCTGCCAGACGACTGAGCATACCCTAAGCGGAGCGACGGAGTCGCGTGAGCGGGACTGAGGACCCGAAAAGGGGGTTAAGATCCTTAAACCCGCGAAGCGGGCCACCCAAGGTACTGTTTACTACAAAGAACTTTGATAATAGATCGTCTGACAACATAGGCGCCTGCCAGACGACTGAGCATACCCTAAGCGGAGCGACGGAGTCGCCTGAGCGGGACTGAGGACCCGAAAAGGGAGTTAAAATCTCTAAACCCGCGAAGCGGGCCACCCAAACCTACTTTTTATCGAAAAAAAAATATCCTAATTCGCAAAAAACTTCCCAACAAAAAATCCCAAAATAAAATCCCACACGCCATTCAACACTTATCATAGCAAAGTTGTTGAATAGTAGAACTGTCAAAATAATTGTGTGATTTTTTTTATTTAGTGGCCTCATGCGGATAGCAGAATACAAACATAAGGCTGTACAACAACACGAACAAATCTAGATACCTTTGGCGACGTACCCGCGGCGAATGGCTCACCATCTGTTCGAAAATAAAAAGCACCAACAAATTTTCATTTTCACCATATATTTTTATATTGTTTTTCACCGATTTCATGCGATTCATAGTGGATTGCAATTCAAGTTGGATCTTAGGAGATTCCATGCGGATTTTTGCGGCGACGGTCGTCGACAAGACGACCCACCAAACTGAGATAATTTACCTACCAGACATCATGCTATAATCACCCATTGGCGAGGTGGTCATGCAGGGTAATTCTTGGCGTCGTTAGAGGCATCGTTTAGGATCTTTACAACGACCTGACGAAGATGCCATACCTAGTAGTTCTTGGGGTATACCATCCTCAAAATATCTCAGCTCATCACGGGCGTAGATAGCAATTTAAATCGGTTGAATGTTTTCTCCTATATGGCCAGACTGGGTATTTGGCCGCATTAAGTTGAAGGACATCTTTGATAAGTTCAAGAGCTCGGAAGGATTTCTCTTGGGTGGTTAAAACGGCACAGAAACAACCATAAAGAGATTATAAACGACGTTTTCTTATGATGATAATGCCGAATTTTTGTTGTTCTTTGCTCGTGTCTGCAATGTGTATGGGAGAAGAACGGCCGAGGCTGCTATCTAACCTGAAACAATTATATAATAATAATTACTTGGATAATGATAATTATATATAATTATGATAATTAATAATTATTATTTACTTTGGCTGAACTTTCCTTTAAGGGCGCACGAATTTTAACACGCGAATACTTTTATTTAATAGATTTATGACTTAAAGTAATAAATATCACAACTTTAAAGTGAGGAAACTTTTATTTATATTTTTAATTAATTTTTAAAGTTTCAATTTTTCATACAAAATGTATGCAATTGACGACCACGAAGCACTGTTTTTTTTTTCTTTTGACAGTTCTTTACCATCAGGGTATATACATGTGTAGTATGTGTACTGTGCTCTGCCATCACACAAGTAAGAGTATGTTACTGTGCTATGGTAAGTGTTGGGATATGTGTTTTTTTTGGGATTTTTTCGGGAGCCACCCAAGGTATTGTTTACTACAAAAAACTTTGATAATAGATCGACTGACAACATAGGCACCTGCCAGACGACTGAGCATACCCTAAGCGGAGCGACGGAGTCGCGTGAGCGGGACTGATGACCCGAAAAGGGGGTTAAAATCCTTAAACCCGCGAAGCGGGCCACCCAAGGTACTGACCACCACGAAGCACTGTTTTTTTTTTTCTATTGACAGTTCTTTACCATCAGGGTATATACATGTGTAGTATGTGTACTGTGCTCTGCCATCACACAAGTAAGAGTATGTTACTGTGCTATGGTAAGTGTTGGGATTTGTGGTTTTTTTTGTGATTTTTTTGGGAGCCACCCAAGGTACTGTTTACTACAAAAAACTTTGATAATAGATCGACTGACAACATAGGCGCCTGCCAGACGACTGAGCATACCCTAAGCGGAGCGACGGAGTCGCTTGAGCGGGACTGAGGACCCGAAAAGGGGGTTTAAAATCCTTAAACCCGCGAAGCGGGCCACCCAAGGTACTGTTTACTACAAAGAACTTTGATAATAGATCGACTGACAACATAGGCGCCTGCCAGACGACTGAGCATGCCCTAAGCGGAGCGACGGAGTCGCGTGAGCGGGACTGAGGACCCGAAAAGGGAGTTAAAATCTCTAAACCCGCGAAGCGGGCCACCCAAACCTACTTTTTATCGAAAAAAAAATATCCTAATTCGCAAAAAACTTCCCAACAAAAAATCCCAAAATAAAATCCCACACGCCATTCAACACTTATCATAGCAAAGTTGTTGAGTAGTAGAACTGTCAAAATAATTGTGTGATTTTTTTTATTTAGTGGCCTTAGATTTCATCAATTTTATAACTTTAAATGTTTATTAAAAACTGAAATAAAAATTTATTGATATTTAAATTATTGAATTAAATTATTTAATCTACCCAAAAAAAAGTATTCGCCTGTGAAAATGTGTGCTATCTTTAGGGAAACTTGAGTAGTGTGAAAAAAAAGTGCCAAAATCGAAAAATTTAAACATTTTTTAATCATATTTAGGGGGTTTTCCTCACCGTAATATTTTAAAGCTGTTCTATAGAGACCCCTAGCTCACTGTAAAAAAAAAATCAAAATTCTAGCCGTGCGCCCTTAATGGAAAGTCACCCCATGTTTTTTGCCATTGCGTTCGGCCGTGAATAACTAGAAGGGTAGCTCCACAATGCTCCAACTGACGACAGAGATCAATGGTTGATGCATGTCTCCTTGTAGGAGACACAGTTTAAGAGACACACTAAATGTAGATGGGAGATTGCCCATGATTGAGGGCAGCCGCAGTTCAAATCAACACCATCAACGAAAGAACTTACAAGTTCACTCGAAGCCAACATGTCAATGGAATTTTCAGCTGCAAACTGTGCGATCAGTGGACGATCATTTAGGAATCTTTGCATTAGAATAAGTCGAATGGAAAGTTTCTTTAAGGCTTGGCTTACATTTATTCACTTAGGCGTCCTTCCTGGCTATGAATGATTGAATGAATTTGACATTATCATCGGCGTAAAACAAAGCCTAACATTGTTTTGACGTAAGAGACGCCGGAATTCTTGCCTAAAAGAACAACACAATTAAAAACGTTTTGCATTTTCAAAATAGTAAATTTTTCCTGCTCTACTTTTCTGCATTATGCAGACGAAGATACATGTAAATCCAGCATTACAAGCAGTATCGAAAGATCGAAATGGAGTAGGATCGCCCACAATTTGGAGTTAAGTCCGCTTCACACAAGGAAACTGATGGTGGATTTACATGTATCTGCATTTGCAGATGAATGCTGGATTAACATGTATCTTCGTCTGCATAATGCAGAAAAGTAGAGCAGGACAGGTGTATACAAAAAATCCGAGCGAGTGAAAGAGAACCATAAAGAAGATGAACATGTTCGTCTTCATTTCTGTATTATCGCCATATTGGTCATCGAAAAATGTGAAAACTTGTTCTTTCGTTAAGAATTTGTTGAAAATAACACGTCTGCGTCGGCGCATCAGCTTGCCCCACATAAACGTCAAATGATGACGAAAACTTAGAAGGGACAGGTCGTCGCCGGCAGCATGTGCTATGTCTAGCCACTGTTGTAGACATTCGACTGTTGTCTGCTGGGTTCCAGTGAAAAGGGACGGATTTGCCAAGAGCCCTCTTGCTGCGATAACACCATTGGCTTCGGTTTTTTCGTATATATCGTCCACAATTTGGAGTTAAGTCCCCTTCACACAAGGAAACTGATGGTGGATTTACATGTATCTGCACTTTGCAGATGAATGCTAGATTAACATGTATCTTCATCTGCATAATGCAGAAAAGTAGAGCAGGACAGGTATATACACAAAATCCGAGCGAGTGAAAGAGAACAATAAGGAAGATGAACATGTTCGTCTTCAGTTCTGTATTATGGCACTTTCCTATAATGCAAAAACGAAGTTCTTCTGCATTTTGATCTTTTCTCTCCATCTAACAAATATACATTCTGTATTTGGCATCCCTTTTTTGTGTAGAAAAACGCAGATACATGTAAATCCACCAGAAGATACATGCAATACTGGATTTACATGTATCTTCGTCTGCAAATATGAAGAAAAGTAGAGCGGGACAGATGTATGCTAGAACTCCGAGCGTGTGAAAGAGAACCATCAAGAAGATGAACATGTTCGTCGTCATATCTGCATTATGGCACTTCCTATAATCTTCATGCACGAAGATCTTCTGCATTTTGGTGTTCTCTCACTATCCAACAAATGTACATTTTAATTTTGCATCCCTTTTTTTTGCAGAAGTCGGTCGAAGATACATGTAAATCCACCATAAATCCACCATTTACCCCGTTTACAAACAGAATCGAGAGCTCGAGTTGGATTAGGGTCGGAATTTCGACCCAGGCGTTTCGTCATGTAAGTTGAGAGCCCCATTTGAAGTTGAGTGGATATGGTGTTGAGCTTACATTTAATTGAATGGCAACAACATATTTACTTTACACAAAAACAGTTCAAATTTAATCAATTTTAGTACATACTTCACATAGCTATCAAAACAAATAAATAATTTTACTCGCACATGTGCAAAAACACTGTGGTGAACACATCCTCAAGACCGACTCTTCGACCTAGGTTTTTTATCAACAATTTCGACTCGACTCCGCTCCTGAAGTGGAATCGAGTCGGTTGAAGCTCATTTCAAATCAACGCAGGTATACAAAGGGGCCAAGCGAGCTTGAAGCTCGCTCGAATACCTCATGTAAACGGGGCACCGTGGTAGCAGCCATTTGGGTGATAAAACTGTATCCCTTTTATTTTTCCTAAATACCGTTAATTTTAAACTGAAAATGAAAGAAGAAGACCAAGAAGCAGACGGACTCACTAAAATCCACAATGTACGCTTCTATAATCTAACACCTCGTTTTATTGTTAGTATGGCTTACAATAAAATTACCAAAAAACTTGCCCTATCAAGGTTGGTACTTTTAAAGCATCTCATCAAATAACCATTTTAAATGAACTTAATTAAATAGAAACGATGGAACCATTGAAATATGGGACATGCAACATGCATCGTTTCATGAGAAACCCATTGTAAGTGAGAAGGGTTCGTCTGTCGAAGGTATGGCATAGGCTGGGCAGCGTTTCTTCACCGTCGGTCTGACTGGGCATCTAGTGGAGTGGGATTTAGTTGCATTGGTGCAGCGTCAATCGAAAAATGCCACTGGCAATTCTATATGGTGCCTTGATGTCTATCCTGAAGGTAGTCAAGTGGCCCTCGGCATTAAGGACGGTTACATAAACATATTCGACATACCAAATGGCTTACAGCAAGATATTTGATAAGCAAGAGGGTCAAATTCTTTGCTGCAAGTTTGACGCCACCGGAGACCATATTGTGACTGGATGACTTGACGCCATTCGCATCTGGGACGTAAAAACTGGCCATGCCCTATACAGCATGTCCTTCACCCAATACAGTATCAATAAGCCAGTGATTATTTGGTCGCTTCAGGTTCTTCGAGACATGACCATAATAACTGGAGATTCCCGAGGCATTGTCACCGTATGGGACGGAAAGAATGCAGCACGTCTCGAAGAGCATTGCGTTCTAAAAGCCGATGTGCTAGCGGTGGCTGTGAACGAAGAAGAAAACAAGATCATTTGTTCCGGCATCGATCCCATAATTCGAATCTATGCTTTGCCCGAAAATAAAAGGGAAGACGTCACCCATCAGAAGTGGGTGAAGTACCGCCAGCGGAATGTCCATGGGAGACAAAGTCGTATCTGGGGGCATGGACAGTTACCTTGGAATTTCCTCAGTTACTCGAAGTAACTCGACTATAGCGAAGCATGGGCCATTCCTTCAGAGTCCTGCCGTTTGCATTGCAGCTAAAAAGAGACTCCTGCGATATCCTTATAGAGTAGAAATCTGGAGATTAGGAGAAACTACTGGCAGACGAGAGATAACGTTAGATGATGTTAACGAAGAACCAGGAGAAGAAAAAAAATCTTTTAGGATTGAAAAAGGCTCCCCAAAAACTTTTAGAAATTAGAAGCAAACACGGGCAACCGATCACATGCAGTTCACTCTCGCCCGACATATTCCACAATGAATGAAATTCGACACTTCTCCTTCACAGCTGGAGAGGATGAAAATATCTCGCAGGTAGTCCGAATCAAACATCTGCCCAAGAGTTTTCTGCGTGTAAAACTATTCTTTTCTCACATGACTCCAGCACTTTGTTTCTAAGCAAAGTAAACAACTCAATCCAAGTGTGAAGCATACTTTCCAATGGTGATATTGATCATACGCAGACTATTGAAGCAGCTAAATACATCAAGGATACGATTCACTTAGTAGACATATCAAATTGTGGAAATTACTTTGTCACGGCTGGAACTTGTCGAACAATCGCGGTGTGGATTAAAAAGGTTAAACACTACTAACACCATTTGAACTTACCTCGCTACACAACTGCCACAACGGCGGTAACTATTCACCAGGGCTCTCCTCGCCTGGTAGCAGTGTTTTCCGATTCGAAAATTGTTGAGTATGATCTCGAGGAAATGTGCTTCACCTGCACAGACAAGGATTTCTTTGTCAAGGAGTCAGAGACTCACTGTGTAAACAGTATAGTTCTGGATCGTAGGAATCCTAACATATTTGTTCTGCACAACGATACCACTTTCTTTGTCCTTGAAAAATGTGCACCCGAGGCTGTGGACAAAGATGGTGCCAAGAAGAAAAAGAAATTGATGGATAGCAAGGTCGTTGGATTGAAACTTAAATTTGAAAAAAAATATCAGGTATGATTTTGGTATTACTTTATTTCATTTATATCTCTTTTTCATGATTTGTTTGTTAAGCACTTTATCCAGCTGGCATGGTTAAGTATAGATGAATTAGTTGCCGTTAGAGTGAATCCCATTTCGTTGATCGAACAACTGCCAGAAGCATTCTTACAAAAGAAATTTTGAGCAGCGTAATATCAGTGTTTTATAATATATTTCTTATTTTTAATTATTATTTTTCTGTTTTATTTCGATTTCCTATTGAGATGGAAATAGTATACAAATTCAAATCATAATTGAATTGTGTGTAGGTATTTCAATTGAAAAAAAGAACATAAAAGCATCCTTACTGACTAACGAAACAATTCTTTTAAAGGAAGAACATAGAATAACATTTCATAGCAATCCAGCATTTTTAAAACACGTTTACAATTTTTAACAGTGCAGGTTAACTTTTGAAAACTTTGGTTTAGCTTAAATATTTTGGTTAAAGAGAAGATTGCGAAGAAAACATTGCTCTTCGATAGCTGAAGAGACTACATACAAAATACTTGTTAAGGAAGAATTTTAAGATTTCTTCTTACTTCGAGCCTGAATAAAAATTTAAGAAGCCAAAACCAAAAAATAATCGTGCTTGATTTTAGCAGAAAAAGAGTTGACTTATTTGGAAAACATTTTAAGGAAACTTTCCACCCCTTTCAGGATTAAAAGTGGTTGAACCCGAACCTGCTATGCAAAAAATTGACCCTTATTTGGCAACTTGGAAAATATTCTATTACACAATATAGAATAGATAACATAATATATCAAAGTCGGCATCTATGCTCCAATTTTGTTCATCCGTCTCACCTCTTTTGCATTTCCTTATTCAAGCCGTACGAAAAGCTTTTACAAACCAACGTGAATTCGAAGCGAAACATTCGTAACTAAAAAAATACTCATGAATGTTCGGCGTCGTTTTGGGAGAGCATTAAAGGACCATTCTCATGAGAACGACCAACGACCGACGAATGAACACACAAATGGGAATTAAAAAATTAATAAACCTTAATATTACACAAAATCTAGTCAAAATGGTAGAATTCGATTTAAGATTAATTTTAAAATTATGAAATCTGAATTTTTATTTGCTTAAATATGAGAAATTTGAGAAAATAAATTGGTCGTAACGAATGATTTTGTAAAGAATTCAGGTTTATTAATGTTTTAAATCCCATTTGTTCATTCATTCGTCGGTCGTTGGTCGCTCTCATTGGTACAGTCTTTATGGCTCTCCTAAACTAACGCGAAAGCGGCGCGGAACATTCGCCGACGGCAGTTTTTGTTGTAATTTAGCATAGTTTATTTTTCATTTTTGTTATCATTGTGAATGATTCGCCCTGCAGAGCGAATGTTCCACGTTGGTTTTAGAGGGCCTAAGGCTTCCCAAGCCAACGAGAAACATTCTCTGGCGGGATGTTACTTTATTTCATTTATATCTCTTTTTCATGATTTTTTATGATTTGTTTGTTTATGTGTGTTGTTATAATGTGTGTGTAATGTACAGTGAAGATTGCAAAATAAATTTTATTGTCCTGAAATATGTTTCCAGAACGATGTGGTTAGTTACGGTCGTCATATTAAGAAGAATACCTACAGCTAGATCTAATTCATTTCAGCTCCTAGATTATTTGCATTTTGTAACTTCTATCTAAGCATATTAAAGCGAAGACGCGCTTGTATTTCTTAGTGGCAAAATAACATTTCCACATTCATGTTATTCGTACAAAGTAATAGTGAGTGATTCCGTGTCCCTTCTTCAAATCTAATGGCTTTTTGAAAGTTCAGGAAAGTGAGATCTCAAATTTAGCTTCGAACAGATGGCCGTTAGCAAGCGAGTTATTTTTTTTTCGCTCAGTATTTTTACATTGAAACCTTTGAGATTCTGAACTTGCCCTGCAAATCGACCAATTATTCGACCTACTAAGACCTTCAAATTTGGAAATCGATTGGCATTTGTTTTAAAATACATATCGATTTATTTATTTTTTAAGTTTTGTTTAAAATAAGCCATAAGAAATTATTTAAAGGTCTTTAACTTTTAATTCGATAGTGTTATCACATAGAATTTTAGTTCGATAAGTTTTGAGTCTTTTAGCGAACAGATTAGCGAAAGTTCGCTAATTATAATACATAATAGTCAAATTCACTAAAGTTTTGACATTTGAAACGAACTTAATTTAAGCGAATCGCTATTCTTAATACGAAATTAGCGAATTCGCAAAGTTTTAAGTTCAATTCGCTTTTCATAATGAGGGCATTAAGTTCGATTCGCTATTCATAATGAGGGCCACAATCACCCTTTTTCCATTAGGTGTTTTTCTAAAACCCCAAATGGCGATTTTGGTGTCATGTCGTTTTAGAGGCATTTGATTGTTCGTGTTCCGTAACTCAAACGCCAGCATTTCTCTCGGTCTAACATTCCACAATATAATTCACAAAAACAGCTAAAATTTGACATATCAAAGTTATTCAATGTTGTGGGCTAAAAATGTTCGATCGCTCTAACGATCAAAATTGCAAATACAAATCGACCAACAAACACTCACAATGGGCACGTTCGGGTGGTAGGCAGATACGTTAGAATCTGAGATGTTTTCGAACGACCGAAACCGGATACGTAACCAAACCGAACGAAACCGACGAAAATGAACAGATGAGGTGTCAGCTGTTGATAATCCAATCAGACCCGAAAGTTTTTGGGATAGTTCGGATTTATTAGAACATCAGCTTTTTGATTCGTCTACTCCTGCTTTGTAACAGCCCTATTCTATTATACGATTCGATCGAATCTTTGAATTCACGTGGATGATTCCTTACATTTGCCTTACGATAATTCTTGTAATCGTCCATCCTTTGAGTGCAAAGCTTTAACAATATTTGTTATGGTATTTCTAAAGCGAATAAAATTGTTTAAATTATATTTTGCTATTAATTTATACGCAGTTTGAGTAATTTCTTTCATCCTCACCCGCGAAGCGGGCCACCCAATGTACTGACCACCACGAAGCACTGTTTTTTTTTTTCTTTTGACAGTTATTTACCATCAGGGTATATACATGTGTAGTATGTGTACTGTGCTCTGCCATCACACAAGTAAGAGTATGTTACTGTGCTATGGTAAGTGTTGGGATATGTGGTTTTTTTTGGGAGCCACCCAAGGTACTGTTTACTACAAAAAAACTTTGATAATAGATCGACTGACAACATAGGCGCCTGCCAGACGACTGAGCATACCCTAAGCGGAGCGACGGAGTCGCGTGAGCGGGACTGAGGACCCGAAAAGGGGGTTAAGATCCTTAAACCCGCGAAGCGGGCCACCCAAGGTACTGTTTACTACAAAGAACTTTGATAATAGATCGTCTGACAACATAGGCGCCTGCCAGACGACTGAGCATACCCTAAGCGGAGCGACGGAGTCGCCTGAGCGGGACTGAGGACCCGAAAAGGGAGTTAAAATCTCTAAACCCGCGAAGCGGGCCACCCAAACCTACTTTTTATCGAAAAAAAAATATCCTAATTCGCAAAAAACTTCCCAACAAAAAATCCCAAAATAAAATCCCACACGCCATTCAACACTTATCATAGCAAAGTTGTTGAATAGTAGAACTGTCAAAATAATTGTGTGATTTTTTTTATTTAGTGGCCTCATGCGGATAGCAGAATACAAACATAAGGCTGTACAACAACACGAACAAATCTAGATACCTTTGGCGACGTACCCGCGGCGAATGGCTCACCATCTGTTCGAAAATAAAAAGCACCAACAAATTTTCATTTTCACCATATATTTTTATATTGTTTTTCACCGATTTCATGCGATTCATAGTGGATTGCAATTCAAGTTGGATCTTAGGAGATTCCATGCGGATTTTTGCGGCGACGGTCGTCGACAAGACGACCCACCAAACTGAGATAATTTACCTACCAGACATCATGCTATAATCACCCATTGGCGAGGTGGTCATGCAGGGTAATTCTTGGCGTCGTTAGAGGCATCGTTTAGGATCTTTACAACGACCTGACGAAGATGCCATACCTAGTAGTTCTTGGGGTATACCATCCTCAAAATATCTCAGCTCATCACGGGCGTAGATAGCAATTTAAATCGGTTGAATGTTTTCTCCTATATGGCCAGACTGGGTATTTGGCCGCATTAAGTTGAAGGACATCTTTGATAAGTTCAAGAGCTCGGAAGGATTTCTCTTGGGTGGTTAAAACGGCACAGAAACAACCATAAAGAGATTATAAACGACGTTTTCTTATGATGATAATGCCGAATTTTTGTTGTTCTTTGCTCGTGTCTGCAATGTGTATGGGAGAAGAACGGCCGAGGCTGCTATCTAACCTGAAACAATTATATAATAATAATTACTTGGATAATGATAATTATATATAATTATGATAATTAATAATTATTATTTACTTTGGCTGAACTTTCCTTTAAGGGCGCACGAATTTTAACACGCGAATACTTTTATTTAATAGATTTATGACTTAAAGTAATAAATATCACAACTTTAAAGTGAGGAAACTTTTATTTATATTTTTAATTAATTTTTAAAGTTTCAATTTTTCATACAAAATGTATGCAATTGACGACCACGAAGCACTGTTTTTTTTTTCTTTTGACAGTTCTTTACCATCAGGGTATATACATGTGTAGTATGTGTACTGTGCTCTGCCATCACACAAGTAAGAGTATGTTACTGTGCTATGGTAAGTGTTGGGATATGTGTTTTTTTTGGGATTTTTTCGGGAGCCACCCAAGGTATTGTTTACTACAAAAAACTTTGATAATAGATCGACTGACAACATAGGCACCTGCCAGACGACTGAGCATACCCTAAGCGGAGCGACGGAGTCGCGTGAGCGGGACTGATGACCCGAAAAGGGGGTTAAAATCCTTAAACCCGCGAAGCGGGCCACCCAAGGTACTGACCACCACGAAGCACTGTTTTTTTTTTTCTATTGACAGTTCTTTACCATCAGGGTATATACATGTGTAGTATGTGTACTGTGCTCTGCCATCACACAAGTAAGAGTATGTTACTGTGCTATGGTAAGTGTTGGGATTTGTGGTTTTTTTTGTGATTTTTTTGGGAGCCACCCAAGGTACTGTTTACTACAAAAAACTTTGATAATAGATCGACTGACAACATAGGCGCCTGCCAGACGACTGAGCATACCCTAAGCGGAGCGACGGAGTCGCTTGAGCGGGACTGAGGACCCGAAAAGGGGGTTTAAAATCCTTAAACCCGCGAAGCGGGCCACCCAAGGTACTGTTTACTACAAAGAACTTTGATAATAGATCGACTGACAACATAGGCGCCTGCCAGACGACTGAGCATGCCCTAAGCGGAGCGACGGAGTCGCGTGAGCGGGACTGAGGACCCGAAAAGGGAGTTAAAATCTCTAAACCCGCGAAGCGGGCCACCCAAACCTACTTTTTATCGAAAAAAAAATATCCTAATTCGCAAAAAACTTCCCAACAAAAAATCCCAAAATAAAATCCCACACGCCATTCAACACTTATCATAGCAAAGTTGTTGAGTAGTAGAACTGTCAAAATAATTGTGTGATTTTTTTTATTTAGTGGCCTTAGATTTCATCAATTTTATAACTTTAAATGTTTATTAAAAACTGAAATAAAAATTTATTGATATTTAAATTATTGAATTAAATTATTTAATCTACCCAAAAAAAAGTATTCGCCTGTGAAAATGTGTGCTATCTTTAGGGAAACTTGAGTAGTGTGAAAAAAAAGTGCCAAAATCGAAAAATTTAAACATTTTTTAATCATATTTAGGGGGTTTTCCTCACCGTAATATTTTAAAGCTGTTCTATAGAGACCCCTAGCTCACTGTAAAAAAAAAATCAAAATTCTAGCCGTGCGCCCTTAATGGAAAGTCACCCCATGTTTTTTGCCATTGCGTTCGGCCGTGAATAACTAGAAGGGTAGCTCCACAATGCTCCAACTGACGACAGAGATCAATGGTTGATGCATGTCTCCTTGTAGGAGACACAGTTTAAGAGACACACTAAATGTAGATGGGAGATTGCCCATGATTGAGGGCAGCCGCAGTTCAAATCAACACCATCAACGAAAGAACTTACAAGTTCACTCGAAGCCAACATGTCAATGGAATTTTCAGCTGCAAACTGTGCGATCAGTGGACGATCATTTAGGAATCTTTGCATTAGAATAAGTCGAATGGAAAGTTTCTTTAAGGCTTGGCTTACATTTATTCACTTAGGCGTCCTTCCTGGCTATGAATGATTGAATGAATTTGACATTATCATCGGCGTAAAACAAAGCCTAACATTGTTTTGACGTAAGAGACGCCGGAATTCTTGCCTAAAAGAACAACACAATTAAAAACGTTTTGCATTTTCAAAATAGTAAATTTTTCCTGCTCTACTTTTCTGCATTATGCAGACGAAGATACATGTAAATCCAGCATTACAAGCAGTATCGAAAGATCGAAATGGAGTAGGATCGCCCACAATTTGGAGTTAAGTCCGCTTCACACAAGGAAACTGATGGTGGATTTACATGTATCTGCATTTGCAGATGAATGCTGGATTAACATGTATCTTCGTCTGCATAATGCAGAAAAGTAGAGCAGGACAGGTGTATACAAAAAATCCGAGCGAGTGAAAGAGAACCATAAAGAAGATGAACATGTTCGTCTTCATTTCTGTATTATCGCCATATTGGTCATCGAAAAATGTGAAAACTTGTTCTTTCGTTAAGAATTTGTTGAAAATAACACGTCTGCGTCGGCGCATCAGCTTGCCCCACATAAACGTCAAATGATGACGAAAACTTAGAAGGGACAGGTCGTCGCCGGCAGCATGTGCTATGTCTAGCCACTGTTGTAGACATTCGACTGTTGTCTGCTGGGTTCCAGTGAAAAGGGACGGATTTGCCAAGAGCCCTCTTGCTGCGATAACACCATTGGCTTCGGTTTTTTCGTATATATCGTCCACAATTTGGAGTTAAGTCCCCTTCACACAAGGAAACTGATGGTGGATTTACATGTATCTGCACTTTGCAGATGAATGCTAGATTAACATGTATCTTCATCTGCATAATGCAGAAAAGTAGAGCAGGACAGGTATATACACAAAATCCGAGCGAGTGAAAGAGAACAATAAGGAAGATGAACATGTTCGTCTTCAGTTCTGTATTATGGCACTTTCCTATAATGCAAAAACGAAGTTCTTCTGCATTTTGATCTTTTCTCTCCATCTAACAAATATACATTCTGTATTTGGCATCCCTTTTTTGTGTAGAAAAACGCAGATACATGTAAATCCACCAGAAGATACATGCAATACTGGATTTACATGTATCTTCGTCTGCAAATATGAAGAAAAGTAGAGCGGGACAGATGTATGCTAGAACTCCGAGCGTGTGAAAGAGAACCATCAAGAAGATGAACATGTTCGTCGTCATATCTGCATTATGGCACTTCCTATAATCTTCATGCACGAAGATCTTCTGCATTTTGGTGTTCTCTCACTATCCAACAAATGTACATTTTAATTTTGCATCCCTTTTTTTTTGCAGAAGTCGGTCGAAGATACATGTAAATCCACCATAAATCCACCATTTACCCCGTTTACAAACAGAATCGAGAGCTCGAGTTGGATTAGGGTCGGAATTTCGACCCAGGCGTTTCGTCATGTAAGTTGAGAGCCCCATTTGAAGTTGAGTGGATATGGTGTTGAGCTTACATTTAATTGAATGGCAACAACATATTTACTTTACACAAAAACAGTTCAAATTTAATCAATTTTAGTACATACTTCACATAGCTATCAAAACAAATAAATAATTTTACTCGCACATGTGCAAAAACACTGTGGTGAACACATCCTCAAGACCGACTCTTCGACCTAGGTTTTTTATCAACAATTTCGACTCGACTCCGCTCCTGAAGTGGAATCGAGTCGGTTGAAGCTCATTTCAAATCAACGCAGGTATACAAAGGGGCCAAGCGAGCTTGAAGCTCGCTCGAATACCTCATGTAAACGGGGCACCGTGGTAGCAGCCATTTGGGTGATAAAACTGTATCCCTTTTATTTTTCCTAAATACCGTTAATTTTAAACTGAAAATGAAAGAAGAAGACCAAGAAGCAGACGGACTCACTAAAATCCACAATGTACGCTTCTATAATCTAACACCTCGTTTTATTGTTAGTATGGCTTACAATAAAATTACCAAAAAACTTGCCCTATCAAGGTTGGTACTTTTAAAGCATCTCATCAAATAACCATTTTAAATGAACTTAATTAAATAGAAACGATGGAACCATTGAAATATGGGACATGCAACATGCATCGTTTCATGAGAAACCCATTGTAAGTGAGAAGGGTTCGTCTGTCGAAGGTATGGCATAGGCTGGGCAGCGTTTCTTCACCGTCGGTCTGACTGGGCATCTAGTGGAGTGGGATTTAGTTGCATTGGTGCAGCGTCAATCGAAAAATGCCACTGGCAATTCTATATGGTGCCTTGATGTCTATCCTGAAGGTAGTCAAGTGGCCCTCGGCATTAAGGACGGTTACATAAACATATTCGACATACCAAATGGCTTACAGCAAGATATTTGATAAGCAAGAGGGTCAAATTCTTTGCTGCAAGTTTGACGCCACCGGAGACCATATTGTGACTGGATGACTTGACGCCATTCGCATCTGGGACGTAAAAACTGGCCATGCCCTATACAGCATGTCCTTCACCCAATACAGTATCAATAAGCCAGTGATTATTTGGTCGCTTCAGGTTCTTCGAGACATGACCATAATAACTGGAGATTCCCGAGGCATTGTCACCGTATGGGACGGAAAGAATGCAGCACGTCTCGAAGAGCATTGCGTTCTAAAAGCCGATGTGCTAGCGGTGGCTGTGAACGAAGAAGAAAACAAGATCATTTGTTCCGGCATCGATCCCATCATTCGAATCTATACTTTGCCCGAAAATAAAAAGGAAGACGTCACCCATCTCAAGTGGGTGAAGTACCGCCAGCGGAGTGTCCATGACCATGATGTTAAGGCCCTCATTTGCATTGGAGACAAAGTCGTATCTGGGGGCATGGACGGTTACCTTGGAATTTCCTCAGTTACTCGAAGTAACTCGACTATAGCGAAGCATGGCCCATTCCTTCAGAGTCCTGCCGTTTGCGTTGCAACTAAATAGAGACTTCTCCTCCTTCGATATCCTAATACAGTAGAAATCTGGAGATTAGGAGAAACTACTGGTAGACGAAAGATAACGTTAGATGATATTAACGAAGAACCAGGAGAAGAAAAAAAGTTTTTAGCTTTTAAAAAGGTTCCCCAAAAACTTTGGCCAATTCTTCACAGTGTCAATTTTCTCAGGATCAGTCTTTACTCCTTGGGATAAGATGATATGTCCCAGGTATTCAACTTCGGTCTTGAAAAGCGCACATTTATCTGAATTTAATTTTAAGTGTGTTTCTCGAAGCCTCTGAAATACAGCCTTAAGGTTTTCACAATGCTCGTCAAAAGTTTTTCCATAAGCGATGACATCGTCCAAATATACAAGGCATGATTTCCAAGTAAGGCCTTGAAGAACACACTTCATCAGACGCTCAAATGTTGCCGGAGCGTTGCACAGTCCGAATGACATCACTTTAAACTGCCACAGACCATTTCCGGTTGAGAAAGCTGTCTTCTCTCGATCTTCTGGATGGATTTCTACCTGCCAGTAGCCACTCTTCAATTCTAACGTCGAGAACCATTGAGCTCCTTCCATTGCATCCAATGTATCGCTGATTCTGGGCAGAGGGAAGCTGTCTTTCTTTGTCACATCGTTCAGCCTACGGTAGTCCACACAAAATCGGGTGCTTCCATCTTTCTTTTTGACAAGAACAACTGGTGACACCCAAGGGCTTTTGGAATTTTCGATTAGACCATCTTTCTTCATTGTCGATATCATTTCTTCAACTTCGGCTTGTTTGGCTAATGGGAGACGTCTTGCTGGTTGTCGAATCGGTCTCGCATCACCTGTGTCGATTCGGTGCTGTACCAGTTGTGTTCGACCATACTGCCCGCGTACTCATGAAGAAGGCTTTCAGCAACACTAAGCAGATGTTGACTTAGATTGGATGGCTTGAGAATTTTGGCTTTCATGGAGCTGAATTTTCCGTGGTCCATTGGTTCTTCTGCGTTAATTTCTGTGATTTTAGTTATTGCGGTCACAGATTCGCATTTTCCAATTACTTCTCCTTTCTTAAGCTTGACCTCGTACGGTTTGATGTTCAGAATCCGTACGGGTACCATGTTGTTCTTTGGTTCCACAAGAGTCTTCCCTAAGATGATGTTTTGGGAAGATTGCTCAGACTCTGGTTCCACCATGAGGTATCAATGGCTACCTAGATCGCCCTCTATTTTCGTCCAAACAAACACTTCTGAAGAGGCAGGCAAGCATATGTCTTCTTTGATGACAGTTCTTAGAGTTGATGAGTTTTCGCTGCCATAAGCCATAGGAATCTCTACATTTTGGTACTTCAACACTTGCTTACCGATATCCAGAATCACTCCGTGCTCTTTCATGAAGTCGATTCCAATTATGCACTCATCACATATGTCTGCTACCAAAAATAGATGCGAAAACTCTAATTCTGCCAAACGGATTTTAAGACGAACTTCTCCATATACTCTTGCTGCCTCACCTGTCGCAGTTTTAAGACGGTAGCTATTGGTGTTATGTAGCCACGTCATCTTGACCAAGTCCCTCCGCACAATGGAGGCTGTGGCACCGGTGTCAATTGTAGCCACGTGTTTCTTGCCATTTAATGTTGTGTCCACTGTTCCGTTTAGTCTGCGCGACTTGGATTGTGGTTCTGGGCCCATCGATACCAGGGCGAGCAGGAGCGATGATATTATTGCTTACCTGTTCGCTGGTATTCCTGTTTCCACAATGTTGACAGGCGACTCTTCTTGGTGGCACTGGCGCTGGAGATGCCCGGTTTTGTTGCAATTCCAGCATCGAGCAGGTCCTTCTCGCTGGCTTCTATGGAATTCAGCTCGCTGGCAAGAACATTCCTCAACTTCAAGTTCTCTTAACCGATGAACTCCAAAGGAAGCCTGTTCTGATACTTCCATAGTCAGAGCGAACGCTAATGCTTCAGAAAGCGTGCGTTTTCCAGCGGTTCGAATTGCTCGCTGTAGGTTGATGTCGGAAACTGCACGGACAAAAGCCTCAGTTGCTAGCTGGTTGGTAATTTCATCTCCTGCAGTCGGGTATGCTAGGTGTGCCAACCGTTCAATGTCTGCTTGGAGTTGTTGCAGACTTTCACCTCTTTTCTGGACTCTGGTATTGAGCTGGACGCGGAAGACTTCTTGCATATGGCTATCGCCGAAGCGTTTGTCAATAGCCTGAACAAGAGCACTGAAGTTGCCGTCAGGGCAATGAACTTGTCTTCGTCATCCCAGCCACTTGTTGTTGCGGCTGCCTCAAATTGCTTCTTGTAGATTGACCAAGAAGACTGTCCATCAAAGGTTGGTGGATACATTTCTTGCTTCTTAGGAAAATTGCAACTGCCCTCTCTTACCTTCATTTTCCTAACCTTATCTAATTCATTGGCAAAGTTCTGCATTTTGTCTTCAAATTTCTCGAACTGTTTTTCGACAACATGTTCATCAAGAGCCATGAATTTATTTTCAAATGAATTTCGCTTACTTTCGATTAAATTTTTCTAATCGTCTAGAAGGTTCCTTTGCTCGTTGCGTTGTTCCTCTAGAAGATTCTTTTGTTCACTACGTTGTTCTTCAAATCGTACAAGCAGATTCTTTTGTTCATTCTTCTGCTCAATTCGTTGTTCCTCTAGAAGATTCTTTTGCTCTTTTCGTTGGTCTTCAAACTGGGCGAGCAGCTGAGCCATCATACTAGAAATGTCTAAGCTTGTACTTACTTGCTCTTCCGGCATTTCAATTTCAAATAGAAATGTGTCTGGATTTTCATCGTGTTGCCTTAAATCTTTCTGCAGACGGATAATAAGGTCGGTTTTTGTTCCAGCAGTAGGAAGGCCTCGTCTGTTTAGTTCTGCTTTAAGTTCAACACAATTCAATGCATTCACAATTTTACCCATTTTTTTTTCTATTTTGTTCTTATATTTTTGTGTGTCACTTTTCACAAACACCTTTCTTATTTGTTCACTAATCTACACACTTTATCAATTTTTTTTTTCACCATCAATTATCTGAATTCACAGATTAAATAAGTTGTATCCCACTTCTGACACCAATGTAGTATTTTACTAAGGGTTCGCAAATAAAACTTATTTCCTTTATTCAAACTGAAATAACAATTACTTCACAAAATAAAACGCTTTTATTTCAAATCTTTTATTTCTACTACTTTTATTATAACCAAGCACAAGTATGCAACTCTTTATTCACACTGATATTTATTCATTCACATTCAAAATCGAAATACCGCTTTCGGACTTGTGCCCCTGTATTTATATCCGAAAATAAAGGGTTCCAGAATTTTCTAGGGTCTGCTAGATGGTGCTTTCAAAAAGGTTTCGTCAATTATTCCAGTACGAACACCAACCGTGATAGATTTAATTATTGATTTCACTCAAAGATGGCGCGGAAAGTTGTACTAATGTGTGGTTGTTTACATAACTGGGCATATTCACCACAATATGTTTTTTTATTTATGTATGTATGTAATGGCTGGCTAAACTTTCCAATTCATTAAAAATAATTTATTCGATACTTGTATAATGTGTGTGTACTGTACAGTTAAGATTGCAAAATAAATTTTATTGTTCTGAAATATGTTTCCAGAACGATGTGGTTAGTTACGGTCGTCATATTAAGAAGAATACCTACAGCTAGATCTTAATTATTTCAGCTCCCAGATTATTTGCATTTTGTAACTGTTTGACTTATTTCATTATCTATTCCGGTTCATATTTCTTCTTTTTCCATGTTAATGTTCTATCTAAGCATATTATAGCGAAGACGCATTTGTATTTCTAAGTGGCAAAATAACATTTCCACATTCATGGTATTCGTACAAAGTAATAGTGAGTGATTCTGTGTCCCTTCTTCAAATCTAACGGCTTTTTGAAAGTTCAGGAAAGTGAGATCTCAAATTTAGCTTCGAACAGATGGACGTTAGCCAGCGAGTTATTTTTTTTTTCGCTCAGTATTTTTACATTGAAACCTTTGAGATCCTGAACTTGCCCTGCAAATCGACCAATTATTCGACCTACATATTTGGAAATCGATTGGCATTTGTTTTAAAATACATATCGATTTATTTATTTTTTAAGTTTTGTTTAAAATAAGCCATAAGAAATATCCTAAAGAATTGCAGTTCGATAAGTTTTGACTCTTTTAGCATTAGCGAAAGTTCGTTAATTTTAATACATTGATTGTTGAAAATTTATCTCAGAGAAGTAAAAAAACACTAAACTTTTGAAGTGACTAATACAAAGATACTTTATTAATTATCAAATAAAGACAAGAAATTAGTTTTTGAAAGAAATTAGTTTTTGAAAGAAACTCAAAAAATTTTAGTTCTATTCTTCTTCGTTTTAATTTTACTTCTCAACAGAAATTGTCTTCCGCTGAGGTCCGTTATATTTCTTCTGGAATATTATGGAATTCGATTTCAACTTCCAGTCTAGTTCGCCAGTGTTGGCGTAGTTGACTATGGTAAATTCAGATTGGAGTTACTACTTTTTTTCAGCTTCCGTTTTGGCGTTGCTACTTTTCGCAACAGTTCCCCCCGGTACGAGAATTCCAGGTAGGGTTGTTGTTGTACCACCATCTTCTTTATAAACTTCTAGCTTCGCCAATTTAACTGCAGGCCGCTCCAAAACTCCAATGTTGGTCTGAACTGTAGCGCTGCGAACTTGTCCATCAGTTGACGTCTTCACGGCAATCACCCTTCCTTTCGGATAATTGTTTCTAGGAAGGTCTTTATCCACGATGATAACAACGTCTCCAATTTTCAACGGTTGCACTGGGTCAAACCATTTTGAGCGTAAAGTAAGCTCTGGTGCATATTCGACTATAAATCGTTCCCAACACTTGTTTGCGAATTGTTCTCTATATTGGAATGTGTATTTCAGGATCTTAGCACTATCGTTTATTTGTCCAATAGGTTGCGCACCTCCAGAAGAAAGCCTCAAAAAATGGTTTGGAGTGAGGGCTTCTGCAAGGTCGTCATTCAAAGGCATATATGTGAGTGGCCTTGAATTTATCATGTTTTCAGCAGCCACTAAACAACTTCTCAATAGTGGGTCGGTCGGAGTTCTTGTTGACAAGGAATTGTATAACGCAGTCTTGAATGAACGGACTAAGCGTTCCCACGCTCCTCCCATATGTGGTGATGCTGGTGGGTTAAAGATCCACTTCACCAACGGACTCACAAAATGTTTCGCAATGTGAACAGGATCCACTGTCTGAAGTTGTTGACGCAATAGCCTTTCTGCACCAACAAAATTGGTTCCTCGGTCACAGAAGATTTCCCTTGGTGCACCTCTTCGTTGAATAAAGTCTTGGAAGCATAAAAAAACAGCTGCATCCAGTCTTCCGTTCACTCATAGAAGTTGATGTTCGTCCAAGTATGGTGAAAGTCTTCTTATAGAACTTGAGGCATTAACTCGCGGTGGTAAATTATTTGAGTTTTTATTTGATTGCTTGAGACTTATTAGTTCTTCATTATACACGTCCATTTGAGCTGTTCTGAATAATATTATCTCAGCTTCTTTTAATTCTTCACATGATAAAATTCCAGTAGTTGAAAAATTAGGCTGTAGCTTTAGTTTTATGTTTAGGAATCTATACACGTATGCTATGGTTCCAAGCAGTCTGTTCCATTGTGAGAATCTTTTCAAGTCAATGAATGGTTGTGACGATTGATGCACACACAAGAGTTCTTCAGCTACTTCTTTCTTTGGTGAAACATCCTCTGGCCACTCGTCCTCCTCTTGTAATAAGAAATTTGGACCACTAAACCATCGGTCCTCGAACTCCAGCTTAGGTGGTCTTGTCCATTTAGTGGCGTCATCAGCAACATTTAATTTTGATGGTATATATCGCCAATTCCCGCCTTTATCAGTGTCTTGTATTTCTGCTACTCTGAATGCCACGAACTTGTTGTATCGATGAGGATTTCCCATTATCCAACCCAACACCGTCTTAGAATCAGTCCAGAAATATATTTTACTTATGCTTGTTGACAATTCATCAGAAAGTTTTCGGGCGAATCGGCAACCCATGACGGCTGCATCCAGTTCTAGCCTCGGAATCGATCGCAGTTTTATAGGGGCAACCTTCGTTTTTGCTCCTAAAAGTGTGCATTCAATTTGGGTTCCGCTGCTTACTCGAATGTACGCTACAGTTGCACAAGCTTGTTCCCCTGCGTCCATGAAAATATGAAGATGTACAGTAGCTCCATTCCAATTCGGAAGATGTTTCAACAGGCATCTTGGTATGCGACATGTTTCAACTTGTGGAAGTACCTTAAGCCATATTTTCCAAGCTTCGAACTGCTCATCATTAATCGGAACGTCCCAATCGATTCGGCTGCGCCAGATTTCTTGTAGCAAAATCTTGAGATAAACCAAGAAATGTGCAATTAAACCTAACGGATCATAGATGGACATGAGAATGCGAAGAATCTCTCTTTTCGTTGGACGGCGTTCCCCTTTCAACACACTTTGGTTGCCTTTGTTGTATCGCAAAGAGAAGGTGTATTCGTCACTCTTCAGAACCCACCACATGCCAAGTACTTTCTCCATAGAAGAACCTGCGTCCGGGTTCAAATCAAAACATTCGTCAGTAGGTTTGGTATTAAGCGCCTTCATTACCAGCGAGGAATTGGATTTCCAATTTCTGATTTCAAAGCCCGCTTTAGAATGTATTGTTGTGACTTCCTTTGCTAACTGTAAAGCTTCAGCTTCGCTGTCTACGCTTTCCAAAAAATCATCAACGTAATGACTTTCTACGATACTTTTCACGGCTCTTGGATAATCGTCTTTATGTTTCAGTGCATTACGATTCTTTATATATTGTGCGCAGCTGGGGGAGCAGGTAGCGCCGAAAGTCATAACTTGCATCACGTAGGTGTCCGGTTCATCATTCACTTCGTCTCGCCAAAGAAATCTTAAAACGTGTTGATCCTTTTCAGGAATTTTTACCTGGTGGTACATTTCTTTGATGTCACCGCAAATACATATCTTCTTCTCTCTGCTACGAATCAGAACACCTAGAAGCGATGCATTCCAGTCAACTCCTTTCATCAGTAGCGTATTTAAGGAGACCCCATCAACCATGGCCGCAGCATCCCACACAATCCGTATCTTTCCCGGTTTATTTGGATTACGAACCGGAAAAATTGGCAGATACCAAACCCTGTCATGGTGTTGTTTCAGCTCTTCACTGGTCAGCTTTCGAATATATTTTTTCTGTTCATAATCTTTTATTTGTTGTTTCACATTTGTTTTTAGCTGCTGGTCACCATCCAAACGTTTTTCAAGACATCTCATCCGTCGCAACGCCATCGGTTTGCTATCTGGCAATTTAAACTTTTCATATCGCCACAAGAGTCCAGTTTCGTATCGGTTCTCTAAATGGGTCGTAGTTTTGCCCAGGATACATCTGGCTCGATCTTGTTCTTGTATATTTTTGAAGTCACAAGGCTCTACTATTCCCAAGTTGTCTACTGAGATGAACTCTTTAACCATTTCGTGAAGCTTCATGTCTGCGGCTTTTTGACATTCACAGATTTGATGACTATTGTCGAAGTTATTTGCTTCTTTAATTTCTTCCTTGTCGAACATCGAGAATATCGTCCAACCTAGTCGACACTTCGCTGCTATTGGATCACCTTCAGAGGCCTCTAATATTTTTGTAGGTACCGCAACATGCCAGTTTCGAAGCCCAATCAATATACCAGGATTCGCATTTACGTAAGAGGTCACTGGCAAATTCTTCAGATGAGAATATCTCTTAGCTAAGTACTTATAATCCAATGACTGCGTTGGTAAGTTGAGTTTTTTGACGGTTCGTACGTTTTCCATTCTGTACCTCTGAGCATTTTCGTCAATTCCAGATATATTCACATCGACCACTCTCGAATGTTGTTCCTGCCTTGAAATAGTGCCACTCCATTTTAAACACAGTGGTGAATTTTCTCCTTCCAATCCTAGCTGGTTAGCAATCTCCTCATTCAATAAGGTACTAGAGGATCCTTCATCTAGAAATGCATAGGTGTTAATTTGAATGCTATTGTGAGACAGGAGCACGGGTATAATTCTAAAATGTATCGAAGTAAATACAGAATGAATCATACTTAATTCACTGTTGCTTTTATTGCTGCCAGCCGGTTGGTTGGGATTATGCAACAAAGGATGATGTTTTTTGTCACAATTAATCTCTGTGCATGCAATTGGTGCCCAGCATTTGAGCGGATGCCTTTTCAGACACTGTCTACAGAGATTATTTTTTCGTAGTAAGTCCCACCTGTTGGCAATATCGCATCCAAGAAATTGTTTGCAGACTGAAACAGCATGACAGTCTTCGTGGCACACTGGACATTTCTTAAGGCCAACATTCGGTGGCCGTTTATTCGATTTTCTTGTTGTGTCAGCGTGCACGTAAAGCTCTTCTTTTTTATTCCTGTTCTTATGTTGATGCTCTTTGGTACTAAACCATGACATTGATGGCTTCGCATTGCATATATCAGCAGCTACATCTTTAAGCCAGTCACCAAGTACACATATGTTATCTGTATCAATTTCGGATCGCTTATGAGTAGCCCAATTCAGTTGTAGTGTAGGCGGCAACTTGTCGACAAGCTCGGTCATCAGATTTGGATTTTGCATATAGTTCTGAAGCCCTGCTTGTTCCATTGTAGCACACAGATTTCTCACAGCAACCGCATATTCAATAATCGTTTCCATGCGTTCGATTTTAGGTGACGTCATTCTTTGAATTTTTTCCATGTAGTGCTTCATTATAATCTCTGGCCTACCAAAATATTGTCTGAGTGTATCGATGATCTCAGGAACACAGCCAGCTGATGTCAATAAAGCTTCGACGACATCTCTCGCTTTTCCTCGCACGCAGCGTTGCAGACGCATCAAATTTTCATTTTTTGTGAAACCACACGCTTCAGTAGTTTGTTGGAAACTGCTGATGAACAGAGGCCATTCACCTGGTTTCCCAGAAAAAATAGGTAGATCCTTAGCGACAACATGTCTTGAAGCGATTTGATGCGATGATAAACAAACAGCTTCGCAAGATGCAGAGGGCTCATATATTTTGTTGAAGTGCTGCTCTTCCTTATTCTTTATTGGCAATTTGCCCAAGTTCTTTTCGACGACGTTATTATGAAAAACATTAAATTTGGACTTACCGCACGGTTGAATATTTTCCTGTTGGGTAGTCCTTTCCAAATCGTCGTCTGACATCTCGTCCAAAAGAGCGTGGCGCCTTGCAAGCAACTCTTGTTGTTTCTGTAGAAGAAGCTCTTCCGCCTCCAGCATTCGCATCTTGATCCTGATCCTTTCAGATCGTGTTTTGGAATGGGCTGATGCTATGATTGATGTTCGCCTCTGTGGTTGTTGTTCGGTTTGCGGGTGCAGGCAAACAGCGCATTTCCAATCATCGATCGCGGCAACTTCATCACCAACCTCAGCACATTGATAGTGGATCCACTTTTTGCACATTGTGCACTCCACCATTCTGTCCTCAGTGTAATCTGCATTGCAGACAGGACACTTTTGTCCCACCACTGTTTTGGTCGACGTAGACATTATTTAAATTTATAAATTAAAATTTTTTGAGAATGTTGAAAATTTATCTCAGAGAAGTAAAAAAACACTAAACTTTTGAAGTGACTAATACAAAGATACTTTATTAATTATCAAATAAAGACAAGAAATTAGTTTTTGAAAGAAATTAGTTTTTGAAAGAAACTCAAAAAATTTTAGTTCTATTCTTCTTCGTTTTAATTTTACTTCTCAACAGAAATTGTCTTCCGCTGAGGTCCGTTATATTTCTTCTGGAATATTATGGAATTCGATTTCAACTTCCAGTCTAGTTCGCCAGTGTTGGCGTAGTTGACTATGGTAAATTCAGATTGGAGTTACTACTTTTTTTCAGCTTCCGTTTTGGCGTTGCTACTTTTCGCAACATTGATAGTCAAACTCACTAGAGTTTTGACATTTGAAGCGAACTGAATTTAAGCGAATCGTTATTCTTAATACGAAATTAGCGAATTCGCAAAGTTTTAAGTTCAATTCGCTATTCATATTGAGGGCATGTGTCAGTTACCCCTTTCCGTTTCTGATAACAAAAGTGAATATGAACAAATTCTTCATTTAGCTCAAGTCTCTCATCGACCGCTTGATTAAGAAACACACGCAAAGAATTAAGAAGATGAATTGTTCTACTCTTTTCTCTCAAAACGCACAGCACATCAACACAAAACGTCGTGTTGCACTTTCATTTGTGCCAAAAATCTGCAATCAACTTAAGCTCACATTCAGTAAAGCTAATTTGAGCATCATAAATTCCAACAAAAACAAACTAAGCTCTTCTCTCGGTTCTTCCAAAGACATTAAGCCAATGAACAAGAAGAGTGGAATATACCAAATAACCTGTCCTACCTGCGGCAGCAAGTACATCGGCCAGACCAAACGTGCTGTGGAGTGTCGTATAGCTGAACACCAAAGGTACATCAACAACAAAGACATTCAAAAGGCAGTTGAAGCTCACGCATTTGATTTGACCAACACGGAGCCTCATAATATTGTGGTGAATATGCCCAGTTATGTAAACAACCACACATTAGTACAACTTTCCGCACCATCTTTGAGTGAAATAAATAATTTAAATCCATCAGGTTGGTGTCCAGCCTCGTTCGTAATGGAATAATTGCCGAAACCTTTTTGGAAAGCACCTTCTAGTAGACCCTAGAAAATTCTAGAACCATATTTTAGGGTATAAATACAGGGGCACCAGTCCGAAAGAGCAGTTTGATTTTGGAAGTGAATGAATAAATGTCAGTGTGAATAAAGAGTTGCAAACTTGTGCTTGGTTATAATAAAAGTAACGGAAAAAAAAGTATTTGAAATAAAAAGCGTTTTATTTTGTAAATTAATTGCAGTTTCAGTTTGAATAAAGGAAATAAGTTTTATTTCCGAACCCTTAGTAAAATATTACAATATGAAACCTCTCTCCAACAACTACAAGCTGATCAAAAATGTACCTTTTCCATCAAAACTAGACGCATATGAATCCATTTACATGACCATAAACGAGAATTTAATGAACATAGATGAAAGCCCAATAACATCAAACTTATTTGCTCTTGCTAAATAATTTATATGTGTTGTATTTACTTTTACATATCAAATCTTAATGTTACTCTCTTTTGTTAAACTTTGTTATTGCATTAATTATTGTATTGTGGTGAATATGCCCAGTTATGTAAACAACCACACATTAGTACAACTTTCCGCGCCATCTTTGAGTGAAATAAATAATTAAATCCATCACGGCTGGTGTCCAGGCTACTGGAATAATTGAACGAAAAAGAATCATCTAGCAGAATCCAGAACCCTGGAAAATTCTAGAACCCTTTATTTCGGATATAAATATAGGGTCACCAGTCCGAAAAGGGCAGTTTGATTTTGAAAGTGAATGAATAAATGTCAGTGTGAATAAAGAGTTGCATACTTGTGCTTGGTTATAATAAAAGAAAAGTATTTGAAATAAAAAGCGTTTTATTTTGTGAATAAATTGCAGTTTCAGTTTGAATAAAAGAAATAAGTTTTATTTGCGAACCCTTAGTAAAATACAAAATTGGTGTCAGAAACAGTGGAATAAAACTTATTTAATCTGTGAATTCAGATAATTGATGATGAAAAAAAAATTGATAAAGTGTGTAGATTAGTAAACAAATAAGAAAGGTGTTTGTGAAAAGTGACACACAAAAATATAAGAACAAAATAGAAAAAAAATGGGTAAAATTGTGAATGCATTGAATTGTGTTGAACTTAAAACAGAACTAAACAGACGAGGCCTTCCTACTGCTGGAAGGAAAAATGATCTCATTATTCGTCGCAGGAAGATTTAAGGCAACACGATGAAAATCCAGACACGTTTCTATTTGAAATTGAAATGCCGGAAGAGCAAGTAAGTACAACGATAGACATTAGCAATATGATGGCTCAGCTGCTCGCCCAGTTTGAAGAACAACGAAATGAACTGAAGAATGACCAAGAGAATCTGCTTGTACTATTGGAAGAACAACGCAACGAGCAAAAGAACCTTCTAGACGACCAGAAAAACCTAATCGAGAGTAAGCTAAACTCATTTGAAAATAAATTCATGGCTCTTGATGAACGTGTTGAAAACGTCGAAAACAGTTCTCGAAAGTTTTCGAAAAATTTGAAGACAAAATGCAGAACTTTGCCATTGAGTTAGAAAAAGTTCGAAAAATAAAGGTTTGAGAAAGTTCTGGTGACTGCTCAAGGAAAAAGGAAATGCATCCACCAACCTTTGATGGACAAACTTCTTGGTCAATCTATAAGAAGCAGTTTGAGGCAGCCGCAACGACAAATGGCTGCTGCTGAACTTTTGCAAACCATACCAGCAGACCAGAACGGCAACTTCAGTGCTCTTGTTCAGGCTATTGACAAACGCTTCGGCGATAGCCATATGCAAGAAGTCTCCGCGTCCAGCTCAATACCAGAGTCCAGAAAAGAGGTGAAAGTCTGCAACAACTCCAAGCATACATCGAACGGTTGGCAAACCTAGCATACCAAACTGCAGGAGATGAAATAACCAACAAGCTAGCAACGGATGCTTTTGTCCGTGCAGTTTCCGACATCAACCTCCAGCGAGCAATTCGAACTGCTGGAAAACACACGCTTTCTGAAGCATTAGCGTTCGCTCTGACTATGGAAGCATCAGAACAGGCTTCCTTTGGAGTTCATCGGGTAAGAGAACTTGAAGTTGAGGAATGTTCTTGCCAGAGAGCTGAATTCCATAGAAGTCAGCGAGAAGGACCTGCTCGATGCTGGAATTGCAACAGAACCGGACATCTTCAGCGCCAGTGCAGATTGCCACGAAGAAGAGTCACCTGTCAACACTGTGGAAACAGAACGCTCCTGCTCGCTCTGTTTCCCAGTCGGGAAACGAGTAAGAACCAACTTCGAGGAGCAGAAGCTGGTTTTTGGTATCGATGGACCCAGAACCACCATACAAGTCTAGCAGAATAAATGGAACAATAAAAGTCTGACAGTGGATGCAACATTAAATGGCAAGAAACAGTTGGCTACGATTTACACCAGTGCCACAGCCTCCATTGTAAGAAAAGACTTAGTCAAGATGACGTGGCTACATAACACCAATAGCTACCATCTTAAAACTGCGACAGGTGAGGCAGCAAGAGTATATGGAGAAGTTCATCTAAAAATCCGTTTGGCGAATTAGAGTTTTCGCATCTATTTTTGGTAGCAGACATATGTGATGAGTGCATAATTGGAATCGACTTCATGAAAGAGCACGGAGTGATTCTGGATATTGGTAAGCAAGTGTTGAAGTACCAAAATGTAGAGATTCCTATGGTTTATGGCAGCGAAAACTCATCAACTCTAAGAACTGTCATCAAAGAAGACATATGCTTGCCTGCCTCTTCAGAAGTGTTTGTTTGGATGAAAATAGAGGGCAATCTAGGTAGCCATCGATACCTCATGGTGGAACCAGAGTCTGAGCAATCTTCCCAAAACATCATCTTAGGGAAGACTCTTGTGGAACCAAAGAACAACATGGTACCCGTACGGATTCTGAACATCAAACCGTACGAGGTCAAGCTTAAGAAAGGAGAAGTAATTGGAAAATGCGAATCTGTGACCGCAATAACTAAAATCACAGAAATTAACGCAGAAGAACCAATGGACCACGGAAAATTCAGCTCCATGAAAGCCAAAATTCTCAAGCCATCCAATCTAAGTCAACATCAGCTTAGTGTTGCTGAAAGCCTTCTTCATGAGTACGCTGATATATTTTCTTCACCGAGTGGGCAGTATGGTCGAACACAACTGGTACAGCACCGAATCGACACAGGTGATGCGAGACCGATTCGACAACCAGCAAGACGTCTCCCATTAGCCAAACAAGCCGAAGTTGAAGAAATGATATCGACAATGAAGAAAGATGGTCTAATCGAAAATTCCAAAAGCCCTTGGGCGTCACCAGTTGTTCTTGTCAAAAAGAAAGATGGAAGCATCCGATTTTGTGTGGACTTCCGTAGGCTGAACGATGTGACAAAGAAAGACAGCTACCCTCTGCCCAGAATCAGCGATACATTGGATGCAATGGAAGGAGCTCAATGGTTCTCGACGTTAGACTTGAAGAGTGGCTACTGGTAGGTAGAAATCCATCCAGAAGATCGAGAGAAGACAGCTTTCTCAACCGGAAATGGTCTGTGGCAGTTTAAAGTGATGCCATTCGGGATGTGCAACGCTCCGGCAACATTTGAGCGTCTGATGGAGTGTGTTCTTCAAGGCCTTACTTGGAAATCATGCCTTGTATATTTGGACGATGTGATCGTTTATGGAAAAACTTTTGACGAGCAATGTGAAAACCTTAAGGCTGTATTTCAGAGACTTCGAGAAGCACATTTAAAATTAAATCTAGTTAAATATGCGCTTTTCAAGGCCGAAGTTAAATACCTGGGACATATCATCTCATCCCAAGGAGTAAAGACTGATCCTGAGAAAGTTGACACTGTGAAAAATTGGCCAACACCACAGGATAAACATCAGCTCCGTAGCTTTCTTGGTCTAGCGACATATTATCGGCGCTTTGAGAATCGCTGGACTTTGCTGGAATCGCTAAGAGCTTGGCATCAACTTACTGAAAAGGGGAAGCCGTTCAAATGGTCAGGTGAGTGCGAGAAAAGTTTTCAGGAACTCAAGCTACGTTTGTGTAATGCTCCTGCGCTGACCTATCCGACTCCTGGAAAACCTTTCATCATCGATGCCGATGCCAGTTATGTCGGAATTGGAGCTGTGCTGTCGCAAGTCCATGAAGTAGAAAAAAAGTCGTCGCCTACTACAGTAAGTTGCTCTCGAGGCCAGAGCGCAATTATTGCGTCACCAGAAGGGAACTTCTAGCTTTGATTTTGGCAACAAAGCACTTCCATAAGTACATCTATGGACAGAAGTTCCTCCTTCGAACAGACCATGGTGCGCTTAATTGGCTTCTGAACTTCAAAAATCTAGAAGGTCAAGTAGCAAGATGGATCGAGAGACTGCACACATACGACTACGAAATTCAACATCGAAGAGGAAAGCTGCACCCAAACGCAAATGCATTGCACGCGTCAAGAAGAAAAGGAAGCGGTTGCCATCCGACGAATAAGAGCCGATCCCATTTACGGTTGGAGCAATGAAGAACTGAGGACTGCCCAACAAGAAGACTCGGATATAGAACCCATTCTTGCTTGGAAGGAACACGGAGGAAAACCAGAATAGGGTGACATCTACGATAGAAGTCCAGCTCTCAAAGCATATTGGGCACAGTGGGACTCACTTCATGTGCAAGAAGGAGTACTAAGGCGCAAATGGGAATCTGCAGATGGCAAGTCTTATCTGATGCAGTTGATAGTGCCTATGCCAAAGGTTAATGACGTTCTTCGAGAGATGTATGATGGAGCATCTGGAGGTCATTTGGGAGTCAATAAAACGCTGGAGAAGATACGACAACGGTTCTACTGGCTACATGCAAGAGATGATGTCGAAAAGTGGTGCCGAAAATGCGATACTTGTGCTGCTACCAAGGGACCAGGTAGAAAGCTTCAAAGTAAAATGCAACAGTACAATGTGGGCACACCTTTCGAAAGAATAGCAGTAGATGTCACAGGTCCGTTTCCAGAGACCAACAGCGGAAACCAATACATCCTTGTAGTCATGGATTACTTCAGCAAGTGGCCTGAGGCATTTGACATCCCAAATCAAGAAACTAAAACAGTTGTTGATCAGATTATCTTCAATTGGGTGAGCAGGTTCGGCGTAACTTTGGAACTGCATTCTGACCAAGGAAGGAACTTCGAATCTAACATCTTTCAGGAGGTTTGCTCTTTCCTTGGCATCAAGAAGACGAGGACAACACCGCTTCATCCCCAATCTGATGGGATGGTAGAACGATTCAATAGGACTCTTAAAAAACGCCTGTCCAAGGTTGTAGGTGACTACCATTGAGACTGGGACCGCCATATTCCATTGTTCTTGATGGCCTATCGAAGTGCGGTTCATAGTTCAACAGGACATAAACAATCAGAGATCCTGTTTGGCACAAGAATACGGCTGCCCAGTGAAGTCAAATTTGGATGCCATACCATGGAACCGGAAAGGTCAGATGAATATGTGGATAACCTCAAAGGAAGACTCATTGAAATTCATCAACGGACAAGAAAAACATAAAAACCGCTAGTGATAGGATGAAAACACGGTACGACGCCCGTGCAACAACGATGGGATTCCAAGGAGACCTGGTGTGGTTTTACAATCCTCGCAGACAAAAGGGACTGTCACCAAAACTACAACAAAACTGAGAAGGCCCATATACCGTTGTGAAGCGAATCAATGATGTGGTTTACCGTATTCAGAGAGGAGTAAGGGGTAAGCTTAAAGTAGCACACTGCGACCGCTTACATCGTTATAACGGTGGGAATAATGGATTAAATCGGGACGATCAATCCTAAGAGGGGGGCAATGTGGTGAATATGCCCAGTTATGTAAACAACCACACATTAGTACAACTTTCCGCGCCATCTTTGAGTGAAATCAATAATTAAATTCATCACGGTTGGTGTCCAGGCTACTGGAATAATTGAATGAAACGAAAAAGAATCATCTAGCAGAATCCAGAACCCTAGAAAATTCTAGAACCCTTTATTTCGGATATAAATACAGGGCCACCAGCCCAAAAAGAGCAGTTCGATTTTGAAAGTGAATGAATAAATATCAGTGTGAATAAAGAGTTGCATACTTGTGCTTGGTTATAATAAAAGCAGTAGAAATAAAAAATATTTGAAATAAAAGCGTTTTATTTTGTGAAGTAATTGTAATTTCAGTTTGAATAAAGGAAATAAGTTTTATTTGCCAACCCGTAGTAAAATATAACAAAATTTTAAAATAATAACATTTTTTTGACAAACTCAACATTCTTACGATTATTTTAAGACCTATATCTTTTCTTAATTATATATACAAGCTGAGCAATAAATATATAAACTTTTAAATGTTATCATATTTTTTAAATTATTTCTATCCAGGAATGCTATTCAAAAGCACTCAACGGGTAGCTGCTTTGTTTTTTTGCTATTTTGAAAAATAGTGTAGCACCACAATGTAAAGCTATCATTATCTATTTTGTATCGTGGTCCAAGTGTCCGATTCTTTAAGTGCACACTTGCAACAGTGTAATATCAATATTTTCTCTAAGAAGATTAGAATGTTAAAAGGCTTAGACTATAAGTAAGGGTAATAAATTATCGTTTAAATAAATAACACTTAAGTTTTTTCCAAAGTTGATATTTAAGAAATAACAAAAACTAAACGGTGAAAAAAAAAAATTTTTAGTTTTCATTTGATTCAAAAGAAGGTGGATACTTTTGTTTCGAATAATTTCCAGGTACTGAGTGATAAACACTCTTTACAGTGTTATATGCCGTTTTCACTGGACCAAATGAGGTGATTTCGTTGCAAATTTCAAAATGAGATCCGAAATTACCTAATTTCCCATACAAAATCACATTCCGAAATGAGGTAATTTCAACCTCATTTACACGAAATTAGGTTGAAAATTAGGTGAATGCATCCAGCGGGAATCAGTTTCAAAAGCTCTTAAAAACTTTTGCATGAAAATATCAATACACTATATACTCAACAACATAAAACAGAAAGAGAAAACAATTAAAATAAACGGCTGACTGCCATTCCAAATTAAAAATGAAATGAGATGTCAAACGAACTTAGCAAATTTGATAATGAAAAAACTTTTTTGCCAAATTTCGAAATTACCTCATTTCGGCTCTAATGAAAACGTAGTATTATGTGAAAGAAAATGTGCCTCTATTTTGAAAGTTTTTCTTGGCCTGAACTTTTTGATCAGTTTCACGGAATATTATTTGATTAAATCAGGTACTAAGTGAGCATAGGTAGAGATGGCGGTCACGAGCATCCTTACTCGGTGACCCAATTAACGCTGTAATGCGCCGTTTGTCTACCATAACTCGTTTGACCTGTGGGTTAAAAGAACATTTTTAAAGAAAATGAGGGTATTTGGTGATAGATCTTCCAATGGATCATCGCCTACGCCCGAGTTCAGCTGCAGTATGCTACGCTAAGCAATTTGCTGATTTGCCCGGGACGCATACGATCTGATCCCTTAGGGTGACCATCTAGTCGCACACTCGGATATGGTAATCTCTGTACACCTCCGTCTGTTTGCACAACATGACTTGTGGTTACCAGAGAAAGTACCACCCGCCTGTATGACCAGACGCTTTTATTGGATTTAGACATGAGATGAAACTTATTAAGGATTTGGACATAGGAAAAACACCCGATAGGACCAAAGTTCGCAACTAAAAACCATCTACACTCTGCCAACTAGGCACTTGTTGGCTGGTATTGAAGCGGAGATCGGCCCAATTGTGTGATCGTCCGGTCCTCGTGCACCATGAGCCACCTTCAAAAACCGTTAGTCTGCCAGCTCGCAGTCATATGAGTTTGGGGAAGAAGACGGTGCAAGAGGAACCGAAGTAAATCCTAGATCCATTTTGTTGCGTTGAGGAAAGAAGTCAAATCTTTGATCTTCGTTCCGGAGAGTTCGTTAAGGTCGTCAAGAAAGGGCTTCCCAAAAGATTGTTGCCTCAGCCTGGCCAAAGCGGGACCTTTTCCTGCTGGTCCCCACAACTACGACAGTGAGTATTGTAGGGGATGCCAAGCTTTGCCGCATGTTCTCCTATTGGCCGGTGTTTAGTGCATGTTGCAACAATCCTTGCTATGTCTCACCTGGGTCTGCACATTAGGTTAATAGTTCGGGATTTATTATAGGTAGGCCAGATTTTTCTAGCAATAATGCAGTTATATATTGTTAACTTATAATTTTTATAACTATTGATTATTAAATATTGGTTTACTATGAGATTTTTTATTTTCCTATTAACACTAAAATGAAATGTCATCAGGCAGACGGCAGAAAAGCCATGTTCTTATTCTTAAGTAAGGTAATATTGTTAAACCTGTTTTTGTATTATAAAGCATTTATCTATCTATCTATCTAATGCAGTTAGTTGAACTATTCCACCTACGATTAGATTCTGAGAGAAAAATTGAGAATATATTGCCCTTCATAACTCCGAGAGGAATACTGACTCTTTCCGCAAGTGAGTTATGAAGGGCTGAACCTTGCCTGGCCAGCTCGTCAGCCCGTTAATTCCGCTCAATACCACTCTGACCCGGAACCCAGATAAGAGTGACCCTGAGGTTAGTGTTTAGACTCAGAAGCTCATCCTGGCATTGTCGTACTAATTTTGAGGATGATGTAGCCGAATTAATGGCTTTGACAGCCGCTTGACTGTCTGAGAAAATAGCTGTATTTCGGTTCTGGTTTGGATTTTGTTTAAGTAGCTTGCATGCTTCCCTGATTGCCAGTACTTCAGCCTGAAAGACACTAGCAATGTCAGGTAGCCGAAAAGACCTGGATATATTTAGGGACTCTGAAAAAATACTTGCACCAACACCGCACTCCATCTTTGAACCATCAGTAAAGATAGTTGTTCCGAAGTCTTTTGTCACGGCGTCATCATTCCAATCCTTTCTGGAACTTTAAAATCTTTACCGAGGCTCATTGAAGGGGTGCAATAATCATTTCGGTTGGAATTAAACCCGTGATGTTGCTGTGCCCATAGGGTTTGGCAAACCAGGAGTTCGATTCTTTTAGTCTTATCGCGCTGCAAGTATTTAATAATGGAGGCCCCACCTCTTACCAAAAGTTTTGCTACAGGCATAGAAAGCTATACAGGCCTTCTTAACCCGTTCTTCAATGTTTAATTTCCAGTTTAATTTAGGTTCGAGAATTACACCCAGATATTTTGCACTGGAGGAGAGCGAAAGTGTTTGACCGTTGAGTCGAGGTAGATTGAAGGGGTCTATCTTTGTTTTAGTAGTAAAAAGTATAAGTTCAGTTTTGCTTTGATTAATACCCAGTCCGCAGCTCGCAGCCCAGTTACTAACCTTCCTTAAAGCCAAATCCGTGATCTCACTTATCACAGGGGTAAACTTACCCGACACTAGCAGCACAAAATCATTGGCATACGCGACCGCCTTCACTTCACCCCTCTCTAACTTAGCGAGACTAAAAGCCAAAGAAGAGGAGACAGAACACCACCCTGGGGTGTTCCTCTACTGACGTTTTTGGTTGAAATTGTATTTCCTAACGTAGATTGAATCCTTCTATCCCTGAGCATGGAAACTATCCACTCCCGGATGTAGAACTCTACACCAAAGTCAATAAGGGCTTCTAGAATGGATTCAGTTAGGACGTTGTTGAAAGCCCCTTCTACATCTAAGAAGGTGGCGAGTGTATATTCTTTGAAGTTAATAGTTTTCTCAATTGTACGAACTACCTCGTGAGGGGCCGTCTCCGTGGACTTACCCTTTAGGTATGCGTGTTGAGAGTTTTCGAGAGGGCATCCAACTAGGATGTCCTTGATGTGTTTATCTAGGATGCGCTCCATCGTTTTAAGCACGAAAGAGGTCAGACTAATTGGTCGAAAATCTTTCGCGAATTCATGTCCCCTTCTACCGACCTTCGGGATAAAAACTACTCTGACATGTCTCCATGTCTCGGGTACATGGTTGAGATAGAAGCAACCTTTGAAAATTATTTCCAGCCAAGGAGCAACCACATCTTGCAGTTTTTAAAGCATAATAGACAGTATACCATCCAGGGCTGGAGATTTATAAGGAGAGAAGGAATTAATTGCCCAGGCAATGTCTTCTCTTGTTACGACAGTATTGATATGCTCTACATAAGCTAACAGTGTGATGTGAGTTTCAAGTGGTTCCGGTTTACTGCTTTCCCAACCCGGAAAGTGTGTCGTCATCAGTAGTTCCAAGGATTCAGCTGGAGAGACTGCCCACTCCCCATCGTTCTTTTTCAAAAAAGACGGGTTGCAATGCTCTTTTGACAGAACTCTACCAAGTCTTGTGGAGTCTTTGATGTTTTCTATTGACTCGCAGTACTCCATCCAGCCTTGTTTCTTGGCTGATGCGACAGCTCGCTTGTCTACTCTAAGGTTATCTTTATACGGTTGATAAAATTTGTTTTTGTGGCAGATGTTGAAAATTTTCCTTGTCGATTTTCTTAGTTCAGACAGATTTTCATTCCACCATGGAGGGAGAGATTTTCGGCTATAGTTAAGTTTGGTGTAAGTTGACTCTTTATTTTATCAGATTTAACAAATTTTGTATATACAATGTATATAATATGAAATAATTTTGCTAAACCAAAAGGTTTGGCCTATGGCCGTCTACCAGACTGACATTTTGAATTTAAATACATTAGTACACAAAACAAATTTGAAAATTGATATTTAATAATTTCTTAAAAATCCTCATTTATTATACAACTCTTATAAGGAAATGCAGCGACAATATATCTATAAAGGACATCCCATCCAACATTTCCATTTAGTATTTCAATTAGCTCAACTTAATTTAGGCTTTTTTTCCAAAATATATCATCCTGAATTCTTTCATGACTGGAAAAATCGCAATTAAATGGTGAATGTCTTCACGAACACTCAAATTACAAAGGCTGCAAAGTAAATGTAGATCGGGTCGATGAGGCATGAAGTTAAGATTAAGTAGTTCCCCTCTTGTTTTGAATAGTATGCTGATTTTTTTTTAATGAGTTGGAATTAACTAGGTATGCTTTGTTAGCGAGGCAGAAGTTTAGACGGTTATAATAACATCTATAAAGTGATGATCGAGCTTTAGATGCATTTTTGTCGTACAAAAAATGACCAAGTTTTTCTAAAAGACTATTAAACTTTGTCCTCAACACTCCAGGTTGTTCATTTTGTGTGACCATTAGATTCATTCTGCATGTAGTTGCCAATTTTTCCCATTCCACTACCATGATACCTGTCATCTGTATTGAACTCCTCAGTACGATTTTGGGTATTCTTTCATCATTCATTTGAAAAATTTTAACAATATAGTTGAATTGCATACTAAGAGTTTCCATTAGCATGTGAGGCAGTCCTGTTTCTAGATACAACATGTAATTTGGGGTATTCTTTGGAAGACGGAAGATTCTTTTGATAAAATAACGGAGAAATTTTTCAATTGCTTCGAAAGAACATTAACCCCAGACCTGAGCTCCATATAGTAAGATCGACGACGCCGTAGAGCGGAAAAGTTTTTGCTTTGCACTATGGTTAATAGAATCGCTCTTGAAACAGCGTTCCCACACAGTTGAAATTGCTCGTTTTGACTCCGTTAATTTTCGTTCCAGATGTTTTTTCATATTAAGATTTGATGTAAATAGGACCCCTAGATATTTATACTCTCGTACAATTTCGATTGCCACGTCTTTGAAGGTCCATTTCTCATTTCTCGCATTCCTGCCGCCACCCCCCCCTGAATACCATTATCTTGGATTTTGCTAGATTAACCACTAGATACCAGCGGTAACAATAGTCTTTTAGCCTGTTCATCATTACCTGCAGTCCATCAACCATCTCTGCAAAGAAAACTATGTCGTCTGCATACATAAACGCGGGTATTTTAGCTCCTCCAAACATAATTCCACCTCTGACTGCATCAGTTATGTCATTTATAAACAGTATAAAGAGCAAAGCACTCAAAATACACCCTTGTTTGAGACCCATTTCTGTGTGAAACTCTTCAGAGATAAACGTTCCGTCCCATACGTAAGCTGTGTTCCCTGAGTACAAAGCTCTTAAAATGTTTATTATTTTACTTGACAGCCCAAATGTATAAAGCTTATAAAAAAGCGATTCACGAACGATAGAGTCGAAAGCAGCACGGAAGTCAACAAAGAACATATATAATTTTTTCTTTCTCCTGATATAAGAATCGACAATGTTGTACAGTGAGAATATATGATTCGTTGTAGAATAGTTCTTCCTAAAACCGGCCTGAAACTCTGATAGGATACTTTTCCTCCTCACCCATTCGGTCAATCTATTTTCAATAAGCCTTGCGAACAACTTAGCACTTGTATTTAGAAAAGAGATCCCTCTATAATTAGATGCTTCATGATAGTTTCCTTTTTTGAACAGCGGGAAAATTATTGATTTTCTGAAACTTTCTGGAACCATCGCGTCTTCGAAAAGTCGGTTGAATTCGTTAGTTAGCAGCAAAACAAATTCATCGGTCGCGTACTTATATTGCTCAAAAGGAATGCGGTCATCTCCAGGTGCCTTATTTACTTTCGACTTCTTAATAACTTCTTTAACTTCATACATCGAAAACGGTGCATCTAGAAAGTCATCCATTATCAGCGGGGCTGCGTATTGTACTAAAGGTGAGCTAAACGTTGCGTTAAGAAGGTTCTTGAAGTGATCCTTTAGACTAGGTGCTTGTAATCCTAGAGCGATGATATTTGTAGTTCCAATTAAGATTTTAACAGCCTTCCAGAATTCAGCAGAACTACGGGTGCGATTAATTATCGATACTGTCTCTTGCTCAAAAGCTGATTTTTTTTTGCCAAACAAATTCTTTTGAAATTAATATTTGCTTCGGAGTACAGCTTTTTAAAAATCGGTAAGTTTCGTGACCGGAATAGCTTTTATTTATATATTTTCGGCTATATTTAACTGGGCAAGAGATGCTTCAGAGGTTTTCACCTTTGACTCTAGATCTGCATCCGATTCTGGACTCAGATTGGGTATATTGCGCAGTTTAGAATTAAAAATTTTACTTAACTTCTTCCAGTCAATTCGTTTGGAATTTCTATAAGGAGGAGGGGTTTCAGACTCAAAACCTATGCTGAAGGGTATCCACCTGTGATCCGAAAACGAATTCAAAAGGGTATCCACTAATAGATTAAAGTTATTGTTGACAAGAGTAACATCAAGCACATCCTCCCAACCTTCTAAATTTTCAGAGCTCGGAAAGACAAAAGTGGGAGTATAACCTCTGTTACAAACAGTTAAATTATTTTCATTGACAAAATTTAAAAAAACTCAACTCGTTCGTTTATCTCGGAAATTCCCCAAAGGGTGTGTCTTGCGTTTGCATCACATCCAATCAAGAGGTTTGTTTTTTGCGCTTTCGACTCGGCTATGAGTGCGCACACTTCTTCTGGTGGTGACTGCTGGTCATGGCCAAAGTAAGCAGATGCCAAGATTAAGCCATCTGCATTTTTTGCTTCCAACCTGACGACTGTCAGATCAGGAGTGCTAAGATTAGGACACAGAAAAGCTTTTAAGTGTTTTTTAGCTAAAATACAAGTTCTAGGCTTACCATCGTTTGTATTTGCGATCTTGTAGATCAGGTCGTATTGTTTATCTTGGAGGCCTCTCACTCTAGAACGATTGACCCATGGTTCTTGGACGATGCCTACATCTATATTTTCCTCACTCAGGAAAACTCTCAGATTATCCGAGGCACATTTTGAGTGTTTCAGGTTAATCTGAGCAGCGCGTTTTTTAATTTTCTTTCGATTCTGCAAAGTCAGAGCCCGGCGACTCGCTAGAGACCTCGACTCCATCAGTGACATCGTCTAGCTCAACGTTGTCACAAGGTTTGCCGGGGTCTGCTCCCTGGTTCTGCAAAATGTTAATTAAAGCACATCTTATGCCAAAACGCAGCTTGAATTCGGCCTTTTCGAGAGCCCCAATGCTTTCCTCGCTGATCAACAGAAGGTAAGATGCACTGTTCCTTTGCGGCTCCTCCGCCTTAATGACTGTCCAGTCGTGCATCGGAATCAGTGGATTTAACCTCTGAAGACCACGGATCAGCTCCTGTCCGCTGGGCTTAATGCTAATGAGGGGCAACCAGATGCGAGCCTTAGGTCATTTAGGGATGTCCTTAGCTGGGATGAGCTTGAGCTTCAAGCCCTCCCAGTCAATGCTAATCTTAGCGATGCAGGTCCTAAGGAACTCCCTAGAAAACACGTCTGCGCACCAGATTACCCTGTATACTCTGAGCACCTCGTCAGAGTCAAAACTAGGGTAAGGGCCCTTGGTCGCCGAAATGGTATACGAGAACACCATCTCCGAGAGCTTGGCCTCGATGGAGTTCCACACACAATAAGCAGAGCTCTGCTGGTTGTGGTGAGCTCATCCACAACCGCTACTTGGAGGTCGTCTCTGACAACCTCACTTAGAGTACGCGGTTGCGCTGCTCCGGAAGATGACGCTTTGGTAGACCCATCGATGGTAAAACGTCTGTCATGTCTAAATCGTCCATAGTGTGAAAAAAAAAACAAAACAAGAGTCCCACGAGTAGGTTGGAAAGGAAAGGTCAGCCCCGGCAGAGCCGATATACCGGGGTAAGGCAAAGAGTATGACGGACCCTGCCAAGGCGACCGAAAGAGCTCGTTAGCGACTGGTTGGGGGTTAGCCTTCCATTTCTTCGGCACGGATTATGAAAATCGCTCACACCACCACTAAAAATTAGAGACCCCGTATCTATTGTCAAATCGCATTGCTGAGCGTTAAACTATTAAGAAGTAAAGGAACGTCTCAGCAATTCGACCTGACCTTAGCTGATCACCATCTTGACATCGCACAAGATAAAAACTGTGGTGACCATTAACCGCTCGGCACCCACTAGGAGGGTTTGTTACGAGGATTTTTGTGAGCATACAGCAGAAATACTTTGAAATTTTAACATGAAGTGGGACTTTACAAAGCAAACTTAGGATTATCAGGTACTGTGAGTTTTTTTTTTTCTTGAATATAGATACAAACTATACAACTTCTAAATGTGATACAACAACGAAATGACGTTATTTTTCGGGACTTTTTATATATAAATCAGGTACCTACTGTGTGCGTTTTACATCGATACGATGTCATGTTGTGGGACGTATTCTTTTTTTTTCATGGATGACTAAATGGAAATACGAGTGTTGCTGAGATAAATAATCGGTGCCTTAGTGACAGTGTTTTGAGTGACAAATTCAGTTGGTCATTGCTTTAACTCTTTGGCATGGAATTTACCGATTTTCTGGCCATTTAGTATTTCTAGTTCGTACATACGGTTACCTATGGCTTTGACTATTCGGCATTTTACATACTTCGGGCATAGCTTTGCTGATAAGTTTCTTGAAGCGTCACTCAAAACAAATTTTTTTCGAAATACTTCCTGACCTGGCAGGTATCTCACCTTCCGTGTTCGCGTGTTGTATGTTTTAGCCGATCGTTCATTCGATTTTAAAATATTTTCACGTACTCGTTTACGTATGCATTTCAATCGATCGCGCCGAGGAAGTATCAACAACTCGCTATCGTCAACCGCGTTCAACTTATGTGCCAGTTCATAGCTGCTACCGTGCATGATTATGTTCGTACCGAACAACGCGAAGTATGGAGATACACCGGTAGAACTGTGAACTGCGCTTCTTAAAGCACAAGCTAGGTCGCTGAGAAAATAATCCCAATCACGTTGATCGGATTTACGGTATGCGCGGATTGCTGCCAGCAACGTGCGGTTGACTCTCTCTGACGCGTTCGATTGGGGTGAATAGTTGGCAGTTCGCATATGTGTGACTCCGTATTTTTTTACGAAGTTTTGAAACTCCTTCGCCAGAAATTGTTTTCCATTATCGGAATGGATTATGTGGGGAACACCGAACATATTGAACACCTCTTGGTGTAAGAATTTTATAACACTAATCGTGTTTGCGTTTTTCAATCCCTTTACAAACACGAACTTTGACATATGGTCTAAGATCACAAAAACGTACGCATTCCCAGATTTTGAACGGGGATAAGGACCCAAAAAGTCTATATAAAGTTTTTCGAACGGACGATCAGAACAATACAAGTGGACAATGGGAGGACGAGATACTTGGCTTGAAGCCTTACATTGCTTACAAATAGAACAGTTAGACACGTATTCACGCACTTGCACCGTCATGTTTGGCCAGTGAAAATTTTGGTGAATTCGAAATAAGGTTTTAGTGATACCGCCGTGAGCTGCTTTAGGGGGATTGTGAGCTTTGGCTATTATTTCTTCGGTTAGTCCCGATGGAACCCAAAGAAGGCAAGAATGCTCTAGCATTAATTCTCCTATTCTCCTAACTGTGCGTTTATATACAAAACCATCTTCGACTTTCAGGTCCGGGAGTTCATCGGTATTATTTTTAATTGTTTCGATTAGGCTGAAATATTCGTCAGACTTAAATATGACGGAGTTCAAATCAATTAGTGGTGCTACTTGTTCTATGTCCAGAGAATCTACGTGTACCCGAGAAAGAGTGTCCGGAACTACATTAAGGCTGCATTTTCGGTGCTCTATGTTCTAGGCATACGATTGCAGCAACAGACTCCACCGAGTGAGTTTACCTCTCAGGTCTTTCATGCTCATGAGCCATTTGAGGCTGGAGTGGTCGGTGATTACGGTAAAATCCATGCTTTCGACATACGGCCTGAATTTTTGCACTGCCATCACCGCTGTCATGCCGTCCTTCTCGATCACACTGTAATAGTTTTTCTGGCTTTTCAGCTCTTTGAAGCAAAACTTGGATTTCTTCATGTTGATGGTGAGGTTAGCCCTGCGTACTTCGCTTACCAGGGCAATATGCGTCTCAAAATCCGGCGCCATAATTAACAAATCGTCAAGGTACAAAGACACGATCCCTAAGTCGTGCAGGAATTACCTTGTCCATTAACTGGCACAACCTTTGAGCAGCATTACACAACCCAAAGGGCATGACAGTAAATTGGTACAAGGGTCTTCCCGGTACCGCAAAGGCAGTCTTTTCCCTACTCTGTTTCTCCAGCGGTATTTGCCAGAATGCTTCATTTAGATCAATACTACTGATGTAGTATGTATTCGGTAGTCGGCTGAGGAGCCCCTCGATATTAGGAAGAGGATTTGCATTTTTCTTTGTTAGTGCGTTCACCTTGCGAGAATCGAGACAAAGTCTATTTTTTCCCGGTTTTCGCAAGAGAACCACTGGTGAGCACCACGGGCTCTCGCTCTCCTCAATAACGCCGAGGCTCAACATCCGATCTAACTCTTAATACAAAATGGCTTGTACCGCAAGGGAGACAGGGTAGTGACGCTGTTTCACAGGGAGTGCATCTCCTGTATCAATCACATGTTCCATGAGCGTCGTCTTTCCAAGACCATTCCGGTCAAAACACAGAAATCTCTGCCTGACTGCATCCAATCTGGATGCCTCTGCCTCATCAGTCAACGTGATCGAACTTTTTATGCTTGGAACTAAGTGGAATGTTTTCCAAAAATCTACTCCGAGATAAATTTCTTGATCTAGGTTAGGGACAAGGTAGAACATAATTTCCTCTACTTTCTCCTTATAAGTGACTTTAATGAGTACTTTCCCTACAATTGACTGACTCTTACCGTCAGTGGTTTTGACTCCTGAGTGAAAAGTAATTATAGGAAGTTTAAGTTCTTCGACGAACTTCATACAGTTTTTCCCTAGGATGCTGACACTTGCGCCACTATCTAACAGTCCTAGGACTTCTTTATTTTCTAATTTTATTAGCGCGTATGGTCTAGGGTCTGATGACAGATTTATAATGGTAGAAGCAATACGATTTTTCAATTCTTTTCTAATTTGTAAAGGCTTAATATTGAACAACTTTGGTTTGATTGGACTTTCTATATGGGAATTTTGATTTTCATTTCTCTTTAAAATAGTGATTTTGGTGTGGCCCTCTCCTATCAGAGGCCTTTTGGATGATTTTGTGTCAGCATCAACAACTGGGAATTTTTGAATGAGCGGGGGTTCTAATTTTGGTTCGATTGCGAATCCCCCGGATACTTCACGTTCAACGGTCTGTTTCCCGGGTTACACCGAGTGCAATGTGGTGTTCTTACACCTTCCAATCCGCACTTAAAACAAAACAGGTTTCGGACGTCTGACTCACAGTCAAAATAAGTGTGACCCTGTGTTTTGCAGTTCCAGCAAACCAACTTTGAGGGATCAGCGTACTTCCGTGGAGGAAGTTTCGCACGAGCTCCACCAAACTGATATGCAGCCAGTTGTTTGTCAGCAGGCTGATACTGGTACTGGTCTTCGCATTCCAGCTCGTTAGCCATGTATCTACCCGGGTGGCTTCGTGGATTTTGGGAAGTCACGGTCTTTTTTCGGGAATGCTGACTCAACATCCTTGTAGGCGTTTCTCAGCTGATCCAAGGAGAACATCGGCATATGATATACCAACTGCACCAATCTGTCACTCAGGTTCTTTTTCAATATTTTTACCAGCTCCACTTCCGGAATGGGTATTCTCAGCTGGGATTTGATTTTGCTGACTGCAGCCAAGAAATCATCAATGTCTTCCGAGGAACCTTGTTTGCGCTCCATTATGTCTCGCATAATGTCGTAAACTGACCGATTATTTTTGAATCGTCGCAACAGAGCTTCTCGCAGAGTGGGCCAGTCGGGTCTGTAACTCGTCCTTAGCAATTGCCAATACCACTCGTTTGCGTTTCCCTTCATCAACAGGTGGAAGTCGCGCAATATTACCGACCACGGACACCTGTGGTTGACCTGTAGTGCCTCTATACGCAAAACGGAGTTTTCCACTGATAGGGAACTGGGTTTTCCATCAAAAGGAATATTCCAGCGATTAATTCTGATTGGATCCTTAAATCCAGAATTCCACCAGTGCGGTGGGTAACGGACTTGGTTCTCGTGGGAGTCATAATTCATTGGATTCCTTGCAGGTCTCAGATAAGCATCTTGCCGACAGTCTGGTAGGTATAACCCTTCTTGGCTTTGACGGAACGGTTCTTGTGGTCTTCGTTGCTGTTGAGGAGGTTGTACCAAATCATTCCTTCTTGGATCTGGCTGAGGAGGCTACTGTCTTGGTGGGTGGTTTGGCGGTGGATAATTAAACACCGGAGCTGCTGGTTTCGGTACTTGGTCAGTGGTTGTCGGAGACGGCCTACCTAGATTCAATTCCCTGAGGAATCCACCAAGCTGGTGTTGGAGTTCATCTTTTAAGGTATTAGTGACCTCCGTTTGTATGGACTGCTTATAAGATGTTAAAGTATCCACCATGGCTAAATTTATATAAGCTTTTAGGTCCTCCGGAAGTATGGTTTTTTCTTTCTTTTTATTTCCCGGAGGTCTATTTGAAATAGAATCTAAGATCTCCCTACACCCACCCACGTTTCGCGAGATTGCATTGGACATTACATTCTCGTTCATCGAACCGAAACTCGATCGTTGAGGCTGCGTATCTTCTGCTCCCAACCCACTGAGATTGCTAAAGGAAGGAGGAGAAACTGACTCGATGTTGCTGTAAGCCGGATTGTTATCGGCCGGAATGCCTGAACTAGTTGGTAAATTGGATGTGGATCGGATGTGCCTGTCAGATATGAGATCTAAGTTCTGACTTGCTGATCTAGTCAATCTGACGTTTTCTTCAATTTCGGTACCCCGAATCAGCCGGTTGATGTGGTCCTCTTCGTCTTTTCCGGTGGGATACATTTTTAATAATAAAAGGCGAAGCGATCGAATCGACAAAAAAAATTAATAAATTAACCAAATAAGACGAAACAAAATAAGGTGAGATTTTCAAAGAATGTCTCCTTTTTATATCAAGTGCCGTGCGCAATTTAAAAAAAAAAGAAACTTGAAGTAGTAAACCCAATATTTGAAAAAAAACTTGTCGAAAAACTTTCAAAAATAAATCTGAACTTGCGATAAGTAATTACAAGAGTTATCTTTAACCCAAAAAAAAACACAAAATGATAATGAAATAAGTCAAAATACAACGTATCAATAATACAATATATAAACACTAGGTATAGATTTTGTTTACGAAAATTCGTTCAAACAAAAAAAAAAATCCTAATAATAATGAACTCAATTATTGAAATAAATTAATGAAACGAATGTAACTAGAAAAAAATAATTACGGAGAACAATTGTTGTTTCTTACGAAAACTAGTAATGTATTACAAAACCTAAGATAGCCTTATACTAAAAATAATTCTAAAAACGTTATTTTAGAAAACTTAGTATCGGTATCTTCAAAAAATGCTATTACTATCTTTCAAATTAACGTATTTCATTTCTATAAAAGAAAAATAACTTAACAATGTAAGAAAACAATCTTATCAAAATAAGGAAACAAAAAAAATTAATGAAAACTAATAATAACTAATAATTGCGAATGAAACGTTAAGTTTCGTTAACGAAAAAGAATAAATAATGCAAAAAGAGAAATAAGTTAAAAAAACAAGATTCTAAAAACTATTTTTAGAAAACTGATTTCACAAAAAAAATGTCAGAAAATCTTTTGAAAAGGTTTTCCAAAATACAAAAAAAATGTATAATGAAATCAAAAATTTAACAAGTATTTCACTTTAAAAATTTTCACTTGAGTATAAGTGAGATTTTCAATAACCAATAACAAAATAACGGATTCCTTAACTCGAAAAAATATACTTCAAAAAGTAGTTTGAGATTTAGTTTTTCATTAAAGTACGGGGTGCTTCAGGTAGCTTTCACGGTGGTTTCTTAGCGACATGGTGCGACCTTACTGATGGCATCTTTATATAATAAGACAGGCGGACAGACAAAAGTAAAACCCTTGAAGCAATGAGGAACGAGCAGAAAGGAACGACAAAAAGTAGACAAAAAAAGAGAGTAAACGTGCTTCCCCTCACCGTTTCCGCAATTCTAGTCCGTCTCTTAGGACTTCGCTAGAAGACTTGAAACGGTGAGGAAAAGGAAACACAAAAACAACATAAGATTGCAAGAAAAAGGTTGGAACGGTGCATCGATGTCCGACTGAATCGTCAAACATGGTCACTGCGTCCAAATTGAAACCTTACAAGACTAGACACAAGAGGAAAGAAATTAAAAATGTAGATAGAAAAGTTGAAATTTGGGATAAGGAATGTAGGGGTAACTAGACGGTAAGTTTGGTTTGACTATCACGAAAACGGAAACTAAAAAAATCTTGGCTAAACAGCTAAGACGTTGGGCGCCATTTGTTGCGAGGCAAGAGGATGGGATGCGTTGGAAAGGATGGAAAAAGGAATAGGTAGGAATATAAAAAAAAGGAAGAGTTCGGAAAGGGAACGGAATGCTAAGTTCCGGGGAACGCGGCCTGCTTGCGGTTGCTCACCTTGAACTCGCCGGAATGGGGGGGATCTTGCCCCCGAAACTTAACCTCGCCTGCAAACAAAACACAAATCAGGCCAGAGAAAGAACAAAAATCAAAAAGACTGCGGACGGACCATATCACCACTTCAAGGGCGCTGCGGATGACGTTGCAGCGGTGCCATACCCACCCTACCATGAAATACGCTGGCACTATTTGGATTTCTTCCGGTCACACCATCTTCACCGACTGGAAAAGGCTACCATCCACACCCCTTAAAATTATGTCTTCAACAAATCATGTCTCGCATAAAGCAAGAAAAGGAAACAACGAAAATTTCAAACAACAAGGCGTTCATGGAAGTTTTATTACTCTAAATGCAAACGTTACTAATATTTTGGTAAGAAATATTGGACTAACTTAGATAATTTATATTGACTAATTGATTATTATTATTTTAATCTTTGAAATTTTTGTACAGATACTTGGTATTAAAAAAAAGAAAGGAACAAAAAAGCAAAAAAAAAAACACAAAAAAGAAATACAAATGTGACTGTGATGTTTTTCCCAAGAAAACAGTTACGGTACCCTTTTTGATACATATTCCGGCTAGATTGAATTTGCGGAGGTAAAATTCCCTACCTCGATAGAGCTCTGTAGAGAGGACTTCAAATCTTAAATGAGGGGTTCGCGGTCTCAAAAACAAACTCGGGAAAACCTACCACTTACCTGCCACTTACAAAAAAGGTTAACTCAAAATTAATTATTTTTGATTATATGAAAAAAAAAAACAAGGTAAAACAAAATTAAACAAACTTTAACGCCACTTAATATTAAACCAACTTAATATAAATAACACGATAAATGTAATTGTTCTTGAACAAAAAAAATAATATAACAAGATAATGATAAAAATCCTTTTTCCAATAGTGGGTACTTTGTCTGGTTATGCGAATCGGGGAAAGTATTCCTCTATTCACTTCTTTTTGCACGATTGGTAAATGTAACACTATATATTTTGATTTGATATGTACCTTATTAAATCCCTTTCTTTACCCTTTTCTTCACAGATCGATCGGTGATGGACTCTGTTTTCTTCTTGGTCAGGAACTGGATTTATGAGGCCAAAATTCCTTAAAATCTGGTCACGGAGTGCGAGGGGGTAAAATAACGAACCCAGGATTCCTCGTTTTAGAGCACCTGTGTTGAACAGCTGCGCACCAGATTTATAGCATGCCTCCGAGAGCTGTATGCGTCGAAAGGCAGCAATTAGGGAGGTTTCCTCGTGCGTACGAACCAGATACACCTGCATCGATAAGTTTGCCGGCAAATTCTCTGTCTAGCCGATCGACCAGTTTACATGACAAAAATCGTTTCACCAAACACAAGGTTCCACAAAGGTTGCGGCGGCCCCGTTCCTTACTGGCCTCCGGAAACCTGCTAAATTTCAAACAAAAGGTAGTTGGGGTATACTATAAAAAATGTTCATTTTTAAGTACAATTCAATAAAAAAAAACGTTAACTCTGGAAACTCACCCTATAGTGTTACTCTTTTATTTTAAAAATAATGAGTTCTAATAGGGATATATAATGACGGTCACTCAATCACGTAAGTACAAAAACTTTAATTTGAAAAATTCGAAAAAATGCGGTATCAGGTACTTTATGGTAAATTTACTAAGTAAAAAAAAATTGATAAAGAAAATCAGACAAAAGTAGCATCACCGTACCACGCACTGTATTTTGTTGGTTCTTATATCAAAAAAAAAAAAATGTTGAACAGCCGTATGAGGAGCTTATGAATACTTGTAGCTCTTGTTCAAACGTCGAAGTAGGTTTCCTATATGACAGTCGATCGACTGAGTCATTGTTGGTAAGGGAATGCGAATCAGTCAACTTTGGATAGGCTATTCTTCCTCCCATATTATTCGGGTCATCTGATCCAATTCATATCTTCGTGCTATTTGTGTGTATCTTAGAAGTTTAAATGTGTCAGTTTAAATATTTTTTCTTCCTCTTTCTTTGACATTTTGGATGTGCTCTTCTCTCCTCTAGTTTTTAGTTTCACTAATAGAGGGCGCGGAAGCCGTAACCAAAATTTAGGGTTCAGTTCGCACTATTGGCACATGGAGTCACGGCACCTAGCAGCCAGCGCGTGAAACTAACAAACGAGATAGATTTCTTTTCCATTTGACGTTCAATGCATTTCTCATAAGAGAAAAACAAAAACAGCTCGTAGCAAAATTAATTTAACAAATTAATTTTATATGAACGGTTGTTTGTATTATAATTGCAATAGAATAATTAAACATGCTAGTTTGCAAATCAAACGTAAAATATATCGAAACTTATTACTAATTTGCTTTATTTTGCAGATGAAATATGTAAACAAACGTGCTTTTTTGTTGTTGCTTTCCAAAATGGATGCAAGGCGTCAGTCAGAACGATATCATGTGCGTAGGTAGGTAGTAGTTTAGGGGGCTAGAGTTTCTTATGGATTTTAATAAAACATTAATTTTCCTTTTTATTATAAGTAAAGAATGAAGTAGAAATGTTAAAGGTCCACTTTAGTGATCGTAAGAAGAAAATATAATACCAGAAAATTATGTGTTGCACCAATAATTGCGGTTTTCTATTTTTCGATTAATTTCGTTCACTTTTGCTTTCGTAAACATAGAATTATAACAGTCAAAACCGCTCACTTAAGTAAATGTAATAAGCCAACGAAAATTAGTTTTTCAAATCATCAAAAGGAGTCACCTTAAATGCACTTAAGTGATATAAATCTTCATTTAATTTTTTTGTATTAGGTACGCGCAGGTTAATATAAAGTTAATATAAATTATAGGGGCGTCATTTGATTTCCCTGTGTTCGTTTGTTTTATCCGACCACGTAAGTATCTTTCTAAGAATACTTTTTTAACGTAATATCGGGCAAAAAAAACTTTTACTCTTCTTAAAAATAGAACTAATTAAGAGCGATCGAGCTTGACCTTCATTCATACCTTGCGTCTTTTGTAAACCAAGAAACAAATGTGTAAATAGCCAATTGAAAATTATTATTTTTAACAATTTTTTCACAAGAAGATTTTTATTCAATTACGAACAAACATATTTTTTTAATAATCGTGACTACGCCTCTGCCTTTCTCTATTTCTAATCGAGTACTTTTGTTGTTGTTTCTGGTTGTAAGGGTGGTTTGTTTACATTTTTCATTTACAAAGCAAAGCATTTTAGCTATCTATTTTAATAAATTTTCGAGTTGATTTATAAGCTTACACATTTTTTGGTTCTATTTCAATCAAAATATGGATACCCGTTGATATAAAATAATTTGGTATAACTAATTTTCGTCAGGCGCTTTTTTCGTTTTCTCTTATGGGAAATACATTGAACGTCAAATCGAAAATAATTCTATCGCCTTTTGAAGCTTAAGCGCTTGAGATGCAGGTGGCGTGGAAAGCAACTTACCAGGTGTCAATAGCCTAGTTTCTTCCAGTCGTCATCCATAATGCAGTGCTGAATGGATCCAGGTAATATCTAAGGCTGGGCATGGGCGTCCGCAACACTGTATTGAAATATTTTCCCCAAAGTGTGGTTTAAATCTGACAACAAAACTAAACTCGACAACACGATTTCCAATTGCGGGTGCAGTCAGAGCCAGAACGCCTCGTCGCAATTGATTAGGTATTCTTATTAGATATCCTTATCAAGACTTACGAGTCGCTCTCGCCCTCTGCCAACACCCGATACTGGAACAAGAACTTTTCGTCGCCTCCGTTGTTCCGACCGACGATCCTGTCGCAACTCAAGGGTTACTTTAAAAAACCTACGCTTGCTGACATACACCATCGCCGGCCCGAACCCGAAAGTAACACTGGACGATACAACGAATAGTTGATTGTTCCCAATGCCAATGCCGAAGCACATCGTCACAATCATTCAAGCTTGCTAAAGAGTTGTCCCGAATGAGACTTACGATCCGTTCCGCACTGACCCCAACAACAACCAAACCATTTAGGAAGGACAGGGACACACATAAGTGCCTCGAACAAAAAGTTATCTTTACAGAACATTCCCCTAGGGATCGTATTAGGTTCTAAAGCGAGCCTACAGGCAAAAAGAAAACATGAAACTAAACCTAAAAAAAAAATCTATTAATTCCTAATGCTCGCTAACGAGTATATACCAATTTGATTCTATAAATAGTTAACTACAATTAAATATCAAACAAAATTATCAAGAAAATATATAATAAAAAAAATATGTTAGATAAAAAAAAAATGTAATTTGGTGACAAAATGAAAACTAGAATATAGGAAAAATTATAAATAAAACAATATAAAACTAATATGATTTGGAAGTAACGGACCGATGGTAAAAACCCGCAGCGGTTGGGGCGAGATATCGATAGTATATATGCGTCCGTGTATGGTTAATGTAAAGGCACGAGGTTCCCCCCACTTCCCTGGTTATTCCCAATCGGCGGCTTTGTTCTCGCCGGACGCCAAACTTTAACCCCGGAAACCTACCTACACAGAGCTCTTTGTCGGTGTGATCTGGAACGGGGGAAGGCAAAATGTTGCAACAATTGGGGCGCACGAGGAACCTTTCAACCCACAAAAGGCAAAATTTAATGCTTGTGAAATTCTAGTTAAATTCACCCAAATCTTTGCTTAGTTTCACTACCGGACGTTTTTTCTTCTTTAAGGATTATCAAAAAATATTACAAAGTCCGCTCTCTACGAGTCGGATACAAAAAAAAAAATAATTATCACGCCAATCGAATAAATAAACAAAAATATATATAAACGTAGTAATAAATAGATCCTGGAAGGCTGGGAATTGTGGTTTCCTGAAGGGGCTTCTTCTCTCCGTAAGTAAGTATGTGAGTTACTTGATTTAATTGTATGGTGTAAAATAAAAACCCAATTTTTTTTTGCGTGGGGTGAATCTGTTAGGTAGTAGCCGTACAACGTGGTGCTTATAGGCAGATAAATCTGAGGATTATTTTTCACCGACCAGTCTACAACTTCGAACCATGTGTTCCTTTCACGGTAAGAACTTATTACCACACAAAAGAACACTTAAACTGTTAATTGTGGTGCCTCGGTCTTTCACAGGCTTTTCCTGGATAGATTCCACAAAAATGTTGCAGGGGAAACCCCTTAGGGCTTCTTTACGGGAACTTCGTATTCTGTACCACAAAGCACTTTGTTCCATAAACCGGTAGTCTCGACTTGGGATCCGGCCGGTACCCGCCAAAGATTCACCTTTAGCAAACAAAATTAAAATTACTTATCTGGCTTCACTAAACTTCCTTTTTCTTTTCTCTAACTCACCCCGATTTGCACAAAATCGCGAAAAACAATATCATAATCCAAATCGCGAACAATCTTTTTATTCGTTATACTAATTTCAATTAAATGAATAATAAATGGATAATGAGATGCACAGTGTCCAATAACGACCGATCACTATTATACAACCCTCTTATAAATGTTTCTTATCTCATTCTTAGACGTTACTTCTTCAGTGGTTCGACTTTGAATTATCAGCTAACCAACGAAATCGTTAACCCCGTTCGACTACACATCACCCCATTTCCATCAGCTCATTTTTGTACCACTCGCTCAGCAGTAAGCATTTCTATTCTTTTAAGAGATCAACGAACTTCACTGACCTACATTCGAAATGACCATATGAAACTATCCCCACCTTAATACTTCTCTAACTGCCTCTCTAATTTCTTTCCAAATTCAAATAGTTTCTTGTGTACTTTTAGGCGTTTCTGCTACTCATACTATTTACTTAGCCCATCTCCGAACCATTTCTACTGCCTGCCTTACTATTTTCTTCCTAATTTCCTATTCCTTGGCAGAATTTGACATTTGTCATTTATGGCTAAAACAGATGTGCAGCGCGTCTGCACGCATCTCTGCATGCAGAGCTGTACACGAAACACATGTGCATAAATTCTGACATTCATGATGCATATTTATGTCAAACAAATACATGAAAGCACAGCGTTGCCGATGTCACACAATAGTGTTGGAATGAGATTTTCTTCGTTAGACGATGGTAGGGTGGCAACGCCGGCTTCATGGATTCTTAAACAAAAATCACCAACACAAACACATTTTTTGAAAGAATGGCAGGTGATGTCAATATGAGTAATGCCAAATAGCAATTATTTAGAAATTTTCGTTTTTCAGTTGTGGCTGCAATGAATCTAGGCAGCAAATTTAGAAATAGAGACATCGTGCAGCGCTGCGCTGCATGCAGACTTTGAGTGAATCTGCTCCCATAAGAACCTGTGTAATTTAATTTCGCTGCATGGAAAAAGCTTCACATCTGTTTTAGGCATTACAAGAATTATTCAGTCCCTTCACTTTCACTTTTATTTTTTTGTTTGTTTTTTTTTTCTTATTTCCTTAAAGAATAAATTTAATAAAACTAAATATTTAATCGAATCCACCACACATGCATACGAACCAATGCCACCAATATTCCACACGGGGTTAGCGAGAAACTAGATGCTCCCGAAGAAGAGTGGGATGGGCCATCCTCGATTGGCCAGGGACCCTGATAACCTTCATAAGAATTCCTTTTGGACAAGAGGACACTTTGTCCGCTACCAGAAACATATCCTCGACCATGGTACGTATGTCCCTTGAAGGCAGCCGACATCTCCTTCGGTGAGGACATTGCGTCGACTTGCACCATAAACTCCGACTACACAGGATGGCATGACGCCTGTGCCGAGCACCAATGCTCCGGGTGTTCTCAGTATTGGGTCTCTCCTGAGGTGAACTATGTAAGGGGCCCAAGGGATCCGCTGGTACTCCTTAAGGGTACAACTGTACCCAAGGCTATGCGCGAACCAGTTGTACAAAACTTCCTCTCCATGAGGATGCCCCGGGCACACAGTTCGTTCATAATAAACTTTTCTTATTATTTTATTTATTCTTTAATTAACGGTGTCTTAATTTTCGGTTCCCATTCAGAGGTAGCCGCAGCAAGTAATTAAATACTTTTTCAAATATTTTTAATTCCTTAAGTTCTTTTAATTCCTTTTGATTCCTTTTAATTCCTTTTGTTTTTCTTATATTTTTCTTACAAAAGGAATTTAAAAGTAATTATAAGTAGGTACTAAAGAAATTAAAAGTATTTGAAAAAGTATTTAAGTACAGTATTTAATTACTAAAGTAATGAATAATTTTTTTTTAAATTCCTTAGTGGAATTTAAGTACAAGTACAATTCTGCGGTACTGGTACTTAAAATTTTCAAGTACAAGTACCGAGGAATTGTACTTGTACTTAAAAATTTTAAGTAACAAGGAATTGTACTTAGGTAGTACTTAAGTCACAATATATTTAATTACTTTACAGCTCTGGTTTCAACCGTTTCTGCCTGTGGAAAAGGGCAACACCGTCATAATCATCGATTCGAATCTGCCCAGATGCTCTTGGCCAAAGGGAATAGTTTTAGACACCGTGATCGGCAAGGATGACCAACTTCGACAAGCAACCGTGCGAACCTCAACGGGCATTTACGTAAGGCCTGCAGTGAAGTTGGCCGTTTTGGATGTCAGAGACGCCACTGAAGTGGGTGGTAAGACATCGAGATCTGCTTCGTCTTACCAGGGAGGAGTGTAAGCGAAGTCAACCCAAAAGACAAATTGCTTTGGCACCACATTTTTTCATGGCACCACCACCAACTACCAACTTAACTAATAATAAAACGAAGATACAAAACACAAAAAGAAGAAGAAAGAAAATTCGAAAAAGGAATCTTCGAGATCGCCAACCGCCAGAATGTATCTGAATCCACGGCGAACGACTGTAATTTTTTAAAGTGCTTCTTCAAAGCGCTTCTTATAAGTAAAAATATTTGATTAATACTTTGTAATGTGTGTAACTTTTGCTTGCCAAATTTGTTAAATTAAAGTACTTATAAAGTATAGTTTGTTCCTCAGTTAATTTATTTCATAAGATCATTCTCGCCAACACAATTAAAACAAAAATTTTGCAACATGTAAAAGATGACTTTGTTCTAAAAGAACAATCTACTTCAGCTTTTTAAGGTGAGAGTAAGAATTTCAAGAAGCGTTTTAACAAGCCTAAGAAGAATGGTCCTCGATGTTTTGTCTGCAACAAGTATGGCCATATAGCAAACAATTGTTCACAGAAACCAAAGGGTGGAACTGACACTAGGGTGGCCAAAGTTCTTTACACAAGTTTTGCTGCACAGAAAATAGAACAAGATGACTGGGTTGTTGACTCTGGAGCTTCTTCACATATGAAGTTCAAAGAGGAATGGCTCCAGGACTCTAAAACTGTTAGGGATGAGGTTATTGTTGCTGATAGTAGTAAATTGGAGGCTAAAGCAAAAGGCGATGTTGCTTTGAAGATTCCATGTGGCAATGTAATTGCAAAAGATGTTCTGTTCGTTCCCAATTTATGTGCAAATTTGTTGTCTTTGGTGCAGATGGTCAAATGTGGTAATCGTGTTGTCTTCGGATCCGATGGTTGCAATATTTTTGATAGAAACAACAAGGTGATTGCGATTGCCAGTTTGCAGAACAATACGTTCAAGTTGGATAGAACAATTGAGTCGGTGAATATTGCAAACCATAAATTAAGTTCAGATGTCTGGCACAGACGACTTGGTCAAATCAATTTTTAAACGCTGCGTAAGATGGCTGGTGGTTAAGTAGATCTGGGGATCTGGTGTGACACCAAGGACGAGTCCCGCGGTGGATGTGAAATTTGTCTAAAGGGCAAACAGTTTAGGCAACCGTTCAAATCACCTCAATCTACAACAAGCAGGCCACTGGAGTTAGTGCACTCAGATTTGTGTGGATCAATAGAGCAATCGTCAATGGGAGGTTCCAGATATATTAATATTGTTTCTGGATGACTTTTCAAGAAAGAGTTTTGTCTACTTCATTGAATCTAAAAACCAGGTAAGAGACAAATTTGTTCAGTTTAAGCATTTTGTTGAAAACCAAACAGGCCAAAGAATTCAAAAATTTTGTACCGATAATGGTGCAGAGTTTTGTAATCGACAATTTGCAACCGTATTGAGTGACATAGGAATTAAGCATGAAACAACAAATTCGCATACCCAAGAACAGAACGGGAAGGAGGAACGCATGAACCGCACCATAGTAGAAAAATCACGTTGTTTATTAGTAGATGCAGGTATGAGTAAGCATTTTTGGGCGGAAGCTGTATCAATAGCGGTTTATCTCATCAATCGCACAGTTAGCAGGACATCTGAGCAATCGAAGTCACCAGAAGAGCTATGGACAGATAATAATGGAATGCGTTTGTTCACTAAAATTTTAATCAAGGATTCCATGATTTGAGCAGTTAATTGAAGATTTCACTAATCAGCCGAATTTGCTTGATTAGCACCATTTAATCAAGGATTTACCGGAATTCAGTTTGTTCATGCTTGATTTACGCACACGCATGATAAAAAGAAATACGTAGGTATACTCGTTAGATATACCCTTGTCGCCATCTTGAGTTATCTCTGACGTCTCAATCATCTTTCATTATTATTTTAATTTTTAAGTGAAGACTTATATTTTTGAATGTAGCATTTAAAGAAATTGTTTTTAAGTGATAAGAGCAGTAAAAATAAAAAAAGCAATTAGAACAACCAAATTAGTTGAAATTAATATTTTTTTAGAATTGAGACTATAGTGACGTCACACAAGAAACGAGCAAGCCTTGTGTCTTTTTATTAGTATTTTTGACGTAAAATGAAATCATGAAAAAAAAACGGAGGGAGAACCAGCATTTGACTGATTCTTGGGCGAATGTTTTGAGGATATGCATAGTTCTCGTAAATGGTAGTATTGGCACATGGAGTCACGGCACCTAGCAGACAGCGCGTGAAACTAACAAACGAGATAGATTTCTTTTTCATTTGACGTTCAATGCATTTCCCATAAGAGAAAAACAAAAACAGCTCGTAGAAACATTATTTTAACAAATTAATTTTATATGAACGGTTGTTTGTATTATAATTGCAATAGAATAATTAAACATGCAAGTTTGCAAATCAAACGTAAAATGTATCGAAACTTATTACTAATTTGCTTTATTTTCCAGATGAAATATGTAAACAAACGTGCTTTTTTGTTGTTGTTTTCCAAAATGGATGCAAGGCGTCAGTCAGAACGATATCATGTGCGTAGTCAGGTAGAAGTTTAGGGGGCTAGAGTTTCTTATGGATTTAAATAAAACATTAATTTTCCTTTTTATTATAAGTAAAGAAAGAAGAACAAATGTCAAAGGTCCAGTTAAGTGATCATAAGAAAAAAAGATAATACCAGGAAATTATGTGTTGCAACAATAATTGCGGTTTGCTATTTTTCGATTAGTTTCGTTCACTTTTGCTTTCGTAAAAATAGATTTATAACAGTGAAAAGCGTTTACTGAAGTAAATGTTATAAGCCAACGGATATTAGTTTTCCAAATTATCAAAAGGAGTCACCTTTAATGCACTTAACTGATATAAATCTTCATTTTATTTTTTTGTATTAGGTACGCGCAGGTTAATATAAAGTTAATTATAGGGGCATCATTTGATTTCCCTGTGTTCGTTTGTTTTATCTGACCACGTAAGTTTCTTTCTAAGAATAATTTTTTAACGTAATTTCGGGCAAAAAAAAAAATTTATCCTTCATTTAAGAAAAAGGTTAGCACTCTTTTGAAGTAAACTCTTCTTAAAAATAGAAAAAATAGAACTAATTAAGAGTGATCGAGCATGACCTTCATTCATACCTTTGCCTTTTTTGTAAACCAAGAAACAGATGTGTAAATAGACAATTGAAAAATATTTTTTTTTTACAATTGCTTCACAAGAAGATTTGTATTCCAATAACTTAATTTTGCGAACAAACATATTTTTTTTTATAATCGTGACTACGCCTCTGCCTTTCTCTTTTTCTAATCGAGTACTTTTGTTGTTGTTACTGGTTGTAAAGGTGGTTTGTTTACATTTTTCATTTACAAAGCAAAGAATTTTAGCTATCTATTTTAATATTTTTTCGGGTTGATTATAAAGCTTACACATTTTTTGATTCTATTTCAATCATAATATGGATACCCGTTGGTATAAAATAATTTGGTAAAACTAATTTTCATCTGGCTCTATTTTCGTTTTCTCTTATGGGAAATACATTGAACGTCAAATCGAAAATAATTCTATCGCCTTTTGAAGCTTAAGCGCTTGGGATGCAGGTGGCGTGGAAAGCAACTTACCAGGTGTCAATAGCCCGTCGCAGCAAAACAAAAATGAAAAAAAAAATTAATTCTTGATTAAGTTTTGACAACCGAACTGACAGAAAGACTGGAAATGGAACGATTTGTGGAAAACCCATGATTTGTTAATCAAGCTGAAAAAAAGTGAACAAACAGTCTTTGCTTATCACGGATCTGTAATCATCGATTAGGAAAAATCCGTGATAATCAAATTGCAGATTTAACCCACTGTGAACAAACTGGCCCTAAATCTATTAAGTGTGTTATGGTGGTGTATAGTGTGGAAATAAAGGGATACTGACTGTTTCATCCCGAAATGAAGAAAATAATAATTAGTCGAGATGTAAGTTTCTTTGAAGACCAGATTTACTTTAAGGATTCAGTGGGAGTTTCCGTTACGAATTCTGTTTAGGTAAAGCTGTCTGCCAATTCCGATATTTTGAATACACCTACAGTTAAATTCGAGAAAGATTTTCCTGATGATTGGGCAGATGCAGAGGACCGAGAGGAGACGTCATCTACACCAGCTGTAGATGACGTAGTTGATGGATTTAATGGTGTTCCTTGCGAAGATAATAATGTAGATTCGAGCGTAAATGTACTCTTACCTGTTCCGATTGGTATTTAGTCAAAGAAAACTCCTAAAGGGAGGCAAGAGCACCCAGAAAACTTGACGACTACATTATCAAACCAGTTTTGACAATATATATGATCCGATTACATATGATGAAGCACTGTTCAGATTTGATAAGGCTCATTGGAAAAAAGCATTCGGAGAAGAGTACGCTGCGTTGATTGACCATGAAACTTAGGAGTCCGTAGACTTACCACCCGAAAAAAGAGTTATATTAATTCCATGTGGATTTTTAAAACAAAAACTGATTCTCAAGGAAAGATATGTAAATATAAGGCCCGGCTTGTAGCGAAGGGTTGTAGTCAACGGAAAGAAATAGACTATTATGAAACATTTTCTCCTGTTATTCGTTACGAATCGATTAGATTCCTATTAGCTTTGGCAGCCAAGCTAAACCTGAAGATACATCAGTTAGACGCTATAACGGCATTTCTTCAAGGGGACTTGAAGGAAGAAATTTATATTGCTTAGCCTGAAGGTTTTGATCAGAACAACAAGGTTCTCAGACTTAAAAAGTCATTGTATGGGCTTAAGCAATTGTCTAAGATGTAGAACGAAAAGCTAGACCTAGCTTTGAAGAAATTCGGTATGACAGCGTCCAAGATTGATCCATGCATATATTATATAAATAGAAACGGGTCTTTGTTCATCGTCCGAGTTCATGTTGATGACCTATTAATTTTGTGTAACAACTTTGAAGATATGGAGCAACTGAAATCGGGTTTAATGAGGACATTAAAATGAAATCCATCGGTGAGGCAAGTTCATTTCTTGGTCTCCGTTTAACAAGAGATGAAATTTCTGACAAAATTTGGATTGATCAAGAGCAGTATATAAATGAGGTTGCAGTACGTTTTGGAATGAAAGATTCTAACAGCTGTTCTACTCCGATGGAAATTAACTTGCAATACGTCACCAAAGAACCAGTCAGAACGAAATGAAATGTCCAGTATTCCTTATCAGGCCTTAGTTGGGAGTTAATTATTTGCAGCTCAAGTATCCAGACCCGATATTAGCTATGCTGTAAACTATGTTAGCCGCTTCAACAATGATCCTGGTATCCAGCATTGGAAGGCAACAAAAAGAATTTTACGGTATTTGAAGGGCACCGCACACAAGAAGCCTTGTTTTGAACGAGATTGTGGGATTAACACGTTAATATCTGGACTGCGATGCTGACTTTGCAAGTGACATCGATGAGCGGAAGTCAATAATGGGCTATGTGTATAAAGTTGGAAACGGAGCTGTATCCTGGTTGTCGAAGAAGCAATCTACTGTGGCTCTTTCTACAACTGAAGCCGAATACATGGCGATGAGCATGGTGATGCAAGAAGGTATATGGCTTCGAGGTTTGGAGAGGGAACTCTTTCAAAATTCTTCAAAAAACTTCGAACTATTTTGCGATAACCAGGAGTGCTGTATATTTGGCATCTACAACAGGTTACAAGGCTAGAACCAAACACATTGATGTCAGGCACCACTTTGTTCGTGACATAATCAAAGAAGGCGAAGTTTGCTTGCGTCATATAGGCACAAACGAAATGGTAGCTGATGCACTAACAAAAGCCTTGCCATCATCGTAGAACAATTTGTGTGCTTTATCCATGGGTCTTCAATAACACTATTAGAAATTGATTCTAGTGGGAGTGTTGGAGATAAATCTCAATTTGGCAACACTCTTTCTTGTGTTCTAACCATTTTATATTCTCTTTAATAAATCATCACTTCTCTACTTTGTATCTAACAAGAATACACGTGTTTTATTTAAAGCTCCGGAATTTTAATCGTTTTTCTTAGTTTCCATCAAGATTAAAAAAAAAAACTTATTGGGCGGAACTAAATACCTTATAATAATAATGAATTCTATTGGTAAGCAATTCGTTTAAACATTGATGTTTGTATTTAATAATTATTATTTTATATTCTAGATGATCAAACGAGGGTCGCGGGAGCAGCTCGAGTATTTCATTGATTTGTTCGGAGATCTCCTAGAAAACAAAAACGACCCAAGGAAAATTGTATTAAATAAAAATAAAAAGGCCAAATTGTGATTATACTCGGATGACAAAGGGTGGTGAACTGTGTTGGTCGCCATGTGGTTTGAGTTCCTGGATACCAGGCACAAAGTTTTTGGAAACCAAAAAAAATTAATAAAAGTTGTGTTTTGAAGGGCAAATGGATCCTTCATATCTCTTAATTGTCTTAGCATATTCTCCTTCGCTGCAATCTAAGTCATTTATCAAAAAAAAAATATTTATTTGTTTTTGTTAATATGTATATATATAATAAATTCTTATTTTTAATTTCTAGATGAAACTTCTTCCAAAAGATGTATTAAGCCTTAACTACATAGACCTACTTTTGTACAAAAGTACAATAGTGAGAAATTAAAATGCTCATTAAAGAAACATGCTTGCAAAAAACCAAACGAAAATTGTTCGAACATATAAAAGAAACCACCGTGCACAATTTTTCATTGTTTTTTTTTTGCAAGCAGTTGTTTTCACAACAGATATTTATTTCTCACTTAATGTACTTTTGTACAAAACTAGGCCTATGAAGTTAAGCCTTTAAAATCAAATTCAATTCCATATATCTTCTTATTTTGCTATTTTCGTATAGTATGTGAGTTGTGATTTGCCAAGGACCAGATAATAACTTTCAAGTTTTATGAGGCTCACAAGTTGTAAGGTTTTTGCTAGAATACGAAAAAGGTCACAAATTCTCCTCGAGTTATGAGGTTATTGTGACTTGTGAGGCATCAGTGAGGTTGCCAGAATAAGGCTGCAAATAACAACGAAAACTGAAATCGGCCAATGTTTCGCGCTCTTCATTGGATTTTTTTCTACATTTTCATAATTCTGCCATTATTCATGGTCTGTAGAGGCGTTCCGTTAAGATGTGTTTCTCAACTGAAAAATAAAAATAAGTTGTGCTTTTGTACTTGATAAAACTTAAAAGCCTTCCACACTAGCCCACTCTGTATGTATCAATACATGTCAAAAAGTGGGCAACAAATTATGTAGAATAGTGTGGAAACAAAATATGACAGTCCAACCTACACAACCCAACATTTTATCTCACACGATTTGACATGTGCTAATACATGAAGAATTTTTAATCCTATCCCACATACTATCACACTTTTTTTTAGGTTAAGGTAATGTATTAATACAAGCAAGTGTGGAAGCAAAATATGAAAAGTCATTACTCTCCCACAAATTTGGCAGTCACGTGGAATTCTTTCCCACTTTCAATTTGACATGTGTTAATACACAGTTGGCTAGTGTGGAGTGGCTATTAATTGTCTTCAAAATCGGCTTTTCTGTTTCTAATTTTGACAGTTCATTACAAAAAAAAATTAAAGAAAAAAAGTCAAAATCAAGGGACCAGCGTTACCACCATACTTTTTTAACTTTAGTTTTTAACTGATGAACACATTTCTTATAGTGTTTATCATGCCAAATTGAGCGATCAAGTTGGAGCTTTAAGATATGAGTTAGAAGATTTCGCCTCGTTTTAATTTCTACGCTTCTACCTTAAAGTTTACAAATTTTGACAGTTCATTTCTACCGATATAAAATTCTATGGTTTATAAGCTTTCTTTGGGTTTTCTGCGTTTTTCATTAATTTTAACAACGAAATAAAATTTAAAAATAGTGCTTGATTTAGAGTTTTTTTGTCTGTTGTTTTTTTTTAGCCAGTGACGTTTCTGGGATATGCTGGATTTGCATGTATCTTCATCTGCAAATATGAAGAAAAGAACAGCGGGACAAATGTATGCCAAAACTCTGAGCGTTTAAAAGAGAACCATCAAGAAGATGAACATGTTCGTATTCATATCTGCACTATGCCACTTCCTATAATCTTCATGCACAAAGATCTTCTGCATTTTGGTGTTCTCTCTCTATCCAACAAATGTAAATTTTAGTTTTGCATCCCCTTTTTTCGCAGAACTCGGACGAAAAAACATGTAATGTCGGATTTACATGTATCTTCGTCTGAGTTCTGCAAACAAAAAGGGGATGCAAAATTAAAATGAACGAAAATTAAATTTACATTTGTTGGATAGAGAGAGAACACCAAAATTCAGAAGATCTTCGTGCATGAAGATTATAGGAAGTGCCATAATGCAGATATGAAGACGAACATGTTCATCTTCTTGGTGGTTCTCTTTCACACGCTCGAATTTTTGGCATACATCTGTCCCACTCAGTGGCGATTCCTCTCAGTTAGCAGGTTTATCGCCGCTAAACCAAGAATTTAAATGAATAAATTATATAATGTAATGTTGAAATAATGATAGTGATTAATTGCAATAATCAATACTCATAAAAAAAACTACCCACCTACGACTACCTACCTATTTTCAAATCATAATTTCCTTTACACAACACAAAACTCCCATCTTGCTATCTGCCTCAGTGTTACAATATGCGATACCAAAACCAAATTCCCTAAAAAGAGCATTGATATAATAATAAAAAAAAGTAGATACCTACCTAACCTACCCACATTGTTCTAACACAATATACACAACACAAAACTCTCATACAACAAGTTTTCCTTGAAAGCTTACAAGTTACAACATCCGCGCTACCAAATTGCATACAATTTTTAATAAAATCTATTCAACATACAAATACAAACACAAATACAATACAATATATAATATAAGAGCGTCTTACTACACATGTCTCAAGCAAAGCCCAGCTAAATAAATGTACCTTAAGGTAAGTATGATGCGATAAAGCACGATACATCAGGTATGCAAGCAGCTCCAGGAAAATGCGGTAGGAAGTATGAATGCGTGTGCTTATTGTTTTATTATTAGTGTTCTATGATTGAGTAATCCAAAAAAATCTTTAAGCACAGTCAATAATTCAAAAAAAAGCGCGATGTAGTTCTGTATTTTTGGTATGTTGTTCGGATATGTTAGAGTAGTCTGTATCTAAGTTTGCAACTTCGAAAAACCTGTGCTCGCTGCAGGAAAAATTCAACAGTGAAAAAAACCGTAGATTCATCCCATTTTTCCAACATTTTCCTTTATAACTTTGGAAATATGCAACTAAGGAAAAACCCGTCTAACTAAAAACTTGTTTGTTATAAAATTTTCTACAAGACAACATAAGTTTTAAATTCATGCATGTTATATTTGTCTTGCTATCTTACCATGAATTTAAAAAAAAATTCATAAAAACTAAGGGCCAGTTTGTTCACAGCTGATTATCTTTTTGTTGATCAAATTTTGTTTAAAAAATTCAAAGCATGAGTTGCTTAACATGGATTTCAATAATCAGCCAACTTTGGTTGATTAGCGTTTATTAATTAAAGCCTATGAAAGTCACATACTAAATTTAACCCACTGTGAACAAACTGGCACTAAGTTATTTTGAAGCAATCAAAAAATAGTTCAAAAATTGTCCAATTCTGCTAAAAATTTGTAATCAAATAGTCTAGAGTATTACACGGTGAAATTCCAAATAAGTCAAATAGTTTTGGCAAGAAACATGATGTTAACTAAGTGCAACAAGCAATGTGCATCACTGCTGTGCTCAAAGTAGGACACTTAAGTTGGCACTGATTTTTTTGCTCACGTACTTGGAACCCTTAACTATGATAAAATACAGTTATGATATTTATATCTTTTTTTTGCAACTTTGGTATCGATTTTAAAACTTCCGACAATTGTACACTTGGTATGTAAATATGTTATTTCGTGAACATTTTCGAAACTTTTAAATTCGCTACCAAAGTTGCTTAAAAAATGATATAAATATTATAACTATATTTTATGATAGTTAAGGGTTCCAAGTACGTGTACAAAAATCAGTGCCAACTTAAAGTGTCGTTCTTTGACCACAACAATGATGCAAATATTTGGTATTGCGTTTCGTCTAGTAATATTCTAGACTATTTGATTCCAAATTTTAGGCAGAATTTAACAATTTTTGACCTATTTTTTGATTGCTTCTAAATTACTTTGTTTTTCAGATTTGTTTTTTAATTCATGGTTAGAAAGCAAAACAAACATAACATGCATGAATTTAAAACTGATGTGGTCTTGTAGAAAATTTTATAACAAACAAGTTTATAATGGACTGTTTTTTCCGAAGTTGCATATTTCCAAAGTAATAAAGGAAAATATCGGAAACAATGGGCTGATTTTAGCGTTATTTTTTACTGTTCCATTTTTCCTGCAGCGAGGACAGGTTTTTCGAGCTGCAAACTTAGACACAGACTACTCTTACATACCCTAACAACATATCAGAAATGCAGAACTATATCGCGCTTTGTGAATTTATTGCCGAATTGACTGGGCTATTTGCGAAATAAACATAAACAGTTGATTCGTATTGAATTCTTGAATGTGCGAAATTAATTAATTATTTTGTATTTGCGTAGATTTTAAATGTGAGTAAATATATTTGTGGATTGTGGTGCTTTAAAATATGAGAGTGCGACATTGTTTTGTTTTGTTTTTTTTTGAGAAGTGAGATGGAAGTTAATTCATATACCTATGCTAGAACCTAGAAATAATATTATTATAATAAAAAAGATCAAAGTTAAATAATCGTAAATTTCTTTTGGCATAAAGTCGCCAGAAGTATCTACCTATTAACATGAACCGTGACCGTTAACATGAAATTTGTTTAGATAGCTTTGAACGTGAACTAAATTGTTTAATAGATAGGTACATACATATCTTCATACATTAGTGAAGGTAGGTAAGGTTAAATTTAAGATTTTTTGCAACACAAAATGGAGTGCTCTTTTACATTACAAAAACGTAACCATCATAGGGGGAGCGGTTATCTATGCGGTAATTCAATTTTCAATATAGAGAGGGTTTTTACAACAACACCGTCATAGCTGCAGCTGTCAAAATACCCTCTCTATATTGAAATCACTCCCCCTATCACAGGCTCAAGTACTACAGTGCATTAGGGATACGAACGAGCACTACATATTATATATACTCAAAGATGTAAATAAACCATTATGCTGGATTTACATGTATCTTCGTCTGCAAATATGAAGAAAAGAACAGCGGGACAGATGTATAACAAAACTCCGAGCGTGTGAAAGAGAACCATCAAGAAAATGAACATGTTCGTCTTCATATCTGCATTATGGCACTTCCTATAATCTTCATGCACGAAGATCTTCTGCATTTTGGTGTTCCCTCTCTATCCAACAAATATACATTTTGATTTTGCATCCCCTTTTTTTTGCAGAAGTCGGACGAAGATACATGTAAATCCACCATAAAAGGCCTTCCACACTAGCCCACTGTGTATTAATGCATGTCAAAAAAGTGGGAACAAATCATGTAGAATAGTGTGGAAACAAAATATGACAGCCCAGCCTACACAACCCGACATTCTATCCCACACGATTTGACATGTATTAATACATGAATAATTTTAGGAATGGTTCCAACTCTATCCCACATTCTATCACACTTTTTTTAGGTTAAGGTAATGTATTAATACAAGCAAGTGTGGAAGTAAAATATGAAAAGTCATTTCTTTCACACGAATTTGGCAATCGCGTGGAATTCTTTCCCACTTTCAATTTGAAATGTATTATGGTGGATTTGCATGTATTGGCATTTGGTTTCTGCACAAAAAAAGGATGCTAAATACAAAATGTATATTTGTTAGATAGAGAGAAAAGATCAAAATGCAGAAGAACTTCGTTTCTGCATTATAGGAAAGTGCCATAATGCAAAATGAAGACGAACATGTTCATATTCTTGATGGTTCTCTTTCACTCGCTCGGATTTTTTGTATACATCTGTCCTGCTCTACTTTTCTGCATTACCATTAATGGTGGATTTACATGTATCTTCATCTGCAAAATGCAGAAAAGTAGAGCAGGAGAGATGTATATAAAAAAATCCGAGTGAGTGTAAGAGAACCATCAAGAAGATGAACATGTTCGTCTTCATTTCAGCATTATGGCACTTCCTATAATGGTCATGCACGAAGATCTTCTGTATTTTGTTGTTCCCTCGCTATCCAACAAATGTGAATTTTAATTTAGCATCCCCTTTTTTTTTGCAGAAGTCGGACGAAGACATATGTAAATCCACCATAATGGTGGATTTACATGGATCTTCATCTGCATAATGCAGAAAAGTAGAGCAGAACAGATGTATCCAAAAAATTCGAGCGAGTGAAAGAGATCCATCAAGAAGATGAACATGTCCGTCTTCATTTCTGTATTATACCACTTTCCTATAATGCAGAAACGAAGTTCTGATGCATTTTGATCTTTTCTCTCTATCTAACAAATATACATTTAGTATTTGGCATCCCTTTTTTTGTGCAGAAACTAAATGCAGATACATGTAAATCCACCATAATTCACAGTGGGGTAGTGTGGAAGGGCTATAACCGAATTCGATACATTTGTACCGAATTGTCCATCCCGAGATCAAAGTATAGTTCAACCCCGATTCAAGGGCTATAACCGAATTCGATACATTTGTACCGAATTGTCCATCCCGAGATCAAAGTATAGTTCAACCCCGATTCAACCCTGAATATAAACGCTGAATGTGGTTTTCCTTTTTTCATCTGCACTTATTTTAGTTTATGGTTCTCGATCTGAAAAAAAAGAGAAAACCAGAGAACAAAAAACGCATCCACCCAACAATCGAACGCCACAAATTCGCTTTCATTAATTTTATTCAAACAGTAATATAATATCCGCAATTTAATTGTTTTATTGTTTATTTAGAGTAAGTGATTAAGTGACATTTTGTTTGCGGTAGACTGAGAAAACACAAAAAAGAAGAACAAACAAGAAGTTCGAAAATTCTGTGTATACAAAAAAATCGCGTTCGCTTTTGTTTTCTTGTTTTTAGTGGGAAGAGTTTTCAATGCCTATGCTGCTGCTTCTCCACACCTTCAACATCGTATTTCTTGGCCAATGGAGATGAACAGTAAACTTATTTTTTTCTCCCTTTTCCAATGATCTATTAAATTCAAAATTCCAGTTTTATGAAAAAAGTAAAGAATTCATCTTGCGGGCGTGATCTGTATTTTATTATTTTTCATAAATTAAAAGAATAATGTGTAGGGAGAAAGGTAAATCACAGGCACACAAACCGTCAGTCTTAATATCAGTGCAATCTTCTCAGAGTAGGCAAAACCTATGATTGTCACCTCGGCTAGTGATAACGACAGAGTCAGAGAGACGCAACAGAAGCAGGAGAATTCTTAATTAAATGGCTGCAATAGAATCATCGTCTGGGTTCTGGTCTGTATTATGTTTTTCGTGTTCGGCGCTGTCTGCAGTCTGGAATTCTAGATTGAACTCTATTTTACTATAAAGTTTTATGATGATTAATTAATGAAGGACTGTAAAGATTTTCAAGATAAAAAACAAAATTATTTAACTCTTGCGATATTGGCATGAAATTTTTTTAATGAAACAAAAATATAAAAATGTTTATTTCTAAGTGCTGAGATTCCTCTCAGTGGCAATGGAACGGGATAAGGATATCGTGGGAGTGCAAGTGAACGAATTACAAATTAGTTTAATTTAAACGAATCGAGAACAATTTTATTTCAAACTGCACAGTAAAACAAAAACAAAAAAGATAATATTTTACTTTATGTGTATGTTGTTGTTGTTTGTGTTACAGATGATGCCGATTCAGTAGTCAACCCCGTGCAGGGGCTCCTTCATACAACCACAAAATAGTTCTATCCCAGCGTTAAATCAATAAAAAAAAACAGGCTGTTTTTTTTTTTTTTTTCGAAAAAAGAAATCCTGTTGCAAACGCAAAAAGGAACGACAGGACATCATGGATGACAAAAATTGTCAAGAAACCAAAGTAATATATCATATAGATGACGAGACAACACCGTATCTGGTTAAAATCGCGCTGCCGTCGTCGCAGGTCACGTTAAAAGATTTCAAAATGGTACTGAATAAGCAAAGCAATAACTATAAGTATTTTTTTAAATCAATGGACGCAGATTTTGGGTGAGTTTCTCAAAGCGTTATGCCTGATCGGTGAGGAATATTTTTATTTGTTTATTATTTTGAATTGATTGCAGCGTTGTCAAAGAAGAAATTGCAGATGATTCTACTACGCTTCCTTGCTTCAATGGACGGGTTGTATCTTGGGTAAGTTGAAAATAATTCTGTTTTAAGTTGAGGTTTCTTTTATTACAACATTATCGCGGGTGCAACATTTAGACAGACTTTACAGACAGACATAACAAAATAAAAGAATACTTTAATGAAATTATTACTTGAAGGGTTACATTTTCGACTATTGGCTTGGGATTCATTTATAAAACTCAAATTAAATAAATAAATCGTCAGAAAAAAGGCTTCAAAGTGCGATCGCGGGTGCAACGAATTTGGCCCACCTTTCTTGATCATAGAACGAAAAACACAAGTCTGTTAATTGTGAAACATTTATTATACTAAAAATGATTTATTGACCAATTTGGAATTAATAATTGTGATTGGAAGTGATTAAAAATAATCTTTCCGTCGGCTATTTTTGGTCACTGCAGTTTTTGCAATGAAACAATTAAGTTACATTAGCTTTCCCGACGTTTCGGCAGGGGTTGCTGCCTTCTTCAGGGGAACTTTATTTGGACAACAAGAAAAAATATATTGTTTACATTATAATAACAATAATTGAAACAATACAAAATACACTCACTTTAATAACACTGGCGCAAAATTTTAGACGATTTAGTACGATGTTAAATCATTTTTAGTATGATACTAGGTTAAAAATTGTGTTTTGCTAATTTTAAACGAGTTTAGCATCGTACTATCCCCTAAAATTTAATAAAGTTAAAATCACCAACTGGCTATTTTATCTTTTTAGTATCGTACTAAATCCATATGAGAAGACCCAAATGTTCCAGGTTCGAGTCCTGCTGGTGTCCAACCTTTTTTTCTTTTTTTCATTTTTTTTTTGTAAATAATGAAGTTAAAATGATAAAATATAAATATCCAATACTTATTTCAAGCACATGATGGGTTTCCGTTAACATATAATTAATTTACAACGCATAAAAACAAAAATTGTGTTCATCAAATTCAAACCCTACAAATGCAATTTACTAGTTAGCAAAAGGTTTAAAATTTTCGAATAGAAAGTAAATTGCTAAATACTTAGGAAATTGTTAACTAGTAAAATGTTAAGCCCTTAACTAACAATAGGTTGTTTAAAATTTTGCGCCACTGTGTTTAAATTTAAACTGACATTTAAAATTATTGGCGCAAAATTTTAGACGATTTAGTGCGATGTTAAATCATTTTTAGTATGATACTAGGTTAAAAATTGTGTTTTGCTAATTTTAAACGAGTTTAGCATCGTACTATCACCTAACATTTTACTAAAGTTAAAATCAACAACTGGCAATTTTATCTTTTTAGTATCGTACTAAATCCATATGAGAAGACCCAAATGTTCCAGGTTCGAGTCCTGCTGGTGCCCAACTTTTTTTTCTTTTTTTCATTTTTTTTTTTTTGTAAATAATGAAGTCAAAATGATAAAATATAAATATCGAAAACTTATTTCAAGCACAAGTTGGGTTTCCGTTAACATATAATTAATTTACAACGCATAAAAACAAAAATTGTGTTCATTAAATTCAAACCCTACAATTGCAATTTACTAGTTAGCAAAAGGTTTAAAATTTTGGAATAGATAGTAAATTGCTAAATACTTAGGAAATTGTTAACTAGTAAAATGTTAAGCCCTTAACAATAGGTTGTTTAAAATTTTGCGCCATTGTATCTAATAATTGTAATATTATTTACAAAAGTAAAGAAGGCTGGCCACGAGACTTTTATCGTCTCGTGGCCAGCCCTACTCTGCATGAAGTTCAGCATTTTTTCAAGCTTGCGCCTCTATTTTTGTGAAGCAGTCTCTTTGGCTACTTCCTTGCATTTTATATTAAATTGTTAAAAAAAACAATCTTGAACAACAAAAATTATTATTCAAGGCATTTTTTAATAATAAAAAATGCTACATCACTCAATAATGTTAGTTGTTGATAAGTTGCACCCGCGATCCTAATTTAGCGATCGCGGGTGCAACCAATTTGAATCGACGTTTTATTTTAATTCAACATGCAATTTACTCCTAATAACGACTGGTTAAATTTTGTTTTTGATTTTTTCTTACTTTTACAAAGTTTCACTAAAGTTAACACTTTATTTCTGTGGAAAAAACCAACATTTATATATTTTATATCGCGGGTGCAACAAACTTTCAATGGCTATTGGCAATCAATAATACTTAAAAAAGTAATAACAAAAACGAATATGCAAAGGTGTTTTCTCGTGATAACACTTGTAGTTAGGCTGCATAGCTTTTCGCTCCGTCATATTTAACATTGAAGGTTTTGAATGAACAACAACCACTTGTGCTGGCTTCCACCGAGTATTACATTTTTGGCTGGAATTATTGCAATTTCATGGTTGCCAAACCAATCATCAGATTCCTTTTAGTGGTGCTTAGTGTATAGTTCCAATTTTAATTTATAAATTGTTTTGCCGTCAACTGGATTCGAACCTAGACCAAGCTACCCTAGAGGCCGTTGAACTACGCATTGCACCACCGAGGTCACCTGATGTGGTTGAAGTGGTTGTTGTCCATTCAAAACCTTCAATGTTAAATATGACGGAGCGAAAAGCTATGCAGCCTAACTGCAAGTGTTATCACGAGAAAACACCTTTGAATGAAATTTAATTCTTGACCAGTGTCAAATCTTTCATACAATTTTCGCCTTACAGATATGTAACGAATTGTTGCGGTGATAACGGAGAGGAGAAAAAGAAAGAACCCGAATGAATAACATCCAACTTGTGTGTGGCTTGTAAAAATGCTAGTTGTCCAAATGCAATTGTAACTTAGGAAAAAACCTTCATTTGGATGGGCACGATCAGGTGACCTCGGTGGTGCAATGCGTAGTTCAACGGCCTCTGAGGTAGCTTGGTCTAGGTTCGAATCCAGTTGACGGCAAAACAATTTATAAATTAAAATTGGAACTATAGACTAAGCACCACTAAAAGGAAACTGATGATTGGTTTGGCAGCCATGAAATTGCAATAATTCCAGCCAAAAATGTAATACTCGGTGGGTGGTTGTTGTTCATTCAAAACCTTCAAAAACGTATATGTTTTTATGTGAGCAAATAAATCATAACCTCAAACTATCGGTAATGTCTTTTTCGGGCTTTTGTTAGCAGCTATGATAGTTGCAGTTCATACTGACTCTTCGTATTGACAATGTTGCAAGGCGCAAAAAAAAGTGTTTTCTTTAAATAAGGTCTAATTTTGTTTGTTTGTTAATACATACCTTGCATTGTTATACAAAAAAAATAAAAATATTGTAATTTATAAATTGATGCCGCAAATCGTCTATAGCGGAATCGCCCAACACAGAATAATACTGTGATTTGGTTTAGAGTTTTTGTTTGACATTATTTGAAGTTTTATCTATTGTTAACGTTTGCATTTTTAAAGTAATGTTTTAAGCATACGTTTGGTAAGGGCGTTAAGAGCATCAACCTTGCACTTCATCCTGAAGCCATAGCACCATATTATTTTGTTGGCCCCTCCCCCACCCCTGTGCGCTAGGGGCACAAAATACCCTAGGCGGATAAGGGGTTTTGTTTGTCAGAAAATAATTGTAATTATGTACATATGTATACATAAAATGTTATGATTGCTTTCGAGCCAAAATTTCACACTCTTGAGCATATCCGAAGCCTACCTTAATTCGTGTATTTGTTTTTGTATAATCGCTTTCAAGTAGGGTATAGCGGGATTTGGAAGTATGTCAAACTGATTTATGTTTGTTTTGGCATAATCTACGCATACCTATAATACATGAATTTAGGCTAATTCTGAGTGTCCAATTTTATGAAACCAAAATGAATGCAATACAACCACCCTGGAAAAAGTAATGTTATTTGTATAATATATTGTATTTTGTATTTATTCTTATATTTTTTATATATTGTATGTATTTTTGAGTGAAAGGGAAAAGTGAATTACTATTACCAGTAAACCCCTCCCAAAACTGGCATGTAGATGAAAGTTAGTAGAAATGTTTTATTTTTGTTAGAACGAAGACTCCGAGGGATCCATGCAAATATTTTGGTTCCAGATGTTTTTTTGAGGCGGAGGGAAAATATGGGTTATAAACAACATTTTACTTTTGTGTAATCGAGGTACATACAGTATCAGTACACAAACAAATTCTTCAAATTAATAAAAGTTTTACCCAAAAACCTAAAAATCTCAATAGAGTATAAAAGCTGCGCATTTAAAGTAAATAAAAATACATTGGGGCATATTCATAGTCATTTTAGACCTGGGTCTAAGTTAAACATAGCTTTGGTTGAATTTTCGGACGTTGATTCTATTTTGTAAAGGTTATCATTTCAAAATATTTGAAGTTAATTATCTTATAAAAATATAAAAACAACAATTCGTAATTAAAATCGGTCTGTATTCATTGAGCCAAAATTGTCTTAAACTTTAGTTTAGTTAAACCTGGGTCTATCTGCGACTATGAATATGCCCCATTATTTTCAAAAATTTCATTAGCTTTCAATAATATGCGTTGGTTTGTATCAAGTAACTTCAAATTTGCACTAGACAAAACAATTGCAACACCAACTTCAAAGAGGATATTAACCGTTACATCGATGTTATTTTGCAATTTTTGAACAATACAACATAAGGTTGTATTGTGTATCTCTAATCATAGGCAATCGCCAGCGCGGCAGCGGCAGCTCAGTCCCAGTGGTCTCATTACTCATCCAAATTCTCTTTTCAAACGACATGAATAGGTATTCTTCCGTCTTATACTGGATGGAACTAAATTAATTGCATCGCTTTTATATAAACAAAAACAAGACGGTGTTTTCCATGTTGTTTTTAGTTTGTTCATAATTTTCGGAAAAAGTGATTTGGTTCGAGTAAAAAGCGTATAACCTGACTTCTTATGGTCGGATCTTCAAAATTCAGATTTCAATTAGATGGGCAAAATAGGCTAAAGTCGTGCGTATAATTAATATAATTAAAGCAATTGAATTGTGTTTGGTGGACATTTTAAAAGGGAAAACTTTAGGAATAAATTCAAATTAATTCACTCTTAAACAAAAATTCACATTATTACAAAATGGCTACACTGCCAAAATATTGTGTATCTGGTAGCTTTAAAATACAAAAAAAAAAACATACTGTGCTGTGCAAAACATTTGCAACTTAAACCAGAAAATCTTGCCATCTCATAAAAATTGTCTAAAAAAGCAAACAGCGAATTTCTTTTTACATTTTTGAAAACTTTATTTAAGCGAGTGCGATTAAAGTCATGTGTAGAGTAAATTGGTTGCTGAGGTCAGGGTCGAAAAGAAACGTAAGTCTTGAATGGGATTGCTCATGAGAAAGCCCGATCAATCGCGACGTAGAATTTCGCTTCTGATTGCAACAGCTAAAGTACAATTTGTGTTTTAGTGTTATAAAATGAAATAGCTGCCAAGATCAGAGATAGTTAAATTAATATGCAGTGCTGTAGTGTCACATCTTTAGCGAGGCAAACAAAATACCACCCTTCGATGCTGTCCAAAGCACCCCCACAAAGGCATGATAAGCAAAACAAGTTTAAAGAAAAAAAAAAAAAAAAAAAAAATAACAATATAACGATAACGATAACGTTTTTATAATTACAAAAAGCAAGTTTGAAATTTATAATAGAAGTTGAGTATCCGCAGATATTTAAACCAAGAGAATAGAGAATAGTTATAAAAAAAAAATTTCGATAAAAATTCTCTAATAGTAGAAAGACATTTTTTTTTGAACTTTATAAACATTTCGTTAGCAGTTTAGGTATAAGGAAACTTAGAAATAGTTTAGGCATAATTAGTAATAACATAGCTTAGTCTTTTAAAAGAAAAAAAAAATAATAATAATAACAACATAAGAAAAAAAATATATATATCATACGAACAAATTTATAATAAAAATACATAGTTACCGAAATACATAAGTTTAAAAAGATAAATATAAGGTTTTAATACAAGTTAGATAAAGATAGATATTATAATTTATTAGAATTTAGATAGTAAGATTTTTAGTAATTTCATTTCGATTTTAGGTGCATGTTGTTCAAGTCTTAATCTAATTGAGGTCCGCGAAAAGTTTTGTAGGTGTCAGGTCGTAGCAGGTGATGAATCCTGAAAAAGAAAAAGAAGTTTATAAGATTCTATATAAGGAAAATCGTACAATCACTAGAGCTCAGTTAACCAATATTTTAGATAGTATTAGCAAGATGCCGTTAAACCACACTCCACCAAAGAAGCCAGATTCCCAAATAGGAAATCAAATAGTGGGAACAGGTGTTATGCCACCTTTGTTTTCACATCCACCACCTGAACTTCCACGATCGGTCAGTCGGACTGGCAGTTCGTCAGAAGCATTAATTTCACTAGCTTTTAGTGGATTAAGTGGCAATGCATCCATACCAACTCGGGAGCAAAACTTCGGGTTAAACTCGGTAGTAAACGCAGTAGGGATGGGGCAAAACATGGGACCCGCTACCTCCAATAGCAGGGAACCTAACATGAATAGTAGACCGATACAAGTCGGAAATGTGGGAAGCGGTGCGGGGGTATCGCCAGACCTTATGGCTGCTATAAATGCGGCGGTAACAAACGCTTTTGCGCACTATGCGACCGCCCTTAGAAACGAATTGTCCGAGTCCTTGAAGAACGAAATGAGAAAAAATTTGGCTGATAAGGGGGAAAATAGGAATATGGTGGTGTCTCCTAGGGGACAGCCTGAAGAGATAGGTCGAAGCCAGAGTGTGCTGGAAGTCACGGCAGAGATCCCTGTTATGGAACCTATGCCAGCAACTCAGCGGCAACCGCCACAAGAGCTCTCGTCCAGGGGTTTCGTCCCCATAGCCAATCCAAATAGAGGTATCCACAATAATGCGAATGGGAGGGAAAGGTTCCAAAATAGGGAATACAGGCTGGCCGATCATCCGGAAACAGCAGTAGTTTTTGACCCTCCACATTTAAATTCCCGCGATTTTTTGAATTTGAATAACAAGACTCCTATTAAGATAAACAGATGGGGTTTAACTTTTGATGGTAATTTGGAAGTACTCACAGTAGAAGATTTTGTATTCCGATTGGAGATGCTGCAAAATCAGTACCGTTGTCCCTGGGGTGAGATCCTTCGAGATTTTCATCTTTTGCTCTCCGGTGCCGCGCAAGAATGGTATTGGCAATTTCCAACGATCCCATTATCGTCCCGAATGGCCAAGGCTTCGAGATGCTTTAATGCGGCAATTTCAAAATTCAAGATCGGACTATGAGATTATGAGGGACATGATGGACCGCAAGCACGGCGCTGGAGAGACCAGCGATCAGTTTTTTGCCGCGGTTAACCGACTTAGGTCTCAACTCAGGGTACCAATTCCTGAAATGGAACTAGTTCTGATTTTGAAACGTAATCTTAATAAGAAATTAAGCCAGCTGGTTTACCCACAAGCTATCTACTCACTGGACCAGTAACGTAGGGCATGTAAGGACGCGGAGTATGCTTTCCCGGAAAGAGACCGAGAAGCTTTTAAGCCTCACCACAAACCACCCACGTAGAAGAGAAGAAGACGGGAGGGATGCAAACATTAGAGAACGAAAAATAATAAAGCCATTGCACGAAAGAATAAAAAAATATAATTTAGCCAGAGATAGAATTTTTAATGAGAAGAGTAACAAAATTCAGAAAACTAGAGATAGATATAAACTTAGAAAAGAAGCAAGGAAGAATATTTCAGCGACAGTATTAGATGTTAAAATGATCCTAGGCCATATGCAAAAGTAGGTATTGAGATTCTCGGTTTACTGGATAGCGGGGCCAGTGTTAGCATTCTTGGGAAAGGATGCATGGACTTGGTGAATGCTACAAAAATGGTTATTATTCCATATAAGGCGGGGGTGAAAACTGCTGATGGTAAATCACAATCAATAACCGGAAAAATTCTAACCCCAGTAACGTATCAAAATACCAAGCAAACAATTACTTTCTATCTGGTACCTAGTTAAGAGCAAGAACTATACCTAGGGGTGGATTTTTGGAGAAGTTTTAACATAGCACCGAATATCGTTAGTTCTGTTTCGATTCCGGGAGAAGAAGCAGACCTACTAGAAGCCCATCAGCTAACGCCCGAACAACGATCTGAGTTGGAGACGGTCAGACCGACATGGTCTCGGAAAAACGTCGCTGATGGAACATGTCATCGATGCGGGAGACGCGGAGCCTGTTATTGTACCAGGAAATAGACCGAATGCTTGAGCTCGGCGTTATAGAGGAGAGTGAGAGTCCTTGGTGCTCGCCTGTTGTCCTTATCAAGAAGCCAGCAGTAGACGGTACTATCAAGTATCGTTTCTGTCTGGATTCGCGTAAGGTCAACGCGTTAAGCAAAAAGGGCGCTAACCCTCTGCCTCATATCGAGGGGCTCATCAGTCGGCTACCAAATACCTACTTTATAAGTAGTGTAGATCTTAAGGAAGCTTTTTGGCAAATACCGCTGGAAAAAGCGAGTAGAGAAAAGACTGCGTTTGCGGTACCGGGAAGACCCTTATACCATTTCAAGGTGATGCCATTTGGCTTGTGTAACGCAGCTCAAAGGCTTTGCCGTTTAATGGATAAGGTAATTCCTGCACGTCTCAGGGACAACGTTTTTGTGTATTTAGACGACTTGTTGATCATAGCGCCAGATTTTGAGACCCATATCACCATGCTGGGCGAAGTAGCCGAGTGTTTGAGAACGGCCAATCTCACTATCAACCTTAAAAAGTCAAAGTTCTGCTTAAAGGAATTAAAATATCTGGGGTTTATCGTTGGTGGTGGGAGGTTAAGAACCGACCCAGCAAAGGTAGAAGCTGTAGTGAATTTCCCGACGCCGAAAAATACCAGACAAGTCCGCCGGTTACTTGGTCTAGCAGGGTGGTATAGGAGGTTTATCAAGGATTTTTCCAGCCTGACCGCTCCTTTGACGGATACATTGAAAAGGAAAGATGCTAAGTTTAAAATGACTGAAGAGGCTACATTAGCTTTTGAGGAATTGAAACGTGTTCTGACAACCGCACCAGTCCTCACTCATCCCGACTTTAAAAAACGATTTTATATTCAGTGTGATGCTTCTGACTCCGGGATCGGGGCAGTACTATTTCAGAGAAACGAAGAAGGAGGAGAAGTTCCGATCTCATACTTCTCTCAAAAACTGAATACCTGTTAGCGAAACTACAGTGTGACCGAGAGGGAGTGTATGGCGGCGGTAATGGCAGTTAAAAAGTTCAGGTCCTATGTCGAGGGTATGGACTTTACAGTCATCACCGATCACTCCAGCCTTAAGTGGTTAATGACCATGAAAGACCTAAGTGGAAAGTTGGCTAGGTGGAGTTTGGACTTACAAGCCTATACCTTCGACATAGAACACCGAAAGCGGACGCTAAACGTCGTTCCGGACACGCTCTCTCGGGCACATGTAGATAGTATAGAAATTGAAGATATCGCCCCATTAATAGATTTGAATTCGGCTGAGTTCCAGTCCGACGAATATAAAGAATTAATCGCGACGATTCGTAAGAATCATGATAAGTTGCCTGACTTAAAGATAGAAGACGAGTTTGTCTATAAGCGTTCATTCGCGGTAAGGGATGAAGAAGTCATGCACGAGCATAATTGGAGGCTATGGGTACCCTCCGGGTTGACTGAAGGTATAATAGAGCGAGCCCATGATCCACCTCAAGCAGCTCATGGGGGAGTTTCAAAAACCCTTCATCGTATTCGCCAACACTTTTATTGGCCGAACATGACTATACAGATCAAAGAATTCGTTTCGAAATGTGCGATATGCAAGCAGTGTAAACCCTCTAGTCAGATGTTACGTCCACCTATCAATAATAATTTCAGCATAGGCCGCCCGTTCCAAAAATTATATGTAGATTTTTTGGGTCCGTACCCAGGATCCAAGTCCGGAAATGCCTATGTGTTTGTGGTGTTAGAGCATTTGTCGAAGTTTGTGTTTCTGGAACCTTTACGGTCAGCAACAACTAGCAACATAATTAAGTTCCTACGAAATGAAATTTTCAATACTTTCGGAGTCCCACAGATAGTACATTGCGGTAACGGCAAACAATTTTTGGCCAAAGATTTTCAAACTCTTCTACAAAAGTACGGGGTTCGTCATTTTCGTACCGCTAATTATGCACCACAGTCCAACGCCTCAGAAAGGGTCAACAGAACGCAGCGATACGCTCGTACTTAAAAGAAGACCAACGCGACTGGGACCTACACCTTAGTGAAATCGATGGCGCGTTGCGGAGCTCAGTTCATTCTGCCACAGGTGTCTCACCATATTTTGAACTATTCGGAATAAATACGATGACTCACGGTAGCGGATATGAACTGACTCAAAAGCTGAGTAGTTGATGATGGTGAGCTTTTGATTCTTCCTAGGCAACAACGATTACAATATATTCGAGAGAAAATCAAAGAAGGCATCATGAAGGCAAAAGAAAAGAGTGACAAGGTGTATAATATGCGGACTCGAAACGTGAAATATGTTCCGGGACAAGAAGTATTTAGACGAAATTTTATCTTGAGCGATACCTCCAAATATCTATCGGGAAAGTTATGTCCGAAATTTCTCAAATGTCGCATAGTTAAACCAGTAGGAAAGAATAATTATGAACTCGAAAATTTGGCAGGTAAAACAATTGGAATTTTCCATGCCAAAGACATAAAACAGTAACACCCATAACCAACACCTAAATCTGTGATATAAGTGTTTGCTTATCCGGCCGTACTTGTCAAACTGCGTTAATTTCTGTTACCTGTCACTAAGGAACTTTCATTTTTTTTGCATCTAGTAATTGCCAGAGTGATTTGGGTGATCTTCGCAGAACATGCATGGTCCAGTTACCAGAATATTTTCCATCTTATCTGAGCGAATATCTATGAACCGAGTATTTATATGTATCTAATTTTATTTATTTATTTATATATTTATCGTTGTAATTATTTATTAAGGTATATACCAATTAATTGATTTATTTATTTGTATGATTATCTGTATACATATTGTAATTTATTTATTTATATTTATCGTTATATCTATTTGTTTATGATGTATATATCAATTGATTGATTTATTTATTTGTATAATTATCAGAGTATTTATTTATTTATATATTTATCGTTATATTTATTTGTATGTATAATTATCAGTATATTTATTTGTATGATTATCTGTATAATTATTTAGGTTTTAATATATTTATCTGTTGACCTATTTATAGTTCAAGGATTAATTTATTTATTGGTAGTTTTCTTATTTATTTTATATTATTTATATTTATTTGTTCAGTGTAGGTATATGTATTTTTTGTATTAGTTAGTTTATTTTTGCTCAGTGTGGATGGTAAAATTTTGGTTGAGAGTGCCGGAGGGGGAGATGTCGGGGGACTCAGTTTTTCGAAAGGTGAAACCTCTGATATCTCTCTTGTCCCTAACGCACCGGGTATGTTTTGTGAAGATTATTCAGTTGTTAAGATAATTATTGTATTACCCAGTCATTTGCTAAAGTCGTCATGTTTTTCCAGTATGCAGGTAGATGGATTATTTGTTAGTAGTTTGTTAAGTAAGTGAAAATAATGTTGCCTTGATGTTAGTTATGATGTGGACGGGGGGCGGGTTCTGAAAGGAGAGATCTCGGATTTCTCCGCAAAATTTCTCAGGTTTGATGTCAAAAAAAAAAAAAAAAAATTAATTTGGAAAAAAAAAAAAAAAAAAACATCGGATTCGCTTGCCGGAGTGAAATCTCTGATATCTCTCTTTTCTGAACGCACTTTCTTGTTCCATTAAGGCAGAATATATTTTTGTGGTAGGATTAGTAAGGTCAGGTTTATGGCGTCGGTTAGTACACAGTACTTCCATTTGTTTGGTTAGATAGGTTATAAGAATGTTGCGATATAAATAGGTCCAAACCCTTCTATTCTCAAAATAGCTAGCATATCTGAGGTGCAACAGCCTTACGCGCCAGAAAAACATAACAAACACGGTGGATTCTTCGTTCAAAGTACTACTATGTAGATCGATTCACAAAGGAAATGAAACACCACAGAGTAACTTTTCAAAATTCAAGCGAACTTAGACAATTTCCTATGTGGAAATTGATACTCTGAAGTCAAGTAATTTTAGAAAAACTAATAGGCGATGTAGGTATTAATTAGTTGTTAAGTTTTTTCACTGCAGTACGTATAGGAAGGTATGAAAAAAGCACCGAGCCAATAGAATTGATAGGATATAGTTACCGATGCTATAGTATACGGATATAGAAAGTAGAATAGGATGCTAAGTTCTAATTGCCCGGCTTGGTTTAAGTGGGTTCATCCCCAACGTTTATGTTAAGGCTCCCTGTCACCGTCTTTGTAGCGTGGGTAAATACTGCCAAATCCGGAGGTTTGTTACGGCAGCCTTTCAGCGACCAAGGTGGTTCGGCCTGCCTCACGTCAGAGATGCGACCGTATGGGAGCCACAATGACTCAAGGAAAGGGAGAAAACTTAACAAGACGAATAATCAAAGATATTAAAATTTTGTTTATACAGTTACATATATTTTGAAATCTTGTTTTTGTCAATAAATATCTAAATATAAAATAAGTAGAACAAAAATTCCTTACATCTTAAAAGTGCAATAGTCAATCGTCATCCGATCAAACACCGTCAGCATCGACTTCAAAGTCATCCTCCTCATCGTCCACAGCGCCTAGTCCTACATCAAGGATTCAGCAAGAACAGCGTGAAATCTTGAAAAAAAGAACTCCACTCAAGAAATATGAGGCTCTTAAGGACAAATAGGTACTATACCTGCATTGCTATTGTCTAAGGAATCAAGGAGTAGAGTTACGGCTGGTGGACGTAATGGCATACGTTTTATGACAGCTTAAAATGTGGTGGGAGCTACCGTCCGAGGTGCTCTTCTCAGCCATGAGCTTGGTCGATCGATTATTATTGCGGATTAAAGAATTATTTAATTGGAATTCGGTTTACATTGCAAAATTACAATGGACGAAGTAAACAAGAATGCCGAAAAACGAAGTTAAATTGGAGATGTTTCGGAATTTTGATTTGTCGATGACAGCTGTCGATGGTCGAAACAAATGAACGACTCCAGTGACTTCTGGTCTGAGGAAAATTGTAGATCCGGTGCGAATTTTTATTTTTCATGGAAATTAAAGTAAAAATATAAATCCTGTTAAGTGGTTGTGAGTGGTTAACGGCACTTTTGATTAGTCATTGGTAATTACCCGCTAATAATTTAGGGTACAGTGCGCAGACGGGCGGTCATCGACCAAGGTCAAAGTCGATACCGCCATATTTTTCTTGGTTTGGCGTCATATGAGTCACCATCCCATCAGAAAGTAGCGGCCATAATTATCTAAGAAAAACGAATCAAGCTAGTGGAACCATCATTAGCTAGAATAAACCAACACAGGACCGACTCGATAAGTACCATATTTTCTTATATTATTCAATTTTGGGCTTCGAACGATTTCAAAAGCCTATCAGGCAACGCTCTACAACCACCAATGCTTATATAACACCGAAAGTAAAAATCCTATACACTTACCCAATAACCGATTTTCGGAAATCGAAACGGAATAAATTGACAAGCTGAGAACCAAACCACATTAAACACGGACAGGAATGGCATACTTCCAGGTTTTTTTCAATTTTGAGCGTTGGCATTTGAAATTCGTACATTTAAATTTTTATTATTTAATTACCTTCTAAAATTAATTTTATATTATTTTGATAATTTTATTATTGTTTAAACCATTTATTAATTGTGTTGAGAGAAGGGCAAAGGGGTAGTAAGTGGGAAAGCGTGTCGTCGACGAACTAGTTCGACAGATCGAAGCTGGTTTCTCCCGATCTTTTAACATCGATTGAGGCACTTGAATAAAGAGGTACCGATACACACCCCTATAGAGCGCTCGGTAGGCAGGTTCGGGTAGATAAGACTGTTGGTCTTTTTTGTTTTTAGTAGTATCGGTTGAGACTGGGCTCGGTCCCGTATTTTGTGTCGACGAGTTACGTGGTGGTGCCGGACACCTCTCTGGTGCGATTTTATCGCTAACCAGTGACGTTCCGTCCTGAGGGAGACGTAAAGGTCCCGCGACGAATTAGTTTCCAGTTATTGCGTTTCGATTTTGCCTTTCTACCAACGTAGTGAAGATTTGTTTTCCATTGTTTTAGTTGTACCTACTTAATTCTTTAATTTTTAAATAATCGTTTGTCATTACCGTTAAATTCAAACCAACAATAGAAACTTTTATTTCCTTTTGCTTTAATTAAATTTGCTTCAGCATAATATTTCGATTATATTAAATTGATAAAACTCCAAATCACAACTTGTTAAATGGTAATTTAGATAGCTACAGTTAATGTTTTTTTTTTCTTTCAATGTTTTAAATAAATATGATTTGTAAGCCACGCCAATCAATAGAGTTTTTATGGACCTGTTGAAAGTCCCTATGATGAATTTGTAGGTTTTTAAGATTTCAGGGGGTGTGGAGGACGAGCGAAAGAATGAACGGTAAGGGGTGACATTGCCGCACTAGTAAGCATAAAAGGGAAATCTGATTGATTCTTAGGCTCCAGATTTCAGGAGTGGTGAGGGATAGCCAATCGCTAGATGCTAGATGTTAGGGATTACAAAAAATTGGCATGAAAGTATTTTTTTGTAGCGAGGTGAGGTTCAGTGGCGGGGCAAGATCCCCCTTTTCCGTCGAGCTAAGCCGTGCTCCGCCAGCATGCCACGCTCCGTCCGCTGAACATTCAGACCCTTCCGTTTCCTATCCAAATCCCACATCCGGTTAAGCTAGTTGGCAGTTGCTCATAACCCAGGAAATAATTTGGGTTCTTCCGCTTCCGGCATGATCCAGTTCCTTTTCCCAAATCCTTTAACTTTTCCTTTCTCCCATCATACCCCTGGGTCCTCTCCAATTGCCCCGTTACAGCGTATCATGTTTTCTTTAGCCAGTTGAGTTCTCTGTGCAAGCTGATATAAATTTGGAGTTTCTACTATTAAAGAAAATCTTGAGGCTTGTTTTGCGGCTTCATCGGCTGATTTATTTCCGGGAATTCTGGTATGGCTCGGCGCACTATGGGACCAAATGATGAAATCCATCTCAAAAATGGTTTTTATGAATTTCGTAATTTCAAAAACCTAATTATAGAATAACAGACTAGAAAAGTGGTTTTTTACGACACAATACTTTTTTTTTGGATCCTGTGTTTTTTTATAAGTATCTAAAATGAACTTTAAAGGTGACAGTTCGATATTTTATATCATTTCGAATTAAGAATTGAATGTTTGAAGTCAATTATTTCGTAAGTTTCTGAATAGACTTTATTAATGTTATTCATTTTTGAAAAGCCCAATTCTTTTTCTTTACAAAACCATGACTTTTGTTACAATTAAATGTAACTGTAAAATAATACAAAATTATGAGAAAAATGCGTTATATTTTATTTTGTTTTCAATTGAAGTTTTCTCTGTTGCCTCCGCTAAGATATTGCTTGTTTTGTATTCTTAAAATAGTTTTAATTAAGGAAATAAAATAAAATTTTGCGCATATTTGCGCTTTTATGTCTTAGAAGCAAAAACGTATCATGAGAAAAAAAAGTTAGTTTTTAAAATAAAACTTCGAATTCCTATAAATTTGACACAACTATAGTCACGTTTAAGATATATAAAACTATATATTAGAAAAATTCTTAGACCATTGTTTTCTTACTTCTTAATCAAAATTGTGAAAAAATGGTGTATGTCTAGAATAAAAAAAAATAACTTTAAAAAATTTTAAAATATAACTAAATGCTTAAAATCCTTATTCATGGTGCAAATATCATAGAGATTTTGCCAATCGGTCAACTATCCGCAGATGCTCAGGAAGCACGAAATAGAGACTATAAACGGTTTAGGTTACAACATGCAAGGAAAAATGTTCTCGATCAGCTACGAACGAGGATGTTCTACATACAATGCTGTATACATCTGATCCGTACATTTCTAGCAAAGCAAAGAATTGCTTTAAATTTTGTATTATACTTATAGTAGTTATAATATAACTACATACTCAAAACTCGGAGTAGGCACATATAAAAAGCGTAACAACTTTTATATGCAAAAAGGGGCGTGAAAGCAGTAGGCGGATTTTACAAAAAAAACAACACCTCTTAATTTTTGTTCTATAAAGCTCAATAACAAAATGTGTGCTTTTAAAGGATGTTGAATAAGAAAAAAAAATTCAGAAACACATAAAAAGGGAGTAGAAGGAGGCTGGGAAGTGGGCGGAAAAATTACAAATTTCATGCCAACTTTAAAAAAAACTCAATTAATTTTGTTTGACTTCCTAGGCACGTAAAAAAATGGGCGTGGCAGTGGGCGGATTTTATAAAAAGTGCGGTAACAGAAGTAAACTGTAAAAATTTCATAAAAATCGGTGCGATAGTTCTTATTTCAACATGATTTACACATATAGATTGAACAAGATCTACAAGTTTTATGTTTTACATTATTTAAAGCAAGAAAATAATATATTTCAAAATAATTTTGTTCGTAATTTGAATTCTTGGTTTCTCAAGTATACGTGTGCAAAATTAAAAAAATATTGATAAAAAAGTTCTGGATTTTTGAGATTGTTTTGAGCATTTGGTCCCATATTGCGGCGCCCAGGAAAGCCAGATGTTTTTGTTGAAATGTATTTGGCTTCTGATGGGTTCTAACGATGGACACTTGTTGTTAGCGCTCTTTAGCCCGTGGAGTATACTCAGGTAATCAGTACAAATAAGCGTTTTTTACCAGATGAGTTGGCAAGTTTCAAAGCTTTTTTTATGCCAGCTAGCTCAGCGATATAGCTTCCTGCTGCTTCTGGAATAAGCACTCGATGCAGCGTTGTAGCTTGTCCCCCGTTTCAACCAATCATTGCGTTGCCTTTATTGACGATTTTCTCAATGTGGAGTGCAAAGTCAAGATTTTGTGAGAAGTATACACCTAGATCACATGTTGTTATTACAATACAGATTGATTCATGCTGTAATTAAAGGATATTGGATTTTTTCTTCTAAAGAAGGACATCGATTGGCATTTTGAAACATTCAAAAATATTTAGGTCACTTTGAAAAGATACGGAATAAGGCTGGTTTTTGATGATCTTAAATAACTTAATATCATCAGCGTAGATGAGCACCCTACAGGATTTAACTATTGAAACAAATCATTGATATCAATTATAAAGAGAAGGTAGTCTTGAGGTACACCAAAATCCGTAGTTATTGAATCAGAAATGATTCCTCTAAAAAGAAATTAATAAGTCCCCCCTTGAAATATGATCTTATCCATTCAACAAAATTGGAAGAGATGAAAGTTTAAAAAATATAAGACTATGAGACAACTTATCGAATGCTTTACTGAAATCAGTAAAAGACGTGAACTCAAGAAGTTAAGTGACAGTATGTTTTTTTTTCATGATGATGTTGAAAATGTTGCGTGATAGCACATCGCCTTGCCCATTTTTGACATAAAAGGTTTCGTGAGGTCTTTTTCTACCTTGATGGAACAGCGTGCGTTGTTCATCGTCGTCCAGTACAGACGATGCCAAAACTAAACATTGCATTATATATCTCGTCTCTATAGATGCTATCATACACGGCCTTAAAGTTGAGGATGTGATAATCTGATATTGAAGAGTCGGACAAGTTTATTTAAGACTTCATTATATCGACTGACTCTAGTGAATCTTACAATGATCTTTATTCTTAATATAATATATATTGTATATACTTATATGATATTAACATTGTATGAGTGTATGCACATATACTCACAACATCCTTTTCTTTTTATTGATTTTATTAATTAACTGATAATGATTAATTTAATGATTTATAATTCAAAATAAGTTTACTTCAATTCATTGTTACTTCATAACATTGTGTACTTCATTACAAATTGAAACAAAAAAAAAAATAATAATAATAATCAGTTATATTTTAAGTGAGTTATGCATAAAATAAAGTTAAATTTTTTATAAATAATCTGATGGTGAGTATCTTTCAGGAGGTATCACTAATCTACCCAATTTTGTTCTAACAGATGATGGATCATTTATTACATTGTTACCTTGAGATTCTTTTTGGATTTCGTTCAAATCTAAAGACGACGATGATGTGTCTTCGTAATTTTTTTTTTCGATTTCCATTTGAATCTGGTATCTTTAATATATGATCTCGACTTCTGCGATAAATACCACCAGAGACATCTTCCAAAACAAACGAACGCGGTTCTTTACATTTGCTAACAATAGTAGCTGGCATCCAACGGGATTTAAGATCTTTACATTTAAGAGGCAATAGATCTTTAGTATTTTTATCAAAATGTGGTGAATATACCCAGTTATGTAAACAACCACACATTAGTACAACTTTCCGCGCCATCTTTGAGTGAAATAAATAATTAAATCCATCACGGTTGGTGTCCAGGCTACTGGAATAATTGAACGAAACGAAAAAGAATCATCTAGCAGAATCCAGAACCCTAGAAAATTCTAGAACCCTTTATTTCGGATATAAATAGAGGGCCACCAGTCCGAAAAGGGCGAATGAATAAATGTCAGAGTGAATAAAGAGTTGCATACTTGTGCTTGGTTATAATAAAAGAAGAAAGAAAAAACAAGTATTTGAAATAAAAAGCGTTTTATTTTGTGAATTAATTGCAGTTTCAGTTTGAATAAAGGAAATAAGTTTTATTTGCGAACCTTTGTAAAATACAACAATAATTTTGTTTCATTTTTAGATTATAATTGTGCATGTTCAATTGATGTTTCTTTTTATTGATTTTTACCGGATGTAAATTTTTGAAGTGAAACTTCTTTGGGCGCGTTGAGAGTGAAATTTCAAGGTTGAATTTTTGTGAAACGAAAAAATGCAACGCCACATGTGCAACGCTGAGATCATTGATTAGCTTAGTGGTGGGAGGTCGAGTAAAAGTAAAAAAATTTATTGATATTATTTTTATATATCTCCTACTGGTATGGAGATATAAATTATTTTAAAATTTTTTTCTCAAAACAGGCTAATTTCAAAAAATTGAATTAAATCAGGACAGGCCGCTAAAAATTTACACTATAAATCGTTGCAAAATACATAAAACCAAATTAAAGTTGGCATATACAAATTTTTGATTTTGCAGAGATTTGGAGTGTAGGAATTTTTGGAAATAGTCGGAAAACCTACTCAAATAAACAGATTTATATCTTTAAAAATGTTCACCTTTTTTTACTTTAAATTTTCACCATTATTATTTAATTTTAAAGTTTACAACCCGAACACATCGATCATTTTGATATAGAACACATGGCTGCGTCTTACGCATTATAACCTTATGTCGTTTTCGATTGGATTTCGGAACAGTACTACTCCTTTTTGATTTCAATCGAATTATTTTCTGTTGTTCCAAAACTAATTTGCGAAAAATTATGTGTGTGTCAGTAAATTGTCTGATATTTATGTATATTTTGCATTTTCAGTCGAGTAAAATCAATTTAACAAGTTATCCGATGAAAGAGTTTATAATGTAAATGTGTGTTCTAGGTCTACTCCTTTATAAAATCCGGAACAGAAAATAACTTCGAAAACATTACTCGGAACAGCCAATCGAATTATTTTGGAGTAAGTGGAGTCAAAAAGGAGTAACTCCGAACCTCCAACCGAAAACGACATTAATATCCCTATACATATCGAGATTTTTAGATAGCCAAAGAAGATTCACTTCTGCCACGAGTACTTAGTTTCACGCGCTCTTTTTTTTTCATTTGGTAACTTGGTTGGCAACCTGCTTTTGGTGTAGATGGATAGTGTAGTAAAGCTATATATGGATCAGATTTTGTTTCTGAGCATTTTACCAAAAGTGATTTTTAAGTTTTTATAGATCTTTCAGCTAGACCATTGGAACACGGAAGATATGGACTAGATATTATATGCTCAATATCCCATTCTTCACAAAACTCGTTAAACGCTTTTGCGTTAAATGGAGGTCCATTGTCGGTAACGAGCTTTTCTGGGATTCCATGGCGAGCAAACGTTGATTTAAAAGCTGTTATTACTTGCTGTGAACAAGATTTATTATTAAGAGGAACAACTTCAACATTTTTCGAGTAGTAGTCTACCATTAGAAGAAAACATTTGTTTTGAAAATAAAATAGATCGGATCCTACCTTATTCCATGGCAAATCAGTTTTCGTTCGTGAGGCATCAGAGGTAGCTTCTGATTGGATGGCCTGTTTCGAATGCATGCCTCGCAGTTTGAAACTAAGTTGCAAATATCGTTTTTTATTTGTGGCCAGTAAACAACACCTCTTACCGTTCTAGAACATGATTCTATCCCAAGGTGTCCTTCATGAATTAGACTTAGTACGTAAGTCCTAAGGGTGGTAGGGATTATTATACTACTTCCTTTGAGCAAAAGGCCATTAATGAAATGAGTCTCATCTTTTATTGAAAAGAAGGGTCCGGCTAGGATGTCAACGTCTTTCGTAGCACAAGACCATCCATTTGTTCAATACTCAATAACTTTTTGTAAAGAATTGTCAGCCAGTTTCTTTTTTAATGGTTCCAGTTTAGATTTTGATACGGGCAACGAAGAAATTAATAAATTGACCTGCAATTGTAAATTTATCTATTTCAGAAAACTTTTCACTTGGCAATGCCGCTCTCGACAAAGTATCTGCAACTACTAACAACTATCCTGGTTTATAAATGAGATCAATATTGTAGTATTTTACTAAGGGTTCGCAAATAAAACTTATTTCCTTTATTGAAACTGAAACAACAATTACTTGACAAAATAAAACGCTTTTATTTCAAATCTTTTATTTCTACTACTTTTATTATAACCAAGCACAAGTATGCAACTCTTTATTAACACTGACATTTATTCATTCACATTCAAAATCGAACTGCCGCTTTCGGACTTGTGCCCCTGTATTTATATCCGAAAATAAAGGGTTCTAGAATTTTCTAGGGTCTGCTAGATGGTGCTTTCCAAAAAGGTTTCGTCAATTATTCCAGTACGAACACCGACCGTGATGGATTTAATTATTGATTTCACTCAAAGATGGCGCAGAAAGTTGTACTAATGTGTGGTTGTTTACATAACTGGGCATATTCACCACATTGCCCCCCTCTTAGGATTGATCGTCCCGATTTAATCCATTATTCCGACCGTTATAACGATGGAAACGGTCGCAGTGTACTACTTTAAGCTTACCCCTTACTCCTCTCTGAATGCGGTAAACCACATCATTGATTCGCTTAACAACGGTATATGGGCCTTCCCAGTTTTGTTGTAGTTTTGGTGACAGTCCCTTTTGTCGGTGAGGATTGTAAAACCACACCAGGTCTCCTTGGAATCCCATCGTTGTTGCACGGGCGTCGTACCGTGTTTTCATCCTATCACTAGTGGTTTTTATGTTTTTCCTTGTCCGTTGATGAATGTCAATGATTCTTTCTTTGAGGTTATCCACATATTCGTCTGACCTTTCCGGTTCCATGGTATGGCATCCAAATTTGACTTCACTGGGCAGCCGTATTGTTGTGCCAAACAGGATCTCCGATGGTGTATGTCCTGTTGAGCGATGAACCGAACTTCGAGAGGCCATCAAGAACAATGGAATATGGCGGTCCCAGTCTCGTTGGTAGTCACCTACAACCTTAGACAGATGTTCTTTAAGAGTCCTGTTGAATCGTTCTACCATCCCATCAGATTGTGGATGAAGCGGTGTTGTCCTCGTCTTTTTGATGCCAAGGAAAGAGCAAACCTCCTGAAAGATGTTAGATTCGAAGTTCCTTCCTTGGTCAGAATGCAGTTCCAAAGGTACGCCGAACCTGCTCACCCAATTGAAGATAATCTGATCAACAACTGTTTTAGTTTCTTGATTTGGGATGGCAAATGCCTCAGGCCACTTGCTGAAGTAATCCATGACTACAAGGATGTATCGGTTTCCGCTGTTGGTCTCCGGAAACGGACCTGTGACATCTACTGCTATTCTTTCGAAAGGTGTGCCCACATTGTACTGTTGCATTTTACTTTGAAGCTTTCTACCTGGTCCCTTGGTACCAGCACAAGTTTCACATTTTCGGCACCACTTTTCGACACCATCTCTTGCATGTAGCCAGTAGAACCGTTGTCGTATCTTCTCCAGCGTTTTATTGACTCCCAAATGACCTCCAGATGCTCCATCATGCATCTCTCGAAGAACGTCATTAACCTTTGACCTAGGCACTACAACTGCATCAGATAAGACTTGCAATCTGCAGATTCCCATTTGCGCCTTAGTACTCCTTCTTGCACATGAAGTGAGTCCCACTGTGCCCAATATGCTTTGAGAGCTGGACTTCTATCGCAGATGTCACCCCATTCTGGTTTTTCTCCGTGTTCCTTCCATGCAAGAATGGGTTCTATATCCGAGTCTTCTTGTTGGACAGTCCTCAGTTCTTCATTGCTCCAACCGTAAATGGGATCGGCTCTTATTCGTTGGATGGCAACCGCTTCCTTTTCTTCTTGACGCGTGCAATGCTTACAGTCCTGTTTACACGGTCATCGAGACAATGCACCTGCGTTTGAGTGCAGCTTTCCTCTTCGATGTTGAAATTCGTAGTCGTATGTCTGCAGTCTCTCGATCCATCTTGCTACTTGACCTTCTGGATTTTTGAAGTTCAGAAGCTAATTAAGCGCACCATGATCTGTTCGAAGGAGGAACTTCTGTCCATAGATGTACTTATGGAAGTGCTTTGTTGCCAAAATCAAAGCTAGAAGTTCGCTTCTGATCACGCAATAATTGCGCTCGGGCCTCGAGAGCACCTTACTGTAGTAGGCGACTGTCGCAAGTCCATGAAGGAGAAGAAATCCTTCATGGACTTGCGACAGTACAGCTCCAATTCCGACGTGACTGGCATCGGCATCGATGATAAAAGGTTTTCCAGAAGTCGGATAGGTCAGCACAGGAGCATTACACAAACGTAGCTTGAGTTCCTGAAAACTTTTCTCGCACTCACCTGACCATTTGAACGGCTTCCCCTTTTCAGTAAGTTGATGCAAGCTCTTAGCGATTCCAGCAAAGTCCTTTACAAAGCGCCGATAATATGTGGCTAGACCAAGAAAGCTACGGAGCTGATGTTTATCCTGTGGTGTTGGCCAATTCTTCACAGTGTCAACTTTCTCAGGATCAGTCTTTACTCCTTGGGATGAGATGATATGTCCCAGGTATTTAACTTCGGTCTTGAAAAGCGCACATTTATCTGGATTTAATTTTAAGTGTGCTTCTCGAAGCCTCTGAAATACAGCCTTAAGGTTTTCACAATGCTCGTCAAAAGTTTTTCCATAAACGATGACATCGTCCAAATATACAAGGCATGATTTCCAAGTAAGGCCTTGAAGAACACACTCCATCAGACGCCCAAATGTTGCCGGAGCGTTGCACAGTCCGAATGGCATCACTTTAAACTGCCATAGACCATTTCCGGTTGAGAAAGCTGTCTTCTCTCGATCTTCTGCATGGATTTCTACCTGCCAGTAGCCACTCTTCAAGTCTAACGTCGAGAACCATTGAGCTCCTTCCATTGCATCCAATGTATCGCTGATTCTGGGCAGTGGGTAGCTGTCTTTCTTTGTTACATCGTTCAGCCTACGGTAGTCCACACAAAATCGGGTGCTTCCATCTTTCTTTTTGACAAGAACAACTGGTGACGCCCAAGGGCTTTTGGAATTTTCGATTGGACCATCTTTCTTCATTGCCGATGTCATTTCTTCAACTTCGGCTTGTTTGGCTAATGGGAGACGTTTTGCTGGTTGTCGAATCGGTCTCGCATCACCTGTGTCTATTCAGTGCTGTACCAGTTGTGTTCGACCATACTGCCCACTCGGTGAAGAAAATATATCAGCGTACTCATGAAAAGGCTTCCAGCAACACTAAGCTGATGTTGACTTAGATTGGATGGCTTGAGAATTTTGGCTTTCATGGAGCTGAATTTTCCGTGGTCCATTGGTTCTTCTGCGTTAATTTCTGTGATTTTAGTTATTGCGGTCACAGATTCGCATTTTCCAATTACTTCTCCTTTCTTGAGCTTGACCTCGTACGGTTTGATGTTCAGAATCCGTACGGGTACCATGTTGTTCTTTGGTTCCACAAGAGCCTTCCCTAAGATGATGTTTTGGGAAGATTGCTCAGACTCTGGTTCCACCATGAGGTATCGATGGCTACCTAGATCGCCCTCTATTTTCGTCCAAACAAACACTTCTCAAGAGGCAGGCAAGCATATGTCTTCTTTGATGACAGTTCTTAGAGTTGATGAGTTTTCGCTGCCATAAACTATAGGAATCTACATTTTGGTACTTCAACACTTGCTTACCGATATCCAGAATCACTCCGTGCTCTTTCATGAAGTCGATTCCAATTATGCACTCATCACATCACATGTCTGCTACCAAAAATAGATGCGAAAATTCTAATTCTGCCAAACGGATTTTAAGACGAACTTCTTCATAAACTCTTGCTGCCTCACCTGTCGCAGTTTTAAGACGGTAGCTATTGGTGTTATGTAGCCACGTCATCTTGACTAAGTCTTTTCTTACAATGGAGGCTGTGGCACCGGTGTCAATTGTAGCCAACTGATTCTTGCCATTTTATGTTGCATCCACTGTCAGACTTTTATTGTTCCGTTTAGTCTGCGAGACTTGTATGGTGGTTCTGGGGCCATCGATACCAGAAACCAGCTTCTGCCCCTCGAAGTTTGGTTCTTACTCGTTTCCCGACTGGGAAACAGAGCGAGCAGGAGCGTTGATTTTATTGCTCACCTGTTTGCGGGTATTATTTCTGTTTCCACAGTGTTGGCAGGCGAATCTTCTTGGTGGCAATCTGCACTGGCAGGTCCTTTTCGCTGACTTCTATGGAATTCAGCTTTCTGGCAAGAACATTCCTCAACTTCAAGTTCTCTTACCCGATGAACTCCAAAGGAAGCCTGTTCTGATGCTTCCATAGTCAGAGCGAACGCTAATGCTTCAGAAAGCGTGCGTTTTTCAGCAGTTCGAACTGCTCGCTGGAGGTTGTGTCGGAAACTGCGAGGACAAAAGCCTCCGTTGCTAGCTGGTTGTTAATTTCATCTCCTGCAGTCGGGTATGCTAGGTGTGCCAACCGTTCGATGTCTGCTTGGAGTTGTTGCAGACTTTCACCTCTTTTCTGGACTCTGGTATTGAGCTGGACGCGGAAGACTTCTTGCATATGGCTATCGCCGAAGCGTTTGTCAATAGCCTGAACAAGAGCACTGAAGTTGCCGTTCTGGTCTGCTGGTATGGTTTGCAAAAGTTCAGCAGCAGAACCTCTAAGGGCAAGCGTCAGGGCAATAAACTAGTTTTCGTCATCCCAGCCATTTGTTGTTGCGGCTGCCTCAAACTGCTTCTTGTAGATTGACCAAGAAGACTAGGTCCATCAAATGTTGGTGGATACATTTCTTTCTTCTTAGGAAAATCGCAACTGCCCTCTCTTAACTTCATTTTCCTAACCTTATCTAATTCATTGGCAAAGTTCTGCATTTTGTCTTCAAATTTCGCGAACTGTTTTTCGACGTTTTCAACACGTTCATCAAGAGCCATGAATTTATTTTCAAATGAATTTTGCTTACTTTCGATTAAATTTTTCTAATCGTCTAGAAGGTTCCTTTGCTCGTTGCGTTGTTCCTCTAGAAGATTCTTTTGTTCACTACGTTGTTCTTCAAATCGTACAAGCAGATTCTTTTGTTCATTCTTCTGCTCAATTCGTTGTTCCTCTAGAAGATTCTTTTGCTCTTTTCGTTGGTCTTCAAACTGGGCGAGCAGCTGAGCCATCATACTAGAAATGTCTCAGCTTGTACTTACTTGCTCTTCCGGCATTTCAATTTCAAATAAAAACGTGTCTGGATTTTCATCGTGTTGCCTTAAATCTTCCTGCAGACGGATAATGAAGTCGTTTTTGTTCCAGCAGTAGGAAGGCCTCGTCTGTTTAGTTCTGCTTTAAGTTCAACACAATCGAATGCATTCACAATTTTACCCATTTTTTTTTTCTATTTTGTTCTTATATTTTTGTGTGTCACTTTTCACAAACACGTTTCTTATTTGTTCACTAATCTACACACTTTATCAATTATGTAAATTCACAGATTAAATAAGTTTTATTACACTTTTTCTGACACCAATGTAGTATTTTACTAAGGGTTCGCAAATAAAACTTATTTCCTTTATTCAAACTGAAACAACAATTACTTCACAAAATAAAACGCTTTTATTTCAAATCTTTTATTTCTACTACTTTTATTATAACCAAGCACAAGTATGCAACTCTTTATTCACACTGACATTTATTCATTAATTCTTTTTTTTTCAGGGCTACTGCCTCTTGCGAGGAATTAACAAATCCACCAAGAGTATCACTTGTCACGAATAAGTGCTTTCGTCTAGCCGTTCGGATTCGGCATACAATTGTAGGTCCCTTCCATTCCTGTCGACAGGCGCACATAGGGATGGTTGCGAGTTGTTAGTCACTAGGCCCTGGTTCTTCATGAGCCGTTGTGCGACCCGATTTATTTATTTTTATTTATTCAATCACTTTCAAAATCGAACTGCCGCTTTTGGACTTGTGCCCCTGTATTTATATCCGAAAATAAAGGGTTCTAGAATTTTCTAGGGTCTGCTAGATGGTGCTTTTCAAAAAGGTTTCGTCAATTATTCCAGTACGAACACCAACCGTGATGGATTTAATTATTGATTTCACTCAAAGATGGCGCGGAAAGTTGTACTAATGTGTGGTTGTTTACATAACTGGGCATATTCACCACAATATTATATGATTGCAACCGTAGCATAATACGTTGTAATCTAGTTGGAATTTTGTATAATGGTTTACTGATTAGACTTATAAGGGGTTTGTGATCAGTCTCTACTGTAACTTTTTGCCCATACACAAATTGGTGAAACTTTACACAGCCAAAAAGAATTGCCAAAAGCTCCTTTTCGATTTGGGCATATGACTTCTGTGGGTCTGTGAATGTGGCGGACGCATACGCTATGGGCTTATTATTTTGAAAAATAATTACAGCATCCATAGCATCCTTTGAAGCACCAACCGAAAGAATAACGGGTTGGTTTATATCAGAATATGCTAAAACAGGTGTTGTTGATATTAATTTTTTTAAGATTTTGGAATTCTATCTCGTGGTTTTTGGTCCATAACCAGAAAGAGTCATTTTTTAGTAATTTTCTTAAGTGAGTTGTTTCAATATATAATCCTTTTATAATAGATCCCAGAAAGTTGACCATGCCTAAGAATCTTTGCAGTTCCGTAATGGATTGTGGTGTTGGCATCTTACATATGGCTTTGATTTTATTAGTGTCTGGACTTATGCCTTTTTCAGAAAATATGTGTCCAAAAAATTTTATTTCTGACACACAAAATTGTGATTTATTTTTGTTAAATTTTAAACCTACCTCATTAGCTCGCGAAAGGACACGTCTTAGTATAATATCATGCTCTTTTTGTGATTTTGCATAGATGAGAAAATCATCGATATAAATAATGACACCTTCAATATCAGCAGAGTTTATTTATAAGCCCGTGAAAAATTTCCGGAGCGGCATTTATGCGAAATGACAAAAGCAAATATCTGTACCGCCCAAATGGGGTAATAAACGTGCATAACATGGACGATTCATTTAACAAATGAACTGCCCAAAACCCCGATTTCGCGTCGAGGGAAGAAAAATATTTAGCATGCAATAGCTTTGATTTAATATCTTCTATAGTGGGAAATTGAAAGTGAGGTCTATATAAAGCTTTATTTAATTGTTTCGGATCTAAGCACAATCTTAATTCACCGTTGGGTTTAGTAACTATGACAATTGGGTTGACCCATTGCGATGGTTCATATACCGGGACTATAATATTGAGTTTAACGAGGCTTTCTAATTCTTGCTTAAGCAGTACATGCAGTTTGAATGGAACACGTCTCGCGTATTCTATCGCAGGTAAAATCTCCGGACTTAAACGAAAGCTACATTTTGCTTTAAGACACCCAATTCCTTGAAAAACCTCAGAAAATTCATTTACATGCTTACGAGTACTAATTTCATTAGTCGAGTTTATTGTATTTATTTGCGTAACTAGATTAAGTTGTACACAGGTGCGTAAACCAAACACTGTTTGACATTTCAAATCAATTACATGAAATTCAATAGAATAGACTTTTTTATTGATTACACAGGGAATGCAACAAACTCCTTTCACAACTAATTTTTCTCCATTAAAAGTTAAGACGTTTGTGTTTGATACCCGTAAGTTATTTGTTTTTAAACCAAGTTTTTTAAATGTTTCTAGTAAAATGATATTAGTTTGCGCACCAGTATCCAACTGTACTTTAATATTTCTATTATTTATTTCTACACTACAATACCAAATACTGTTTTTGTTATCTTGCGTCTCCGTCTCTGTCTCATTAACAATGTACCGATGTACAAATCTGTATGTGATGGTGATGATGTTTCCGTTTGTAAAGTGCGTGTTAATTATATATATAAAAAAAAAAAAAAAAAAAGTACCGATGTGAAGATCTTCATTTGATTACGTGTAATCGCTCTCCTGTTCGTATTCGTGTAAATCAATGACGTTGACTTTTTTGATTGACTTGCACATTTGCGCAAAAGGGTTTGGCTTCTTACATTTTCGGCATATTGTTCCATATTGTTCCAATAGCGGGACATTTTAATTTATAGGATTGTTCAGTGAAGTTTTTTTCAGATTAGAACAGAACAGAACAGAGTAGAACAGAAACGTGAGACAAGATAGAACAGGCAGCTGTCTGACAGATGTAATTGTCAAAAAAAAAATTCGAGTTTGGTGAATAAGCAAGAAATACTTTTTATTAAAAACAATTAGAAATATTATTTATTTAACTACACACTTTAATTTAATTTAATTTATGTTGTTTTTTTAAATATTTATTTGTTTGTTTCCAAAGTAAAAGCACAAAGAGCCACGAAATTTGTTAAAAAATATCAACTTGCAAGTGGCAGCAGCTGATTTTGACAGTTGTCACAAACCTGTTCTAAGTTGTTCTACCTAAAAAGTAAGAACAGAAAATCCTGTTCTATTCTGGTCCAAACTGTTCGGAACAGCCTCACTGAACAACAAATCAGAACAGTTTAGAACAGAGAATTTTCATTGAACAGCAAAACCTTGTACTTTTCTGTTATAAACTGTTCCAAATTGTCCGGAACAACGTCACTGAACAAAGCTTATGATGTTGACCGTATAGAACACAGGTGTTTGTTTCATTATTTTCATTAGTATTAGTTTTCCATGTTTTTTGTTTTTCCGTTTGATTTCTTTTGTTAGAATGAGTGTTTGTTAGATTTCGGTTTCTATTATTCGTTCTGGTATGTAATGCACCAACAACATTTGTATTTGAAAGATCAGTGCAACTCTCTAGTTATTTGGTTTGTGACCTTGAAATTTCAAGTAACTTGGAAATTTCAATTGCTTTGCCCAATTTAATGTCTCCTTCACCAAGGAGTCTTTCTTTAATATAACTGAAAGATTCATGCAGACCACATATAAAAATGTCTTTCACAAGTTCATCTTTTAGAGTTTTGAATTCACAATTTATACTGAGTATTTTAAGACTTGTAACAAAATCCTCTATGGATTCATTAGCAAGTTGCCGGCGAGTAAAGAAGCAATGCCTCTCCATGGAAATATTTGTTTTTGGAACAAAGTGGGTATCGAATTTTTGTATGAGACTATTAAAGGTGACCTTGTCGATATCCTCATTAAATGAACTAAAGATGAAGATAATTTCAGCGGGCTGAAGGTCATTAAAAAGAAGTTAATTTTTGTTACGACGTTTCGAACATGTATATGTTCTTCATCAGGACTTTATTTGACAAATATAAAGAAATCAAAATTATACATAATACATTAGTACACAACATAGACAATGTGTAAAGGCAAAAATTACTTAAAAAATTTTATAAACGGCTAATTTTATGAATTACAGCTATCACATTTCAAATAAATGGCATTATTTTAATAATCATTAAAACTGAAAATTAATTAAGAAATAAGTAAATTGATATGAAAGAATTTACACTTGTCAGTTAAACTTTAACTTAATTTTTAATTAATTTTCAGTTTTAATGATTACTAAAATAATGCCATTTGTTTGAAATGTGATAGCTGTAATTCATAAAATTATATCTGTCACTGATCTTTGTTATTCTTAATATAATACGTATTGTATATACTTATATGATATCGCAGGTGGTGCAGGTTATACTTTCCGACTCTGTCACCAAAAACGTCATCTTTTCCTCGCTGCGGGTACAAAATCGCCTAGGACAAACTTAAAGTCATAAATTGTTTAAGAGAGTTTTTTTAAACTAACAAAGAATGAAAACTAAAAACTAAACTAGGGCACTGCGCGTACGTCTTCTCCAGTAGCTCCTATAACTCGTCTTTGGTGTCTTCTTTTTCCTTATCATGTGGGGCATGCACGCATATGAGACTTATGTTGGCGAATTTAGCTATTTATTTCGAAATTCGAATCTCTTCCAAATAGACTTTAATATCTTTTTGATTACTCGAGTATAGCTAGTTTGTTAAATATTAATTATAACTACGTTATTAAGATTTAATTTTTAAAAGAACCTATTTTCTTTTATGAGTAAGAAAATTAAATAAAAAATTAAAAACGAAAATTAGGTTTCATTTTCAACAAAATGGTCTCAAAGTTACGTGAGTCCATAACTCTCCTGATTCTTTGTGGTGGTGAATTAAATATTCTAATGGCATGGACCATAAATTGCATTTGAGTTATTTATGTATACCGAGGTTGTAGTTGTATAAGTGTAATAGAACGCAGGGTTCTTCCAAAAGCCAAGAAGTCGTATAAGTACAAGGATTCTTTCCTTGTTATTAGTTTTTAATACAAAATAAGTGCTCGGTAATTAATGTAAGTCTTTATAGCCAATTCTCGTATTGGTGGACTATACGTGCACCGAATTGCCAAAATAAGTAGATTAATCTGCATTTGTACAGATTACACAGGTTAACTAACAAATATTTGTATCTTTATTTCTCTGTTTAAATAGCGATTTTATGAATCTTTGTATTGAAAAATATCTGAAAACATTGTTTTTTTTTATTTTAAAAGTTTGTTTCTGTACTTTTTACAATATAAATAAATAATAAATAGTAAAAGTTACTCAGAATCGGTTCGTGATTTTAATTCATCGACTCCGGGGATTAACTGAGGTTTAACTCAGTTATATCATAATAACTAACCTAGCTTGAACCTTAGTTAATCCGCTAAGATCGGGAAGTTGAAAACTTGAACCGATGCTGAATCACATTTGCACAACCTGACAGTTGCGCTTTTGTTTGCGATTAGGTTCCAATTAGAAAGAAATACTAGTATTGCCGAGCAAAACTTATATTTAACCAGATCTCAAATTACTTAAAATCATTTAGTTTGTTTTGCGGGAACGAAACTTGAATATTTAAGTTTAACATAAGATTTTATATGACAGTTTACGCGGAAGGGAAAAAGTGGAACATACGCGTTTTAAGTATAAGTTAAATATAAAAGCGGGTGGCAATGGCACAGTGGATATAGTGTTTGACTGTTGACCTGGAGGTGTGAGTTCGAGCCCCATTCTTTTTTATATTCCCCAGTTTCAACTAGATGCCACCCGTGTAATTTCATGAGATAATTAACACCTTATTCTCAATCCACTGTGCCAACAAACAGTCTTTGCTTCTATTCCTACTAACTAGTGACGTGCATTGCATTTAAAAGACCTAGGTCTTACAGGCATATAGTTAAAATTAGTATTATTATTATTATTTAGTTTCTTAAAACATCTAAAGACATATTTTTACCTGATTTTTTTTTTTAATTTATTGTAATTTAGCTTGTTTCTGCTGATGGTTCCAATCAATCAGATAATTGTTCTGAGGTGCCAACAAGCGAAATCGACAGTCGCACATGCAATAACCCCCGTACACAAAAAACTATAAGCGGTTGTAATGCAGGAATGATTGGGGGTGTAAATGTTGGTGGTGGTGGCATGCAGAATACAAGTGGAGGCGGCATGGTTGGTGGTTTAATGGGTGTTGGCGGCATGGGTGGAGTTGGTGGTGGTGTTAATGTGGGAGTGCCCAATCAATTAATGCCCCCACTTACCTACCAATCTGCATCAGTACTATCGAGCGATTTGGATTCGACAAGTCTCTTTGGTACAGAAAGTGAACTTACCTTGGATCGTGACATGACAGAATGCAGCAGTATACAGCGATTACAAGTACGAAAAAAACCACAAAGACGTAAAAAACGAGCGCCCAGTATGTCACGAACGTCGAGTTATAGTTCAATAACAGATTCGACAATGTCATTGAATATAATTACGGTTTCTATTAATATGGAAGCTGTCAATTTTCTAGGAATTTCTATTGTTGGACAATCGAATCGTGGAGGAGACGGAGGTTTGATTTGGTGTATTGCCCAAGAACAAGTACTTTTTTCAAGCTTTATTTTTTTGTTTCACAGGAATTTATGTTGGAAGTATCATGAAAGGTGGTGCAGTTGCTTTGGATGGACGCATTGAGCCCGGTGATATGATCTTACAGGTACATCATTTATAATCAGCCCAATTCTAAATAAAAATTCCCGGGGAAGCTTCCTTTTTCCCTACTCTCCCATTCGAAACTATAAATTCCCGGGAATTTTTTTCATTTTTCCTTAATTTAAGCAAACTTCGAATATGAGAAATAATAATACGAGAAAGAAGCATGGTGTCCGCTAAACTGGAAAGTCAGGGAATGTCAGGGTACAAAATCTGGTCAGGCAAAGTCAGGGAATTCGGGAAGAGGTTAGGGAATTTTTTCTATATCAGTTTTCAAAAAATTCAATGAATTTCTTTTTCACTTTCTCTCATAAGAAACTTTTTTCTGATCAAACATTTTGTTTTGATTAGATCTCTGTTTAAAATTATTCATTTCGTATCTTTTGCATACATGTGAATGTGTCAAAAAAATGAGTGAAATACAACTGATTTCACTTCGTTGTATTGTGTTATTTCTATTTCGTACAGTAATGGCCGCGATAGGAAACCTATGTGGAGCTATCCAGATAAGTTCGTGTTGTTGGAATCCTGTGTAAAAACAGCTGATGACAAAACAGCTTTTCCTGTTGGATAGCTATCAATGCTTTCTGAAAAATATTGGTAGATATACGTTTGTATCCCAAGCGAAATGCCAAAAATAAACAATCCGTTCGAAAACCTTTGGATACGAAACTATCTTAAGATCGATTCACAATGCGACGAGAAAACGCAACGTGAGCGTGACGAGAGCTCGTCGTTGTTGACAAACCGATTTCAAACCATGTAAGTATACAAGGGAGCGCCAGGGTATGTACAATAAAACGTTTCTCGTCGTCACGTCACGCCAAAGTTGGAAAAATTGAAAAAAAAAGACGCTCTCGTCGACGTTTTTTTATATTTGACTGATGGTGAATATCGGAAATTGTAGAGAAGATAAGTGGAAATTAACAAAAAAAAAAAAAAAATTAATTTTGTTGACAATGAAATTATATTTATAGATCTATTTGTGTTGACAATATTATAATGTTGTATTGTTTTAATTTCTTAGCATTTTAGCCGAAAATCGTTTCCCCAGTCCAGCTATGGACAAACACAGTTATAATATTTATGCCGTTTTTGATTGGTCGTCCGGAGTTACTCCATTTTCACTGTTTCTGTTCCATTCCTATCGAATATAGAAAATCTGGAGTAGACGGAGTAACTCCGAACCGTTCACTCGAAACCGACATTAAATAATAAAAGTAATTCACCTTTGATTTTTTTCATTATTTTGAACGCACACTGCACAGCAAGAACAAAAACAATAAATAATTTAACGCTGTCAAAAAACTCGTCGTCAAGAAACTCGTCGCATTTTTAATTGGGCAACGATTTTATGACTAGAAAAAAATGACAGCGAATCACGTGACGCTCTTGTCACGTTTACTCGTTGCAGTGTGAATCGACCTTTAGATAGGCTATCGCATAGGTTTCCGATCGCGGCCAATAAGAGCTGTTAAATTTGACTGTGAAATTCAACCAACGACGCGTCCAAGTTTATATATTTCAAGCACGATTATTTCTTCATATTTAAAAAAAATAAACTATTAAGTTTTAATATCGCAAAGATGTATGATTTAAAAGGATTTTATTATTTTATGAATTTGACCAATTTTTTTGTGTAACTTTTCCACTGTGATTAATTAGGATCTTTTGGTCTACTTGTAAAAAAAATGCGAATAAAAACAATATTATTCCATTATTTTCCCAAAGTTTCGTGAGTATTCCTCACTTCTTCAGGGGTTATATATTTTTTCAATTTGATTGTTAAAAAACTACATACTCTGCTTCTTATATCATACTTTCAAAAAAAAAAAGCATATGTTTCTTGACTTTTGCTTTAAAGTATGTCTAGGACAATAAACCAATTAAACGTTATCGCGTATAACGTTGGTTCATTAATTTCACATCCTACAAAATTTCCTTCATAAAAATAAACCAGACGCCGTTTTGATCTCCGAAACTAAATTAGTCTCAAGAAATCGGCTTTACTTTGAAAAGTACACTCTTTTCCGAACCGGCAAAGTTATCGCCAAAACTGGCACTGCCATCTTGGTAAAATCTTCTTTTCATTGCCGAAAGGTAATTATCCAAGGTTTGGTTACATTTGAAGTAACCTGTGTAGCCATTATGCTCGAAAATAACGAAAATATTCTTTTGATATCTTTGTATAATCAATGCGGCGCTTCAGCGATAAACATAAAACACGACCTTGATTTGCTAAACGCATTTTGCCAAAACTACCCAATTCATAATTGGTGGCGACTTCAATGCGCGTCACCAATTATGGATGGATACCTTGAGCAGTCCCCAAGGAGTAGCTATCTCCGACTGGCTCTGCGCTAACTCCCACAGCCACTCTTTTGCGAAAAAAAAAAAAAATAAAAAATCAAGTGAAGTGACAAAAGAGTGCGAAAATTCAAAGTGAACGGACGTGCCCGGATTATTTAAATCCTTTCAAAATTAAAAACAAAAAAACAACCCTAACCACACTTCAGTGTTACCCAAAGTGCCAGTAGACCCAGGTATAACTTTTCTCCGTCCCTATGGGTAAACGTGAGAAGGTGAAAGCCGCTTGCTGACGAAAACCATCGTGAAGACGCCGGATTCACAATGGTTGCCCCAGCCCACAAAAGGAAGACACCAACCAACCAAGCATCCTCATCAATGGAGACAACCGAAAAGCAGTCAGCGAGCCCCGGTAAAATGCAGCCCCCGATTGTGTGCTACAACCTGTCAACGGCAGAAATGTACCGCCATTTCCAGCTCGCCGCAGCAAAACCCAGTTACACCATAGTCAATGTCAGCAGGATTAAGACTATTATCAAGACAACGACAAAAGAGGACCATGAAGCTGTAAAAAGTTACCTGGTAGAAAAGAAGAACCAACACCACTCTTTTACGTCAAAGGATGACAGGAAGTGCATCATCCTGCTAAAGCGGATACACCATACACACAAGCCATACATCATCAGCCACTTGAGAACCCAGTCATTCAACGCCATCAAGGCTTCACCCTTCCGTTCCAGGAGGGACAAGTCTTCAAGTTTCAACGCCTTCGTCGTGGAATTTGCAAAGGGCACCGATCTCATAGCAGTAAGCCGCGTCAAAAATATACTGGGCGAAGCCGTAAAATGGGGGAAGCTTCAACCGAACATCATCACCCAGTGCCGAAACTGCCAGGCATTTGGACACGTCAGTGTGAACTGCCAGATGAATCATCGGTGGTTGAAGTGCAGTGAAAACCGCGAAAAAGGCAAGTGCTTGAGGACGGACCCCAATGTTGGAAAACCTTACTGCGTCCTCTGCAAGACAGAAGGCCACCCAGCCAACTACGAAGGATGTCCCTACCGGAAAAAGGTGGTAGCAGCCAAAAATGAGAAGGAAGTAGCTAGAACATCAGCAAAACCTACAACTCTACCAACGTCAAGGAAATTTACTCCCGGTAAGTCTTTTTCCGATATCTTCAAAATTAATAGCAGTCACTATAATAGTTCTCCCAAACCCCAAACCAAACCCACCCCCATTGCTCATCCCGAGACAAACAGAACTAAACCAACAAACCCAATTGGTGTAAAAACCACAAATAATTCCAAACCTTTCAGTTTACCCAAGTCCACAACGAGTTCGTTCTTAAACGACTCGCAAAAGTTTTTTGGTTGTGACTTGGTCACACTTTTATCCAAAATTACTAATTTTCTCCCTCTCTACGAGGCCTGTCCCGACGAAACCGGCAAGAAACATATGTTTCTTGAGTTTTGCTTTAAAGTATGTCTAGGGCAATAAACCAATTAAACGTTATCGCGGATAACGTTGGTTCATTAATTTCACTTCCTAAACGGATCTCCCTACAAAATTTCCTTCATAAAAATAAACCAGACGCCGTTTTGATCTCCGAAACTAAATTAGTCTCGAGACATCGGCTTTACTTTGAAAGGTACACTCTTTTCCCAACCGACAAAGATATCGCCAAAACTGGCACCGCCATCTTGGTAAAATCTTCTTTTCATTGCCGAAAGGTAATTATCCAAGGTTTGGTTACATTTGAAGTAACCTGTGTAGTCATTATGCTCGAAAATAACGAAAATATTCTTTTGATATCTTTGTATAATCAATGCGGCGCTTCAGCGACAAACATAAAACACGACCTTGATTTGCTAAACGCATTTTGCCAAAACTATACCCAATTCATAATTGGTGGCGACTTCAATGCGCGTCACCAATTATGGATGGATACCTTGAGCAGTCCCCAAGGAGTAGCTATCTCCGACTGGCTCTGCGCTAACTCCCACAGCCACTCTTTTGAGATTGTATCTCAACCAATTTCCACATTTCTTCAAACTCCTTCGACACTTGACTTCTTTCTGTGCTCCCCTAACCTCATTTGTAGAATACCTACACTTCTTAATTTCACCTGCACTGCAATTGTATCAGACTCTGATCATTTAGCAGTAAGTCTTAGCCTTCGTCCTCGGACAAATTTCAATATTCTTGTCAACCCCCAGCAAGAATTTATTAATTTCAAGAAAATAAATTGGGAAGTATTCCAAAGCTCCTTAACGGATAAGCTACGGAACAGCACGCCCAATACAGCAATTAACTTATGTAATGAACAAATCGATTCCGCAATCGATACCTTAGAAAAATCCATAACGGAAACAATTGCTGAAAAAGCCCAACTACGAAATTTCAAATCGAAATATAAAGACCTCCCCAAGCACATACAAAATATGTATAAGCATAGGCAAAAGCTTCGGAAAATTCTTCAGAGAATATTCCACCGTACCTTAAGTACCCACGGTGACGAATACCAGAGTGTATTCTCACAACTCAAGTGTCTCAATACCCTCGTTGACCAAAATACCAAAGGTTTCATTGACTCCCAATTCAGGAAAAGACTTAACGTCATTAAACCTGGACCGGATACATTTAAGCAAATTAACCAAATTGTAGGAAAGAAAACTCCTATACTTGGCCAACTGCAACACAATGATACCTTCCTTGCGTCAGACCAAGAAAAATCAAATGCGTTTGCTGACTTTTTCAAAAGCAATTTCAAACCAAACCTCCCTACCCACCTACCCGATTATTTCTCTAATGTCAACAGAGAAGTCACGGAACTTACATCTCCGAACCCTGAACCCCTTACCACCTTCTCAGAAGACAACTCGTCAGTCTGAACGACAAGCGACGACATCTTCACAAATCCCCTAGACCTTTACGGCTCTATTCAATGCGGAAAGTCCAAAAAATCTTCGGGACCTGACAAGGTATCCAATTTTGTAATTAAAAAACTGCCCCCGACCGCAATTATTATCCTCACGATAATTATCAATAACTGTGTTAACAACAGTTATTTCCCAACAAAATGGAAAATAGCCGAAATTTTTCCGATCCCAAAGAAACCAGGAGCAAACTGTATTAACAATTTTCGACCAATTTCCCTCCTCCCAAACCTCAGCAAACTGCTTGAAGCGCTAATCCTGAATAAACTTCGCTCACTATGCTCTGCTCTTCAATGGATATAGTGCAGCATAACCAATTTGGGTTCAAAGCATCCCACTCAACTTTTGATCCGTTGTTGAAGCTTCACGCTTACACAACCCTGATTCTTTACAAGAGCCTGCTTGCTTGACATTCAAAAAGCATTCGACTCTGTTTGGATAGATGGACTGGTTTTCAAGTTGAAGAATCTTCACTTGCCTAGACATCTTATCCTTATCATCCACAGTTTCCTCACTAACCGTAAGTTCTGCGTGCGTGTGGGGGATACCATCTCAAGCATCAAAAACATATCAGCAGGTGTAGCCCAAGGATCTCGCCTCGGTCCTGACCTTTTCAATCTGTATACATCAGACCAGCCAACAATCCTACCTAGGACAATAACCCTCCTATTTGCTGACGACTCCATCACCTATATTGCATCCTCTAGCCCAGAGATAGCCCTCCGTAGAGTTAAGGAACATATCCTTAAACTCTGGGAATATTATCTCCAATGGGGAATAAAAATCAATCCTGCTAAAACAGAATTGATCTGCCTTAGACCTCCTTCATTCAATGGCTTAGCCACAAAATGTAAAAACCTCTCCCTTACCCTACCTGATAACTCAGTTATCAAGCCCAAGAAAAGTGTTAAGTACCTTGGAGTTCATCTCTTCGAACTGTTCAAGTTTAACCTACACATTAAACTCATCCTTCGTAAGGCTAACCACGCCTTATCTCTTCTACGTCCTCTTATGAGAGTAAGAGGCGGACTCCAAACTAGGACGAAACTTCTGCTATACAAGCAACTTATTCGTCCCATACTAACCTATTGTTTCCCTATTTGGTACACAATAAGCCCTACATATATGAAAAAATTGCAAATATTTGAGCGAAAAGCCCTTCGCCACTGCACGTCCCTATACCGTAAACTAAACTGTCATCGCTATTATAGCAATGCAAGGCTTTACAAGGTATCAGGAATTGTCCCAATTGACAAATACATGTACAACCTCAGCACCAAAATGCTGCGAAAAATCCCATCCCATCCCAGCCCTCTTATTAATTTAATTACAGGTGATTCAGACAGAGACGACCGATATTTCGAACGCTGTGTATATCATCTTAAGGGTAGTCCCAACCCCTTTTGCACGCGCTTAATATAAAAAAAAAAAAAAAAAAAAAAAAAAAACGTGCTATCCATGATGGATCCAGCATTCAGAATATCCACAGAAGATGGCTTCGGAAACTTCTACGTTACTGCAGGAACGCAGTACAACAGAGGTTGAAGCTACCAGATGACCAGGTGAAATGGACCAAGCCCCAAAAAAACCTCTCAGCATCTACCAACCAACGACCGCTACCACATGCAGCTCCGGAAACTTCAATGATGCTGCAGGAATGCAGTATAACTGATGTAGGAGCCCAATGACAACCCAAAAACAACCAGGACCCTATCTCTTCTACCCCACCGGCACCATGCCAGCCAACGACCGTCAGCACTGCTCAAGCCGACGTAATAAATCAAATATTTAAAAAAAAAACTTAATGTTAGACTTAAGAAACTTTTTACTAAAAATGTATAAAACCAACAAATTAACGAAGCAGAGCCCCTTCTGTGCTCGCAGATATTAAATGTTAGACTAAGACTTAAATAATTGTAAAAACCAAACATTGTAAACCCAAAATTGAGCTTATAATAAATATTGTATATAAATATATCATACTTTGCATCATTGGTCATACAAATAGACCAAAAGAGCCTAAATAATCACAGTGTAAAAGAATTTTATTTAAATGGTCATTTCATTACTATGAACTACATTGCATAGGCATAGTCGTCACTTTTTTTAAGTAAAACAATTTTTTTTTAAATTCATGCAGTTATTATTTTTCACTTTCAATACAATCGGTAATGTATACCTTCAGATAGATCTTTGAAAAATACAAGTTGAGTTCTTTTTGCCTAAGGTTTAATTAACTCCATTCAAATATGTACATTTTCTACCACTTTGTGCAATATTTATTTAATACGTACCTACTCATGACAAAATTTTTACTTGCGATATACGTAGTATAGGGCAAGTTTAGGATTCGTAAAAACAAATTCGAGACGCGAAAAAAGTGGGTATCGCAATTCTGTCTGTATGTCTGTCCGTCTGTCTGTACCTGGACCTGCAGCCTGAACAGCTGAAGCGATTTTCTTCAAACTTTGGACTTAAGGTTATTTTGTGATTCCCTAGAGGGGGAATTGATTTTTTTTTTTTTTAGCTCAAAAAATAACGGTACCTGTGATACAACCAATATTCAAAAATTGATTTATTTCAAAAACGGCTCTAACGATTTTCAAAAAAAAAAATACGAGGCACTAAAATTACTAAATGAATATTTTGGTAGAAAGAAAAAAATTTGTAACGGTTATTATACAACAAATATTCAAAAATTGATTTATTTCAAAAACGGCTCTAACAATTTTCAAAAAAAAAAAAATACTAGGCACTAAAATTACTAAATAAATATTTTGGTAGAAAGAAAAAAATTTGTAACGGTTATTAACGGTACCTGTCATACCAACGATTTTTCGGTTTCCAAATTTCTCGTTAACACCGATTTCAACCAAAATTTTTATACAAAAGGTCGATTACAATTTTAACAATTTTGCATATAAAAATTTTCGGGAAAATAATTTTTGGATTCTTAAAAAAATATTGACATTTTTTTTTTGAAAATTCAATATCTTGAAAACGGGCCAATGATTTTTTTTTAATTTTGTGAAAAATTGCATTTTAATAAAAACTAAAAGTTGGCATACCGAATTTAATTTTTTAAATTTTCAAGAATTTTTATATATCAAAAATTATTTAAAAAAAACCGCTCTAACGATTTTTGAATTTTTTTTTTTTCATAAATTCATATTTATCAAACAAATTAGATGGCATACTTTTTTTTGAGCTCTATCTGTTTTAGCTATTAAAAAACAAATTTATAATTTTTAGTAATAATTTATATTTTAAATTGTTTTTAAAACTTTTTTAATGATATCATAATTGTTATAGCAGCACTACATATGCACATTGTCAATTTTAAGCAACGTTTAAGTTGTTAGCTACGAGAGCAAGTTTGTGCGATCTAGTCGTGCCCATTTTTTTTTTTAATTTTATGGTCAGGGAAAATTTTGAAATTGGTCAGGGAAAGTCAGGGAAATTTATTTTGAAAAATAGTGGACACCATGAAGAAGCTAGCATTCTAAATGTCCAAACAATGGAAAATATAAATATATTTGATGTGAGGAGCATTTTAAATTTGGGAGAACAAATCTCCCGGGGAATATTTAGAATTGGGCTGAATATAGATTTACTCAGTCCCCCAAAACTTTTTTGTATACAGTCAGCATGCACAAAGGCATTTTAAGTACCCTTAAAATGATTAAACACATGGGATTATTTGTTATAACGAACAATATCTCCAATCGTATCTCTGGGGGGTCATTCCGTAATTTTCAAAACGATAATCGTCAAAACGATGATCGTCAACGAGATCGTCCATAATTTGCTTCACGTAACTCTTCCACTATCGTGTCGTCCATCGTTTACAGTTTGATAGCGTTTGGTACTCTCAAACTATATTTTAATGGTCAAACTGTGTCATAATGTCAATATAATGTTTTTTTTTTGTGTTGTTTTGTATAAAAGTGAAATAATTGCAACAGAATATAAGTTATTTGATCGTAATATTTGTACAGATTAGTATAAATGCAAATACCTCAATATATACATACATATATAGGGTAGTCACAGAACCTAAACTATCGATGTTAACTCATATTATGGGACAACATCCCGGAAGAAGCAACCGGAATTTATTTAAACACCACTGTCGTCGTATTCGTATTAGGTAATTGTATGTATTTTGTTCCAATTTTCTTTTTCATTTTCAATAATCTTAAATAAAAAAAATTGCTGCGCCGAATGATTTTAATTTCAATTTGTCAACAGATAACAGAAAAAAAGATCTAAAATTACGGTGGGTACTTAATCATTCAACTACAGTCACCTACAATCTTGAAAATTAATGCAAGACGATACCTATTTAGCTATCGTCCCAACGCTATCGTTTTGACGATTATCCACTTACGTGAAGCAAATAAAGGCAACGCCATCGCTCAAACGATATCGTTTGCCGATAATCGAGTTACGGAATGACACCCTGGTTTTTGCCAATTCAAGAGATTATATTACATTGCACGTGGGTGCATTCATATTGTGTGATCATTTCATATTTTATTTCTTATCATATTTGAAAGTTTCTTTTAAATCAGTTGAGCAGTTCAAATTGTATAGATTTATAAAGGTCAGAATCTCAATACAGCCACTAAACGGTGTTATAAGGGTAAATTGAGTGTTAAAGAAAGAAAATTGACTTTAATTTAAAATGGCAAACCTTCCTTTTCTACATTCACTTCCCAATGTTTAATCAAAGAAATTCAAGACTTAACATACCTAATATTTATATATATATATTTCTTATTTTTGTATAAGGTAAATGATGTAAATTTTGAAAACATGACAAATGACGAAGCTGTGCGAGTTTTGAGAGAAGTTGTTCAAAAGCCCGGCCCAATCAAACTAGTTGTGGCAAAATGCTGGGATCCAAATCCTAAAGGTTTATATCACCACACATTGTTTAATATTTTTTCATTAGCCTATATTTGTTGTAATATATTTATTTAGGATATTTTACTATCCCTCGTACCGAACCTGTCCGCCCCATTGATCCTGGTGCTTGGGTTGCTCATACACAGGCCCTGGCGTCACACGATAGTATTATACCCGATATATCAGAACCAATTAAAGAGCGGCTAGATCAAAATAATTTGGAGGATGTTGTCAAAGCAATGACGAAGCCAGATAGTGGTTTAGAAATTCGTGATAGAATGTGGCTAAAAATAACTATTCCAAATGCATTTATAGGTAAAAAGACTCAATGAAATATCAATGTGGAAAAAGTTTAAATGTGAGTTTGTTTCTTGTTTAAGGTGCTGATGCTGTTAATTGGGTCTTGGAGAACGTCGAAGATGTGCAAGATAGGCGTGAAGCAAGACGGATAGTATCATCAATGTTGCGAAATAACCTGATAAAACATACTGTTAATAAATTAACATTTTCCGAACAATGCTATTACGTACTTAGTGATGGTAAAAAACAAAACTGTATGATTAAATCTCGTTCATTTTTGATCGAATACAATTTTAATTAACATTTTTATTTGATAGGTCGATCTACTGTCAGTCTTGGTGATACCGAAAGCATCACTAGCGACATTGCCCCTCTGCCTAATCCTCCAATATATATGCCATACTCAGGTAAAGTATTATTTTGTTTTAGCTTACTATGCGCTTCTAACGTCAAATATTCTTTTGATGAAGCCACTTACAATCCAAGTCATGGTTATCAGCCAATTCAATATGGGCTTACTGAACGGCATATTTCCTCAGGTATCGGTATTGATGAACTCTTCTAAAGAAACGTATTGGTGTGGTAATTTATTTGTATTTCTTCAATTTTTTCAGGATCAAGTAGCTCAGATGTCCTAACGAATAAAGATATCTCAGCTTCACAAAGTGACATTACATCAATAATTCATCAAACAAACCAAAGTAAGTTACTTTATTTTGGTTGCAATTTATATTTGTATTATTATTAATTTGTACGGTTTCAATTTGTATTTATATTATTGATAAACATTTAAGCTGATAATCGAGAACAGCAAATTTCAGAGTTATAGCTTTGCTCTGGTAAACGAAACCTTAATCCCGGAAATTTAAAGAAAAGCAGGTTATTTGAAAAGAGAGTTTAAAGCATGGCGTAGTTCACAACATCTGAACATGTTTCAATCGGCTTAGATATATATATCAATTCTTGTGGTCAAATTTCGTTCAGCGTTTTTATCCGTAAATATTCAAAGGAACTACATAAATTATGTACCGTCGCGTCGGAAAGGTTTTGTCCCACATATGTGCACAAACCAAAAATTATGTGCGTATGAAACTGTTACAAGTAAAATGGTTTAAGATCGAATTTCGGCCAATAGGCGGTACTAGTTCAAATGTATAATGCCAAACTTAATTCATATAGGGTTTCGTGTAAGATTGATCAAAATGTAGGGGGATACCGGCTGGGTCGAAATCTATAAAAAAAATCAAAAATGGTCTGGCTTTACAAAAAGGTATAACATTGTAGGTATTGCTGTTGTTTTTTAATAATTTATTTTCTGATTTAAGTTACGGAAGACCCCCCTCCCAATCTAAACGCTCTAGCTTTTTGTCATAACTAAGCTGAACCACCCTGTATAAATAGTCTTACAAAAATGTTTTGGTACGCTTTTCTCAAAGCATTCAATCGATTTCGATAATTTTTGCCTCCGCTCCTAACATAACTGGCTGGTATGCCATGCGTTTTATCTAAGTCTAAGTTGAAACATCAAAGATATTTTGATGGTTTTTTAAATTAAAAAATTGTATCTACCTATTTCTCAACGACTTTGATCAGATGATTTAAATAATTGCAAATATTAAACGTGTAATTCGTGTATTCTGACTAAACAAGGCAGTCATATACACCGACCACTGATCTATCAAACTCACGCACCAGAAGTTACATGGAGCCTATGCTCCTACGGGTTTGGTGGAGGGATTATTTACCAAGTGGGGTTGAAGGAGAGATCACGCCCTTAAAAGACAGTGGTGCATTAACCTATCCTAAGCCCGGTGATTATGTGCCGCCAGACACATATAGACATTATAGCCTGACGTTTCAGGCTATAACATGCTGAAACTCTACCACCGAACGCCTTCAATGGGCCAAGTCATAGGATTTATCATGGATTTCTTTATATGGGGATAAAATCACCAGGGTATCATAATGGATCTACATTGATCTAAGTGTGACGGTTACAAGACCAACTGTCAGCCCACTTACTTAACCTCATGAGCACACGTGCAATAGGGTGCCCTTATAAGAGGGATGGATTTCTCTTTGTTAAAAACGTTACATTTGCTTATTAAGTAAAACAAATTTTAAAGCCGGAAATCCAGTCTATACATTTATTTTTAAATCAGGCTTTTTTCAACAAATATTTTAAAAAAAAAACAAATATTTACAGACTCAACAGTTTAAAAACAAAATTTTGTTTCAAAAACTTTTTGTAGAGTATTGGAAATGTGTGTTCATGTATGTGAATCTTGTTTAAAATTAAAATTGGACCTCAGAAAAAAAGTAATCGATTTTATTTGGTTAAATGAAGAACAACCTTAGGTACTTTATTAGAGTTTTCTTCTTTTGTTTTGTTCTTGCAACGCACGTACAAAAACTTAAATATAAAAATATTGCTAACATTAAAGGCGATTTAGATTTTTGTTTATAAGGTACTAAAATGCAATTGTCGGTGCTTTCATTCCTTCTTATACACAAAACAAAATTTTGGATTTCCACAAGTTTATCTCATTATCTCTACAATGAATGTTTCAAAAGAATCTCAGTGGTCATAGGATCTCTTAAAAAAAGTAAAATAGCAGCCCGGACAACAATCATACACATTTAAATTTTTCTTTTGGAAATCGAAAAAGATACTATACTCTGTCTAAAAAAAATAGTCAGCACAGGGAGGATATAATGTTTGCCTCGCCTCTCACTCTGACTGTAATGAATGTCAATAAGTTTGTACTGTTTTAAAGCTCTTACAGGGTTTTCGTAGTAAATTGCACACAAACAGAACGAGGATTGAATGCATGAAAAAGGCACACAAGCAGCAGCAGCCGTGTGGGTGTGCACTTGGATGTGTAGTAGATAGGTCATGGTGGGATATACGCGGGTTTTAAAAAGATTGCAAAAACTATTAGTGTGGAGGTTAGTTTAGGTTAGGTTATAGTGGCTGCCAGTAAAGAAGCCGATACAATTAGACCATCAATTGGCCCATTGTGATACCACATGAATCTGAGATTTTCTCCTCACTCGCTTAAACCAATTGGAGCTCTTTACAAAGCGCATGAGACTGTTAATGTCCGAGCTTGCTAGATTCGTTGGATCATCGAAGAAGAAGTCCCCAAGATGTAATTTACGTCTTTGAGATAGGGCGGGACATGTTCAAAGAAGATGAATAGATTCTTCCTCCACTTCATCCATTCAGCTTCTGCAAAAATCATTTGCGAATACTCCAAGCCGCGTTGCGTAATTGCCTATGAGACAGTGTCCGGTAATGACACCAATTATGGAGCTGATATGCAATATGCTTAAAGATATCGAACACTTAGAGCCCTTCATGTCCAACATTGGTCAGATGTTTTACTTGCCAGGTAAGTGGTGATGTTATTCCACCTAAGGTTTGTTCTCCTTATAGCATCTTGCTTCAGCATAAGTTTGCAAGTAGGGATAGGTAGACCTTATACCGATATCTACCCTGTCTGGTAAAATAGGTAGTGTTGTTCGATTTTTGGCGAGTTCGCCATCTTTGCAATTTCCCAGAATGTCCCTATGGCCTGGCACCAACAAAGGTGAATATTATACTGTTGTGCCATCTCTGTAAGAGATGCATGACAGTTTATGGCCGTAGTGTGTAGAGACAGAGTCCAGAGATCTCAGAGCAGCTTGGCTATCTGAGAAGATACGGATATCCGAGGTCGATACCACGTTTTCCTTGAGCCACGATAAAACTTCCTTTATCGCCAGAAGCTCCGCCTGGAACACAATGGTCAGGAAGACGAATTGAGAGACTAAGATTAAGTGTGTCTGAGTACGAGTTATCGGTTTTTGAACCGTCCGTATAAAAATGAATCGATTCGTCTACCAAGAATGTCACATCCTCCCACGTGGATCGGGAGGGTATGTCAACTTGAAAGTTTTTGTCGCAGAGGAATTGTGGGATGGTGTAGTCAATGATACTTGGAAGTAAACCGTATGAGTTCAAGTAGATGAGTGGCCTACTTCATTATTTGTCCACTGTGAGGAGGCTTCAAGACGGATCGCCGTACTTGCTGCCGTTTGTTTAATGATTATATCGAGGGTTGTCAGATAGAGAAGAGTGTCCAGTGCAGCGGAGGGAGTGGAGCGAAGTGCTCCACTTATGCACATAGAAGCTGATATTTGGACTTTACTTAGTTTATCGCGGTTAATCGCTTTATCCAAAGCAGTCCACCATACTAACACCCCATAGGTGAGAACTGGTCTAATTGCCGATATGTATAACCAGTGAGTAATGCGGGGTTGGATAACTCATTTATTCCCAATGGCTTTTTTTTACAGGAGAAAATGGCTACAGTGGCCATTTTGACTCTCTTGTATATTAGGTTTCCAGCTTAACTTTTTATCTAAAATAAGACCCAGATATTTTGCTTCGTCAGTGAATGTTAATGTTAATACCTTTAACCCATTTCCGGCTAGCGTTGCGTTTTCGCAACGTCATATTTGAAGACTTCTGGAACATCACTGATTATAAATTGAAATAAACTAAAAAATGATTTTAAGAGATAGTTAAATTATCTAATCGACCTGATTTTGGATGTTGTTGTAAAAAAATTTGTTGGTGCTTTTTAAGGACTTTCAAAATACGAGTTTTTGTACATTTTGAGATAGGATTTTTGAACTTTTGAAAAATATCGTCAAAATTATAATTTTTCAAAACAATGTCAAATACAGGTAAATAAGGGTTCAAATTATATTCTAAAATAATTCTGACGTTATTTACATGAGTTGCCTGCTTGTCAGGTTAGATAAAAGCAGAACGTTGCGTTTTCGCAACGCTCGCCGAAAGCAGTAGCATTAAAAAAAAAAAATCGCTGCTTTATATGAGATTGAACGTTTTTTTTCTCGGAATATTGTGTGTTTATGTTTATAATGCGAACATTTTTGAAAAAGAATCATAATTTTTAATTGCATCTTGTCCAACAATAGGATGCATATTTTAGTTCTAAGAAAAAAAAAAAAAAAAAAAACAAATCATTCAAGAGTGCTATATTGGAAAAACCCTTTACCTTCAACTTGACTTTATTCTTAGAAATAATTAGGCAGTGCATTTGGCGTATAGAAAACATCAAGGCTCAGGTCACTTTTCTTATGAGCGTGGTCCATCTGTACTATACTCAGGTACTATAAATCGAGTGCATATTCTAATTCCAAGAAAAAAAAAAAAAAAAAAAAAACAATTCATAAATGCGCGCTGTATTGGAAAAACAGATCACGAATATAAGTTTTTTGCATTCGACTTATTTTTTACTTATAGCGTTGGATGTTGCAGTTCATACAAACATTATAATTTTACCTCCAAAAAATGATGCTGTTAATGATAATGATAATGTGCATCTTTTGGAGGATGGAAACATGTTCCCAAATGAATTGGCTGCTGAAATTGAGCTAGAATGCAGGTTTGATGATTTAAATTCTCGAAATCCTGAAGACATATACGATGAACTGGAAGTCGATGTTGTACCAAATGATCCAAATAGTGCATCAACATCCCAAAACGTCAACTTCTAAAAAAGAATCGACATGTCTTCATTATGTTTGAGTTACCGAAGTGGTCAAAAAGCCACCGTGTTGGATTAAAAAAAAAAAACCATTTGATGCATCAACCAATCAATCAGGCAAAACGGTTTGATCGAAAAAAAGAGAAAACATGTCAACATTCCAATGCCAAATGCAATTCGTGAAAACAACATAACGATGGGTGGAGTAGACTTATTTGATAACGCTACAAGCAATTATCGGATTCGAAGAAAAAACTGGTACTGGCCACTTTTATCAAATGCACTCGATGCAGCGTTGGTAAATGCATAGAAAATACATTGCATTTGCAAAAAAAATGCGAAGAAACACAAATGCTGCAACTAGAATTTAGAACGTTTGTTGTGATGCGATCGGAAACAAACACTGAACCTGTGATTCAAACGGAAGGAAACCCGAACGAAGTGGCCCGTTTCGACAACATCAAACATAGTCATCAAAACGGAAAAGCTTCTCCGATGTCGCCAAACCCTTTTTTCCTGCAAGAAATGTGATAGCCCGCTTCATCCAAAATGCTTCGATGAATACCACACAAAACCCCATTCTTTGTAAACATAATGGGGCATATTCATAGTCGCAGATAGACCCAACTTTAACTAAACTACAGGTTAAGACAATTTTGGCTCAATGAATACAGATCGATTTTAATTACAAATTGTTGGTTTTATATTTTTATAAGATAATAAACTTGGTATACTACACAAATAGCTTCAAATATTTTGAAATGATAAACTTAAAAAAATAGAATCAACGCCCGAAAATTCAACTAAACCTATGTCTAACTTAGACCCAGCTCTAAAATGACTATGAATACGCCCCAATATATCTAAATATAATGTATAACTTATTACGAATTTTGTCATTTTATTTCCAACCATCTTTCATTACCCAGTGTATCTATATTTAATTAATTTCTTCATAAGAATATTCAAATAAAATTAATTCATACTCCATGTAAAAAAAATGTATTTTAATAATTTTGCTACCCCTTTCGGCGAGCGTTGCGAAAACGCAGCGTTAATTTTCCGGCAAACCAGAAGCTTTTCCAAAATTTTTTTTTCAGATTTCCAAAAACAGATAGTGTGTAAAATTTCAAGTTTCTATGTCAACTGGAACTGGTAGCCGCCGGAAATGGGTTAATAGTGGAAGGATCTATGTTGGGAATTTTATGTTTTCTAGAAAAGAGGACAAGTTCGGTTTTGTGAGGGTTAACGCCCAATCCGCACCGCTCTGCCCAGTTTATTAGCTTGTTCAAAGCATTCTGTAAGAGTTCCTTTAAAACAAAAGGATGCTCACCTGATATGGCAATAGCAATATCGTCCGCATAGGCAAACATTCTGTAACTCTCCGCTTCCAGGGAGGTTAGCAGTTCGTTTACTACCAAATTTCAAAGGAGGGGGGACAAGACACCATCTTGCGGATACCTCTACTGCCCGCTCTTCTTGCAAAAGGAATTGATAATCATACTAGTTAGCATTTGATTTATCAGTTCACCAAGCGCACCGTTTACCTTCAGATATGACAGCGCAGGTCTGATTGCAGATGTGTCGACATTGTTAAAAGCACCTTCTATATCTAAGAAAGCAACCAATGTGTATTCTTTGTGGTGGAGGGAATATTCAATGGTACGTTCTAACGTGCTGTTTCCACCGACTTCCCTTTATAATACGCATGTTGAGCATTATATAAGAGTCTCGCATCAATGCTTGATCTAAAGTGGCTATCAATCAGTCGTTCAAAGGTTTTTAGAATGAATGATGATATGCTTATTATAGGTCTGAGATCTTTTGGGTTTACGTGAGAGGATTTACCAGCTTTGGTTATGAACACAACTTTCACTTCTCTCCATCTTCTTCTTCTTCATTTAACCGGCGATTGTCATAATCACGAGGAGGACCACAACACTACTGCTTCACCTAAGGTTCCACTTGTGGGGTTCACTTCTCTCCATAACAGTAGAATATGGACCAGATTTAGGCAGCCATTGAATATGACTTCCAGAATCGGCAGGATAACATCTGCATTCTTTTAGAGTTTAGCTGGTATGATGCCGTCTGGTCCTGAAGACTTATATGGTTTGAAACTGTTGAGTACTCATTGTAATTTTTCCCTTGTTATCAAACCTGGTTGAAAAGTTATATTACCGTTACTCTTGGATGAGGGAAGGCTGACCAAGCGTATATTAAGTTTTGTGATAGAGAGGAGAATGCTGTTTTTTGAGGAATGGAAATCTCTGGCAGAGTTCTCTGGATATACTTTGAGAATTAGCATGGATAATATCCCCCAACGGAAAGAAGAATTATCTAATTTAATTATGGCGGTCGATAAAAAAATGCGAGCGGATAGTATTACAAAAGTCCAAAGCTCACTCCACCGGGAAATATACGCAAGTTTAAACCATAACCTTTGCGAAAACAACTACATCAACGAAAAGTACTCAAACGATATACGAGTACTATCCCCTGTGTTTAGAGTTAGAGGAGAAATGATCGGCTTAAACTTTATCCCACATAGAAACGATTTGTCAATCACTTGCAGTATTTGTAATTTGCGAGAAAAGGAGAATGGCTTCTACTTCTTGGGAAGGTGTCCGGTACAAAGGGAGGTCAGGTTTACGTTTTTTGGGAAACTATTATTGGAAGAATCGGAGATGAAAATGATTTTGAATGGCACGGATTGGAATAAACTGCACAACTATTGTCAAAAACATTCAAATATAGAATCTTTTTAAATTGTAAATTTTGTCAAACTCGGGCAGACGGGTTTTATAGTCATGTCATAAAATAAAAGTGTAAAACTTTTTTGTAAACGAATTTGAAATTGTAAATAAAATGTCTTTCTATCTATTACCGTTACTCCTAGGCAGTACAGTAGTGATCTCCATTTGCGAGCTACCTGGAAAATGAGTGTCAAGTATAGAAAGTTAAGCGATTTCTCGCATGAGTTGGTCCAAGAGCCATCTGCAAATTTCAAACAGCTTGGCATCACTGGATTTGTGGAGAGGATTTTTCTCAATGTCGAGGCTTCGGAGGTTTCTTCTATATCACCACAGAAATTTCTCCAAGAAGATCGTTTAATCTTCCTCAATTCGTTTTTGTATTTCTTTAGGGACTTTATATGAATCCCAATCAGAAACTTCTCTAAGAAATTTAGCTCGATTAAAAAGTTTTCTACAGTTTTTCTTGAGCGGATCTAGCCCAGGGTTCTACCAATGTGGCTTCCTTTTTACCCTAATTTGGATACGAGGGCAGGAAAGAGAATGATTTGTTAAGGGCGGAGGTTAGATCTTTGACTTTGCTGTCGAGATCGTTAATGTTAGATGGAACACTTAATAGTTCAGGGGCCCTATTGTGTATTACGAAACGAACGGCAAGTAAACGATACTTTAGTAAACGATAGTCACGACAGAGAGCGATTATGTAAAACGAGATAAAGATGTACCAATATAAAACGAAAAAATCTATTTTTTTGAAACACAACCAACTTCACGCCTATTTATGACTGTCAAAAATTGAAATATTTAATCAACAAAATTTCATTATTTTGTAAAACGTTGTTCCATTGTGATTTTTTTTGGCCAGATAAGGTGAATTCGAAAGGGAAGAAACCTTAACATTTTTCGTTTAACCAAAGAAGCAACTTCCGAGTGCAAGATCAACATAATGTAAATCAAATAGTATTAAATTTGTGTGCGACTCTTCGTTTTTTAACAGGAACCGGCCAAGACTTTCTCATCGGATGAAATAAACCTACATTTGTCCATCCCTCTGTTTTTTCAGGTGGGCCACCAAGTATGTCGAAAATATTTTGGACTTTACTTTGGCTTGGCTACAAGGCATATAACTTTTAGCAGCACCCGGGTTGCTTTCCATACAAGCAATTATAGCAAATACAATTGCTTTGATTGTTTTGGTGGCGTATAAAATAAATAATAACAACACAATATTAATTTTCACTCATAATACTTATATTTTCTTATTTAAATTTTTACACCTCAGCAAACAAAAAATCACCGGCAGACTTCAGCAAATTATAAATCTATAAACGATAACGAAAGCTGTACGACTGCCAAATGTCAGTCGTAAGTAAAAACGAGTATCGTTAAACTAAAACGATTATCGTTTTATATAATCGCATTTTAACGATTATGATAGAATTTGAACGATAATCGTTTTACGTAATAGGCTAATTAATCGTTTTAGTGTTTCTTTATATTTGGACCAGTCAGTTTTACGAAAATTACGAAAAACCAGTTGGCATGGAGGTTCATCATTCAAACTGAACTGGGGGGTCATTCCGTAACTCGATTATCGGCAGACGATATCGTTTAAGCGATAGCGTTGCGTTTATTTGCTTCACGTAAGTCGATAATCGTCGAAACGCTATCGTCAAAACGATAGCGTTGGGACGATAGCTAAATAGGTATCGTCTTGCATTAATTTTTAAGATTGTAGATGACTCTAGTAGAATGATTAAGTATCCACTGTAATTTGACATCTTTTTTTCTGTTATCTGTTGACAAATTGAAGTTAAAATGATTTGGCGCAGCAATTTTCTTTTATTTTGGATATTGAAAATGAAAATTGGAACAAAATACAATTTATACGAATACGACGACAATTGAGAGACGAGTCAAATACCTTTTCTTCTTCTTCCGCAATGTTGCCCGATAAAATGAGTTAAAATCGCAATTTTAGATTCTGCGACTGTCCCACATATGTATATATGTATGAATATGTTGAGGTATTTGCATTTATATCTGTATAAATATTACGATCAAATATCTTATATTTTGTTGCAATTATTTCACTATTATACAAAACACAAAAAAAAAAACATTTCATTGACATTAGACAGTCAGTTTTACAATTAAAATACAGTTTGAGAGTACCAAACGCTCTCAAACTGTAAACGATGGACGACACGATAGTGGAAGAGTTACGTGAAGCAAATTATGGACGATCTCGTCGACGATCATCGTTTTAATGTTTATCGTTTTGAAAATTACGGAATGACCCCCCTGAATGTATCTATGATCTGAGAAAGAGTGATCTGAAGACACCTTACAGTTCAGTATTAATTGATGAATGTTGTCTGAGACAAGAGTTATCTCTAATACTTCCTGTCGGTTTCTGGTAACGAATGTAGGTTCATTTCCGACGTTACTTACAATAAGGTTAGTACTTAGAATAAAATCAAAAAGAGACTCACTAAACTGTATGGTGGGCGTTTACATCACTAATGAGGCTGATCTTCTGCCTTTCCGCATCAGCGATGAGTTTCTCCAGGGTATTGCCTGGGAGCAGGCCAAGGTGGTCATGACCGAGATATGCCGACGTCAGCCAAAAAGTACCTTTGGTACCGGAATCCTGGACCACAACTTCATCATCGTGGGGGTGTTGAGGTGCGCTAGCAGCGTCAACCTCATCTTTTTTGTAAACCCTAAGGGTTATGGTCTCAAACCCATACCTAATCACACCTTTGGTCTGCGCCAGAGGAGCAAGGGACTCCTTATTGATTACAATAATTGCACCCCTATAAAGACTCATTTGCTCCTCTAGTTCGCGACCTTCCAATTGTGAGTAGGAAGGGATGGATTAGATAGCTGGATCATCAGGAGTATTTCATCCATACAATATACTGGGATCCAGGTACGTCCTCTTGGTCTGCATGGGATGTCCTCCTGAGCAACAGCCTCGAGCATAGCTACTTGCTAATAGCCATCCATATCGCTTAACTTTCATAGACTAAAAAAGGAGTTGTAATTTGTTATATTTCAAGTAATATTTTAAGAAATTTTAATGTTTTAATTTTAAAAGTATGAAAACAATATTGATTAATCAATTAAACTAATCTATGCATGAAACGATGCAAAATATTGATATCTACCATACATGTTATATTTCAAATAAAAACAGTCTTCTGATAAATCGATAAATAACAATATTTTTGATCATGAAAAAAAAAAATGCATCAATGAATAAAACTATTTACAGCAGATCTTAGCATCCCCAAATATTCAGTTTATGAAACAAATTGATATTTGGTAACTATAGTAGTATAGGCAAATTAAGATTAAAATAAAGTAAACGTGGGCAAAAGTGCAACAGAAGTTTTTTTAATTGATTTTTGATCAGTAACCACTACTGAACAGCATATCCAAAATCGGACAAAATCCGTTGATGGGAACCGGAAAACGAGTAAAATGGCGGATTGTTTGTTGTTTTTGTATGTTGTTGGCTGTTATTTTTATAACGATGCGATTTTTGTTTGTGTACTTTGTTATCATTGGTGGATCTTTGACCCCTTTCTCAAAAAAAAAAAAAATTGATTTGTCGGCAATTTTTAGTTTGTAGGCGAGAAGGGCGTGAAAGGAAGACAAAAAAACTCCCCTCTCTCCCTTCTCGCCAACAAACTAGCTAGTTTCTGGCAACTCAGTTTCCTTGTGTGAAAGCGGAGTGACCACATAAGTTTTAAATTCATCCATGATATATTTTTTGCTATCTAATCATAAACTAAAAAAAAATAATTAAAAACTAAGTAATTTGGAAGCACTCAAGAAAAACAGCTAAGAAATTGTCCAGTGCTGTTACAAATTTGGAATCAAATACTCTAGAGTATTTCAAGACGAAATTCTAAAATCCTACCCAAACCAGTCTTATAGTTTTGGCAAGAAACATTATTTTAACTAAGTGCAACGCGCAATGTTTGCATCAGTGCTGTGGTCTAAGCCGGACAACTAAGTTGGCGCTGATTTTTGTACACATACTTGGAACCCTTAACTATCATAAAATAACAATATATATACAGTGTCGGACAAAACAAGCACATTCTGCTTAAGTAAATTTCTAAACTTGAATATATTTAAATGAATTTTATTTGGTTAATGTAGGTATACATTAGCTCTTCAATCGCAAAGCAAAAAAAAAAATATATAAGTTACACAGTAAAGGAAATACAACAAAAAATTTGAAAAAAATTATTAAAAGCAATTGCGACAAAACTAAAGCACATAATTAAATTCTGTTGTTTTCCAATATTTTGTTAAGAAGCCACTATTTTTGATAACTGGTGCTTGACAACTACCAGGCACTGACTCAATCAAGTTCTTTATGATTTCCTGGGGGATACTTCCAAGCAATTTCTGTCAGAACAACAAGAAAATCATTGTTTTTGCAGCTATCACCTTGAATCTGGCGATCTTCAATCTCCAATAAACTTTTTTATGGGGATGAGGTCAGGTGACTGTGCCGGCCACTTCAAAACGTTGATTTTATTTTCCAAAAACCAATTTTGCACTAATTTAGCGGTATGTTTTGGATCAATGTCATATTGGAATGTCCATTTGAAGGGCATTTCTACTTCTGCGTGTGGTAGCATGATGTTTTGAAGGACGTCATTATACACAAAACGATCCATTATACCATCTATTCTATGAGTTGGGCCGATTCTTTGACTAGAAAAACATCCAACATCCCCAGGCCAAAACATTTCCTCCTCCGTGGCTTTGTGATTGAAGAGCTAATATATACCTACATTAACCAAATAAAATTCATTTATATATATTTAAGTTTAGAAAATTACTTAATCAAAATGTAACCAAGTGAAATTGAGTGCTTTTGTTTTGTCCGACACTGCAGGCCAAAAGTTTGAGTTCAACCTGGCTTACTGACTTCATTCATGCCTGGGGGTTGGTTTTATGAATTAAAAGTTGGGTTTTTTACCTAACGTTTTTACCTGAACAGTACACAACACGTTCAGGTAGTCAAAATTGGATTTTTAATCCACATTTTTTAAAAAAGGGTATTTTGTTATAAAAGTGAAAAAAACTTGGGAATGGTTTGAGTTTTTTCATAATTATTAATTTTTATGACTTTAAGTTGTTGATTTAGCACTTGCTTATGAACTTGCTTACATAAAAAGGGTTCTCAATACCCATTTTTTTAGACCTGGTTGCAAGATTTTTATATAAAAGTCACACTTTGCAGTCAAAGGAATTTATTTGTTACGTTTTGTGTAAACAACTAGTCTTAAATGGGAAAAGTCGCGGAAACGACCATTGAAAAACGATCTGCAATCATCACCCTTCTTAAAGAAGGGCAATCAGAACGGGAAGTTGCTTCGCAGTTAAAAATATCAAAGGGCTATGTTCAACATACCATTGAACGCCACGTTAAACCGGAAGTCTTAAGGATAAAATACGGTCAGGACGGCCTAGAGCTACAACAAAACATGAGGATTTGCTAATAGTACAACTAGCAAACGAAGTAAGCGAAAAACAGCACCCGAAATACGTGCCGAAGTAAATCAGACACGGAGTAAGCCGCTGTCCTTTACGAACGGTCAAACGGAAACTGTTTGGTGAGTTGCGGTTCGAAAACCACTTCTTTGACCCCAAATTAAGCTGACATGGTAAGATTTGGCCAAAAGGCATAGAGACTGGACCGACAAAAGTTTTTTACATAGGCTTATGGAGCAACGAATCCAAGTTCGAGGTATATGTTGTTCGATGCAGTGCTGAACAGAAGTTGCCGCCGGATTGTCTGGTTCCTACCGTCAAGTATGGAGGCGGTTCTATAATGGTCTGGGGATGTTTCTCTTCAAGTGAAGTTGGATATCTGACTCGGGTGACTGGAAAAATGAACAAGGAGGCGTATTAAACGATATTAGAAGAAAACGCTGTGACCTCCGACCTTAGACTGATTGGCAAAGGATTAGTATTTCAGCAAGACAACGCACGTCAAAACTTTGTTAGGAATACCTCAAACAAAACGAGGATCAAGAAATATTAAAAATTATGACATGGCCACCACAATCACAGGATATTAACTTTATAGAGCTGTTGTGGGAGGAGCTGGATAGAAGGGTCCAGGATCAATCCCCATCATCGGAATCTGCGTTATGGAATACACTCCTGGATTGCTGGAACAACATATCACATGAAACAATTAAAAAACTTATAGCTAGAAGGCCAAGAATTGTAAAATAAGTAATCGAATGCAAAGGGGTCCTATTCGACGAAAAATCGGTTTAAGCCATTTTTCCTTCATTTTAGTAAATTTATATGTATTCAAAACACAATAGAAATATTTGTCTCTTTACTTTGGTTTTATATATGTTTCCCATTAATAAATCGATGTTTCTTTTCCTATTAAAAAGTTGTTTTCGATATTAGAATTTGGTTTTCCTTCGAAAACAGAGGGTGGAATCAAACTTTTGGCCTGCAGTGTATATGTATAAGTCGAAGAAAATATTCATGAACCGAACTGTAGAGAATTAACGTTTGTTAACGTATTTTTTTGGTATTTTGCGAGTACTTAAATGAGTACTTAAAATGATTAAACACAGAACGATTTAAAAGGTATCTCTTCGATGGAGATTGGTTTTGTATGTCTCAATATCCCAATGTACTTTTTGTACAATGTATTAGAAAAGATTTTAAGACTTCACACATTTTGGCGTAGTAGATGTTTCTGACATTTCGTATGGGATAGCTTTGTATCATAAAACTTTAAGGAAAGCTTCATAGCAAAAGCTGTTTTGTCATCAGCTGTGTTTTTACAGGGGATTTCAACATTACAAAGCTATCCGCATACAAATCTGAATGTGCACAATGAAGGTACCTTGGCGTGGTGGCGAATAACAAATTCTATCCGGACTTCCATTCGTTATTTTGACTTTCATGAAATTTTCTGATTGTTTTGTGGTGTAAGGTGCCAGTTTTACCGATCAGGAAAACGCATCAGGAAAAGTTGAAACAGTATGAAATTGAATATTTTTTCCTGATGTCACTTGTTTTTCAGATTGAAATACTAACGAAAATGTTTTCGTCCTGTGCAATGAGTGAAATTGGAACACAAATTTTTTCCATGGAACTTTTCATTTCATTTTAAAAGAAAAACCGATCAGCTGCATCAGGAAATAAATAAATTCATTTTTAACAAAAGATTATTTAATTGAATATTTAATTTGATCAAAAAATTCTATGAGTTATTTGTCATTTTTGCATTTGTGTTTTTAAACGAATAAAAAAACATTGCGAAAAAAACTTCATTCACAAATATATACCATAATTAGTTAATAAAAAGATATTTATGTGACCTTATGTAATTAGCTGTTTGAAATTGATTGTAGAAATGGCAAGAACTTTGTTCTAGGTATATGTACTTAATTGTTTTCTTTTTGTATTAATCAATACTAGTATCGCCCAGTGGTCGAAATTCGACCATTTACCTATATGAAAACCGTTCAATAAAGCTTCCCAATTTTCTGCACAAATACCACTGGGCAAAACAGAGTGTCCTAGTGACTTAAAAATGCATACTCGTGATCTAGGAAGTAAAACCTTTCAACCCATGTAGCGCATGATACGAAAAGCCGACTTTATCTTTAAACGCTATCTGCGGCCACTTCAAACTCGATTTGGTGCTAAACTACTAAAAAGTGGCATATTCGTAATGCAGAAACTGCCACCTTTCAATCGATGTATTGCACGATGCAAAAAACCGAAAAAGAAAAGTGAGAAATATAGAAACATGCTAAAAAATAGTTAAACATTTTATATGGCGATTAGAATTATCTGGCAGAACAATTTTCGTTTGTTTAATTGCAAGGTTTCTTCATCACTCACGATTATTTCTCAGTTTTTGGAAAAAGTAGGCGAAATTAGGTTAGCCTTAATTCCCCATTTACACTATTAGAAAATTGTCAGTATTTCTACCATCATACTGCCAAAAAATGAATTTGCTCATTCTATTGACAATATATTGGCAGAAAAATGGCAATCTGCCATTCATGTAAATGTAGCATAATATTGACAATGTTCATTCGTGTGTATGGCACCTAAAATTAATTCGTGTAAGTGCAGCATAATATTGACATTCATGCAAACGCATAAAACCCATAGAAAGCTTATAAACCATTTTTTTATATAAGCTTTTGTATAAAATTCTATAGCTTTATCTGTGTTTTACACGTTTGCATAAATACCCCTAATGTAACATTTGGTGGTACGGCCCCTAAAATTAAACATGTATGGAAAAGTAAAAGAGTGATGTCGATATTGTAAAGCGTCCTTCCAGAAACTATCTTTGGCTGTCAGTTATAGAAGAGAAACAAAGGGGTACGCCAACTGATCAATACATGCATACGGTGTGGAACTTTAACATATTACTCACAGTATAAATACATTTTGCGCGCACTAATGCGTGCAGATATGTGGTTTGGAATTGAAAGAATCAATATTGTCACTGCGTTGTAATGCATATGCGGTTTGTACCTAAATTAAAATTGCATTTTATTTGCGTTAAACGCAATGTTTAAAGTTAAAACTTATATTCGGCACATCTACTCGAAATTACCTTTTGATTGATGTAGGTTTTAATATGATTCGATTTGTTTAAGTGTGCTTAAAATGTACTACAAAATTAGTCACCGCGTATTAATATATAGATTTTATGTTTATATTTCATGAAATAAAAAAATGATGGAACATCGTTTTTTGACCTATAGCCCACTAATCAATTCCATAATTATATAATAACAACAAACCATTTAACAACCAAATAATTTTCCAGTCTTAAAAGTATTCAGCCATTGACGGTAAACAACACTTGCATATTGAAAACCAATTATTTCATTGTGAATGGACTGCGATAAAATCAACTCTGTTTTCCAAACACCTTATTTTGTCATAACATGACATCTCTCTTTCATTTACTGTGTTCTTTTTCTGACTCATGGCTGTTCCACATGTACTGTCACTGATTTGTTCCCAATGTTTGTGTCCATTTTCAAAGCGCAAACCAATAAAGAAGTTTCACTTCAAAAGAGATCCATTGAACAGATTTTTACTCCGTTTTTGGTCCCCTGTCCCGCAGCTCCGTATAGAGAGCTTCAGTCGATAAGCAGGAACTAACAGTTTTCTTGGACAACAGTAACATGCCTAGCAGGTTTTCAAAACAGAACATTTCGGACTTTTTCCAAATTTGCTGAAAAATTCTAAGCTTTACGGGTAAATCCTAGGATTTACCAAAACGATAAACACCGGTAAGTAAATATCTCTAAATAAAAAAAAATAGTATTTTTTTTTAAGAATTAAACATTTATAATATTGTGGTGTTGTCACAGAAGACATACCCGTAGAGCAGAACACACCTAAAGATTTTTTCAGATTCAGAGGATAAGTTAAAGGATGTTTTATTAATTTTGTGATGTGTTTAACTTGTTGATCATGGGACGCAACATTTACTTATTTGATTTTTTGTTTGTCTTTTTTAAGAAAATTCAGTGTGCACTAACTAAAAGCTAAAAAGTTTTTTTTTCAGGGCTACTGCCTCTTGCGAGGAATTGACAAATCCTGCAAGAGTATCACTCGTCATGAATAAGTGCTTCTCGTCCAGCCGTTCGGATTCGGCATAAAATTGTAGGTCCCTTCCATTCCACGCGCACCCAGGAATTGTTCCGAGTTGTTAGTCATTAGGCTCTGGTTCTTCACGAGCCGTTGTGCCACCCAATTTATTTATTTATTTATAGTGTGCACTGACTTTCTACTTTTACAGTTCTATTCCCTGTTTTTTTAGATTTAAGATATTGTTTTATTTAGCTAGATTTTATATACAATTGACTTACAACTAAGCTTATTATTAACTAATGTTGGCTCAGAAGGGGCCCAACTTATTATACTTAAAATGATTTTTATTAGATTTAGATTAGAAAGTATAAAATAATAAGTATAAAATACATATTTTTGGCTTCTTAATCTAATACATGATTTTTTTTGTATTACAAAACAATATGTCTTAAAATAATTAAAAATGTTTAAGAAACGGTTATGGTGTCATCCCCTGTCATGTCCACTATCGGCTCGTTCATAGAATGGTATTCATTCATTGTGAAAAACGTCCTGGAATCTGTCATCAATGATAGCTCTGGGGTTCAGGTATCTCTGGCTGGGCTGAATTTCCTCCTGTAGCATCTGTTGTACTTCAGGGTTTGGATGTGCTTCTAAGTTCTTTATGACTTTGCTGGTAAGTTCCATTATATGCTGTTCAATGGGGATCACGCCTGCTGCCTCGTTGAGCATTTTGTTTGGCCAGTAATTCTTTATAAGGGGGTTTCAATATAGTCCTGTGCAAATTCTCAAGATCTTCCTCTCGAATAGTTTTATCTTCTTCATCGCTCAAGGAGATAAGGTTAACCAGATGGGGCAGGCGTAGGTTAGGACCGGCCTGATCAGCTGCTTGTACGTGAGAAGCTTCGTCTTCTTGCTTAGTCCATTCTGTCTTCTCAGTAGAGGATGAAGAAGATGAAACGAGAAGTTTGCACGCTTTAGAATCGCCATCGCATGCTTGTTGAATTTCATCTTGTTGGTGAAGTGCACTCCAAGGTATTTGGTGGTTTTTTTTTTTTGTATGGATGATGGTTCCATCTGGCCAACTGATGTTGATATTTCGGCTTCTAGCGGCAATTCTTCGTCGTGCTCTTGTCTGTGCTCTGTGAGGTGGCCGGAAGCAGATGAGTTCCGTTTTACTAGTGTTGATCTTCAAACCCTATTTCATATAGTAGTTCCAACGGTTGTTGACGTGGGTTTGTGCTCTACTAGCTGCAATCTCTGGGGATAGGGACGTCGCAGTCATCGGCATACAATTTTTTCTTTGTTCTTGACATGCTTTCCGGTTGGTCTGCCGTTAAATGCTGAAGAGAAATGGTCCTAGCTTAGATCCTTGAGGTACACCTGCCCTGATGGTCTTCAATCCTGATTTTTTGTTTAAAACCTGTACAAAAAAGAGTCTCTTAGTTAGAAAATTTTTAATTATTCTTACCAAATGTCCTGGGAAGCCGAATTCTATCAGAAAATTATCCAGACGCTATCGAATTCCTTCTCAATGTCAATAAGACATGCCACTATTGTTTCCTTCTTGTTTAATCCCAGGGTGACGTCGCTGTGTAGTCACAGTAGAGGATTTATTGTGGAGTGCATCGCCCGACATCCATACTGGAAGTTTGGTATAATGTTTCTTTCCTCACAGACAAATTTAACTTTTATCAGCAGTAGGGATTCCAGGACTTTGCTTATGCAGCAACGTAGCGTAATTGGCCTGTATCCTTCCACGTTTTGTATGTTGGTCTTCTTTGGCACTGGAACAATTTTTGCAGTTTCCAAGCTGCTGGAAAGTAGCCGTTGTTAAGACAGTTATTAAAGATGACGGTCAACAGGAAAACAGCAATATTGGGCAACTTGTTAAGGACATAGTTGGATATGCCGTCAGGTCCGGTTGACTTCTTTGAGTTCGCTGTATTTATGATATCTCCGACTTCCTCAGGATTGGTGAACACGTCATCAATGTTCGGATTGTAAGCAGTATTCTCTTCGTTGAAAGTGGTAATTGTTGTTGTGAGGTGGTTTTGTTGCACTCTTGCCTCGACTTCCATCAAGAACTCTGGGAGGTGCACTGGTGGCCGATCGATGGAATTTACCTTGAAATGATTGGCGAATGCTTCTGTCTTCTCTGCTGGAGTGGATGCTTTACTACTTTGTCCAAAGTTGATGGTTTCCGGTATGGTTTTCCTTTTTCCAACAATCTTGTTTATTTGGTTAAAGCAATCTGGTCGTGGTTTGATTTCCTCCAGCCTCTTCTGTAGTTGGGAGTTCTGGAAATGTTTAACCGCCTGATCAAACATGACCTGGGTGCACTTCAGTTGAGAGTGGGTTCTCTTATATTCTTCATTTTCAGTGTTGAAGGTCCGATTCAGTATCCGTTGGAGCTTCTTCCTTAGTCTTTGCCTGTGCTGGTTGAAGGCAAGGATGTGAGCAGGAAGATTAGCAAATCTGTCCTTACTCTTCCTTAGAGTCTTCTGGTTGTTCATTGCATTGCTGACTGCCCTTCCAAACTGGTGAATAGCTCCGTCAATTTCCGCGTTGTTGAGGTTAGCATTTCTAGTTGTCTCTGGTAGTTTTGCTTCGGTGTCAGAACGGAACTGATTCCAGTTGATCCTCTTAAAGCTGATATTGTAGTCGGGATCAGGTTGGACAGCCAATATCCTCCGTGTGAGACGAACACTCAGCTCCACAGCAAGGTGATCCGAATCCGAAGTTTGAGCCACTCAATGATAGTTCGCGAGCTGTGGGAGTATGCTGATGAAGTTTGTTGTGACCAGGAAGAAGTCCAGTGTTGATGGCGTGCGTGGGAATGTGGGTCTGGGTTAGGAAATTATGTCTATTGAGTGATGATGTGGGCTAGTGTCCAGCCAGTCTACGATAGCTTCCCCCTGAAGCGTAGTGTTGCTGGCCAACCATCTCGGATGCCTTGCGTTAAAGTCGCCTCCTATGACGCATTGCGTATGACGGTTGACAAGCTCCATCAACGTTTTAAGGTCGTGTTAGATGTTCGTCTTTGTTGATTTTCCTGTAATGTAGATGGATATAAGTAGTAGAGTAGAGTTTCAGTGTCAGATGTTCGAATGATCAGGCAGGTTACTTCTGTTGCCTTGAGTCCTCCTTCTTCGGTCGTGTCTTCTCTGTAGATGTTGTATCCATCCGGTTCATATCGGTTCCTTGCCTTCAAGAAGGTTTCCTGTAAGAAAAGAATATCGGATTTCTTTGACTTTGACAAGTTTAAAGAAACCCGTCTTGTTAATGAGTAAATTAAGTTTACATTGTAGGTTACTAGTTGCAGGTTTTTTAAAAGCATAATTGGCATATAAGACGCCCAATTATTAATGTTTAAGCTTTATCATCAAGGCTTGCGTAGTTGCTGGGGACTATTTGTTTAGCCTTTTGAACTAGTATGAAAACGTCAGCGCCGAATAGTCTTTCGGCATCCGCGAAAACGTCACTGTTGCTCTGGGTCTTATGTTGTTTTTGTGGTTTTCTGTTGGCTGGTTGTGGGTTCCTATGTGTTTCTTCTTTGGCAGGTTTCATCACCTTAGGAGTTGGTTTATTTGCAGAATTAAGAGCAGCTTCATCGGCGTAGGAGAATCCTTTACGGATAGCTTCTACTGTAGTCTTCTTGTCAGGTTTCGCTTGCTCCTTCTTCCTTTCAGTGGATTTCCCCTTCTCTTCCAGCTTTCTTTTCAAAGTTGGACATCATTTACAGCTAGCTGGGTGTCCGGTTTTCTGGCAGTTTACACAGTACAAATTTTCGTCCTTGTTGTCATCTTTTTTCGTCTGGCACTGTCCTGGGAGATGCTGATCCTTGCATTTAACGCATCTGTAGCTCATACCACAGTTGCTGGCAACATGTTCAAATGATTGGCAGTTCTTGCATTGTGTGATGCCGGTGGATCTGAATTTCTCCCAATAGACCTTTTGATTTAGGAGAAGGGTTTTACTGAAGATGGCAGCTATGTCACTGTTCTTCTCCACTTCGACCACAAAGTTGTTCTATTTGCCCTCGGGCTCTGGGGGCTAACGGTGATTGCTGGGATTCCTTTAAACTGCAGTTCCTCCATAATTTCCTTGACCTCAAAGGAGTGATGAACTCCTTTGAGTAATAGAAGAGCTTTCTTGTCCTCTTTTGGGGTGTACGTGTTGAATTCGGTTTTCTTCATTCGCAAGTACTCCGCTATTTTCTTGTGGATTTCCTTCGTTTTTTCCAGAATGATTGTTTTGCTGTTCTTGTAGTTGTGCGCCTTGTAGCTTATGTCCTGACCTCGAAGATACCTTTCGACTTCCGCTACGTTGAGCTTGAAGTACACAATCGGTGGCATTAGTTGTGACCTTGGTGTTCCTTCAGCAATTTTGACTGTTGTTCTCTTAACTTGTGTTGCTGGAGTTATAGTATTGGCTGTGATGTCTGGTGTTGTTGCTGCTATTTCTGCATCAGTAACTTCATATTTTTTTCTCTTCGATAGCTGTTGATGTGAAGGAGCGGTTTTCTTTGCGTCCACTCGCTCAGGAGAATTAGCCCTCTTCTTCCTTTTCCTTTTTATCATGACCACTTTCACAATGGACTCTGGCTCGGTGTGTGTATCCGGTTGTACCTCAATATTCATCCCGTCTTGAGGGATATCGTCATTGGCTTGGGGTTCCAGATCTTCATAATCCCATTGGAGACCATCGCTTTCCTCTTGCTGGTTGTAGAGGTCGTCAAAAGTGGCAAGTTTCTCGTGTTGACGAGAAACTCTTTTCCGTGAGTAGAAATGCTATTCTTCACATTTTCTATGAAGTTGTCGTAGGTTGCACCTGCGTCTTCCTTCCTTCTTTCCTTTTTACCCATTTTAGTCTGGGTAGGTAATCTCTTAATCGTTTCTGGTAATTTTGTTGTTGGTAGCAGGAAACAGGTAATCAAAACCCTTCACTAGTCTCTTTTTTTCTTTGGAATTTTTAAATCTTCCGCAGGTAAATCACTTTGTAAAAATTCACTTTAAGTTCTATTCCCTTAAAAATTAATTCGTTTAAATGCTTAATTTTTGACTATGGTATTCACTTTGAATGGAAAATAAAAATAAAAGGTGATTGTGAGGTCATAGAAATACCAAGATGATTAATTGGGTGTATTGGGTGTAAATTTCTTTCCACGACCAGCGAACAGATTAATTACGCTTTGTCGAAAGTTTGTAGCTGGACGAGGAAATGTGGACTCTCGGTCCACCCGCAAAAACCGAACTGGTACTTTTTATTAACAAAAGGAAAAAACAAGATCTTGTCCTACCTTCAATAGAAGGAACCCAACTTAGTCTTTCAGAACATGCCAAATATCCGGGCGCAATTCTTGTCAAAAAGCTAAACTGGGGCTTGAACATTAAAGAAAGAGCCAAGAAGGCCATGATCGCTTTTTACTCCTGCAACAGGATCTTTGGTCAGACCTGGGGTCCAAACCCTAGATCATAATGTGGATTTACACGGCCATTAAAAAACCGATCCTTACATATGGTAGCCTGGTTTGGTGAAGCGCGATGGACGAAGAAACTAATTGCAAAACGCTTAATAAAGTTCAAAGACTAGCGTGTATAGGAATTACAGGGGCAATGAGATCCACACCCACTGCGGGAATGGAAACGATACTCAACCTTAAGCCCCTAGATCTACTTGTACAAGAAAGACTAAGCCAAACCAATAGCTGAAAAAGGAACTCTGTAGGTCAAGCACAAATTGTCAATCAATTTACGGAGGGGTATGTATGCACCGACTACACAACACCCCGTACAGATTTTAAAAGACCGTTTTCTGTCTCCATCCCCACAAGAGAGGAATGGGGTGCTGGTTTACAACAATCAGATGAACCGGTGGTAGAAATATACACCGATGGATTGAAGATGGATACGGGTGTAGGTGCGGGATTCTTCTCAGAAACCCTCAATTTAGCCAAATTTTATAGACTCCCCGATTACAGCAGTGTCTTCCAAGCGGAGGTTCTGGCAGTGATTAAGGGTGCAGAAAAAATACTAATGATGGCGATACCACGGCTGATATCACTTTTCACTTTGACAACCAAGCAGCTATCAAGGCCATCTCTGCCACAGAAATCAAATCCAAACTGGTTTAATGCTGCCGTGAAGAGCTTAAAGTTCTTGCCATACAGCACAACATCAGACTCTGTTGGGTCCCTGGACACTGTGGAATTGAAGGTAATGAAAAAGCAGATAAACTGGCAAGGACTGGTTCATCGTTAGATCCAAGCCAGACTCCAATGTTAAAATTCCACCCTGTGCCATTAAACAGACGATTAGAAAGAAGATAGTGGAACTTATCAATGGCAGGTGGAACTCACTTGTAACTTGTACCACTACAAAGAATCTGTGGCTCAGCTACAATAAGAAAAAAAAAACACAAAATTATGAACCTGAAAAACAGATCCCTGCATCTTATGATAGGAATTATCACAGGACATAATCTCTTAGGGTATTATAAAAACAAAATGGGACTAAATAATGTAGACCTATGCGGAGACGAAGAAGAAGTGGAGGACACCCTTCACTACGTAGGTCACTGTCCGGCACTCTGCAACATAAGGACACAATTTTTGGGTAGCTATTTCTTCAACGATTTAGCAGAAATCTCGAAGTCGCGCACTCTCATATAAAAGCATGGGGTGCATTTTAGCAACCAAACTGTTTCTTGTCTAAAAGTTAAATGTACGCGCTAAGGATAACTTTAGTTCAAATGGTCGGAGTTTTAATCTTATGGTACAGAAGAACTACTCAGCATAGTTTTTTTATTGTAATCACACTACTTTGCAAAATCCGACTTCAAAATTGTTCGATTCCTTCGGTTTCCGTAACAATATTTGTTGAGAAACTTAAAAAAAATAATTGCGGAGCTTGAAATTGTTGAATGTGCGAATTCACAAGAATTCACAAGAAAAATTATTATAAGACTAGTCGGAAGAGGTTTTTTTTTTTGTGAAACTTTAGCGGTCAAATTTTACGACTGAAATTGGTAGGTAGGTTGTCTATGAGTACGTATACAAAAATATTGGCGTCGTTGTAAGTATTGTGCTTCAGCCACCACGCCATTTTATTTTTATCTCGAAAACGATTCATAATACAAAAAAGTTTACTTATAACCCCAGCCCTGCCTCGTCCACTTTAAAACTAAAAAGTTTTTTTTCAGGGCTACTGCCTGTTGCGGGGAATTGACAAATCCTCCAAGAGTATCAATTGTCACGAATAAGTGCTTCTCGTCTAGCCGTTCGGATTCGGCATAAAATTGTAGGTCCCTTCCATTCCTGTCAACAGGCGCACACAGGATTGGTTGCGAGTTGTTAGTCACTAGGCCCTGGTTCTTCATGAGCCGTTGTGCCACCCGATTTTTATTTTTACTTATAAGCGAGCGATCAACGATAGACAAATTGAGAAATCGGTATTGTGGTTTTCGATTGCGCTCGACAATTATCGAAAATCCGATCGCTCGTTGTCGACCGCATTTTTGTGATCGACGGGGTCTATTCAACAAGTAAAAAATTATGTAGAGAACAAAATGTGACTACTTTTATTTAAAAAAAGGTTTGTTTATAAGTAAAATAGGTAGGTATATTAAATTATTATTTATAATGCAGGGCGACACAAGTTTCAACGACAAAACAGATAAAAGACATCAATGCACCCAATAAAACTCCTGAGAATCCGAATTTTTCAAAGAAATACATTTTTGTTTGGTGTATTTCACTTTTGTTTGTTTTGGACATTGGTACATGTGAGTTTCTTTTACACTAAGCACTTCTTTCAAGATTAAGGATACAGTAGATTGAGCCAACCCAACGAACAAATTATTTTCCAAACGTAGTTGATATGTGCTTGGGCACTGAATCGTAACGCAGTACACAATTTAAGGATGTTGGGAATCGATGATTTTCTTATTCCCAGCTTAAGTTTGCTATCAATTTCAGAAAGTAGATCCATAAAGGCTGGCTTGGATTATCAAAAATAGTTAACAAAGCTACAAAAGACAAATAAATTAAAAGAAAAAAAAAACTACAGAATCAAGCAGATCCGTACAATTTATCATCTAACTCCAAGGGGTTGAATGAATTTCTTATATTGCGCCGTATTCTGATTCTATTTATTGTATCTACTTCTGAATCTTTTTCACTTAACAACGCTTCGATGTATCCATTTCGTATTTTAAGTTATATTTTTTTATAAAAATAAACAATTTTATTGCAAAATTCACGAAACGAGATAAATAAATTAACAATCCAGTCTGAAAAAAATCAATCTGTCAAACGTCAAAGTATGAATAATTCACAATTTATACTTTTTCATTCACAATAGGCGTGTACCACAAACTGAGCGCTCATTGAGCGCTCAATGTCAGATTAACGGAGGCAGAATCATTTGGTGGGACAACATTCTCCGCTCTCTTTAAAAAAAAAAAAACATGTGTTATAATTCTCATACAAGTTTGGAAATGAGATTTCAACTTTTCTTTAAATATTTAATTGTTAAAGCAAAAAACTTAATGAAATTAATGAAAATGATTATAGCTTATTCAATTAGTTTGAGTTTTCACCAACATTCCGTCTTTATTTGGTATTTGTTTACCACTTTCTTATTTGCACAACCTCAAAAAATTATAACTTGGTTGTCAAACAAACAGCTGTTTCAACTGAGAAAAAAAATTGAATAGTGAATCCAAGAATTGTTTGGATTCAGAAATCTCCGCAAAAAATCTAAGTGCTCAGTTGAGATTTTTTGTCTCACTTAAAAAATCCTTGAGCGCTCGGAGCGCTCAGTTGATGGTACACGCCAAATAACTCAAATACTAGTCGATCAAGTTAGTTGAGAAATCAGTCGATGGTGATGATCGTTGAAAGTGAAATCGCTGATCGACAACAACAACCATAACAAACGGTTCCAACAAATCATCAGGATCTTCCGATCGCGGGAATACTGAGCAAGATGTTTCGGGTACTCAATACTAAATAGAGTCTTCTTTTTCTTCTCTTACTTTGTTCTATTTATTTATTTTTGTTGCCCATTATCTTCGTTTTCTTCATACAAATTGTTTTTGTAAGATTTTCCGTGACTCCGTCAATTAAAAATTTCACAGATTTAGTTTTTTTGTGATTTATCTGTAAATAATATTGAACATCTTAATTTTATTTATTTATTTTTATTAAATAACGACGTAAACTTATATTAATAAACTAACAAAAATTGTTTTCAATCTCCTTGCAGTGACCATAACAAACGGTTCCAACAAATCATCAGGATCTTCCAATCGCGGGAATACTGAGCAAGATGTTTCGGGTACTCAATACTAAATAGAGTCTTCGTTTTCTTTTCTTACTTTTTCTATTTCAATTTTTATCTATACCATTTAATTTTTATTTATTTTTTTTTTGTTTGGTATTATTCTCTCATTTCTTCTCACTTTTCATTCCTATTTTTTGTTTAAATTTTATTTTTATACACCACTATTTTTAACATTTATTTCGTTTTATTTTTTTTCAGTATTTAATTACGTGTTGTGAGTTATGAAAAAGAACAAGCCTACATTGGAAAAAAGTATATAATAAATATTAAAAAAAAAAAAATAAATCAAAATAATTGAGCAGGATACCTACACATATACATTTTTTATATGTTTAATTAATGTTTTCTACTTCAATTTCTACTCTCATTCAACATAGTTTAGGAGAAAACATATACAAAAGTAGTTTTTTATGCAATAAAACAAAAGGTAAATGTATTTTTTGTATCTTTTTTTTTGTATTTTTATTTTGTTTTTATTGAATTGCTTATGAAATTTGAAGACTTTAATATTAAGTTTGTAATATGTATGTATTATTATTTAATATGTTGCTGAAATGACCTTTAGAATATATCAACTTCCTTATATAAATCATATCTGTAAAATAATATTTTATACTTTTATGAATATTATTTAGTATACTACACGGCAATTACTTGTAGTTCATTAAAAAAAAAAAGATTATTCCTAGGAAGAGACAAAGCAGGGTAATTTTTATGTGTCAGTCACCAATGTAACTTATTATTTTTATGTGTCCCCAAAAAATCTGAATGGCACATTGTTTCATAGTGTTTCCGATGTCAAACAAAGGCCTTCTTAATAACTTGCTGACAAACAAAAAATTGATTATATATGAGAATTCAGTTTTGCTCTATGTATGTTATGGTAGAGTCGATGGTAGATTTTTGAAATGCAACACTATACCGCAAAATTTTATGATCGAAATCGGTATAAACATAAATTGGCGCGGATCATAAGGTAAACACGGCAAATGCTTAAAACTTTTCGGTGATTTAACTCTGAAAGTATAACTCCAAGTTTCACAGTGGGAGTTTAAATTTAAGATAAGCTGAACCTTAAACTGATATTACATTTTTGGTTTAACTTGTTCCGTTTCACAGTGAAATCTGAACATCAGTTCAGTTGAACTTCGTTTAACTAGATTTTACGAAAATAAGTTGGGAGCATTGAAGGCTTTTGCTTCGCTATGTTACTTAATGTAAATAGAAAGTAGCTTTTCCTTGTATATTCTTTCTCTCTCTTAAGCAAAGAACACGCAACACAACAACAAATATTTTATGTAGTTGGCAAGCTGTGGAAGTTTGTTTTAAAGTGACACGATAAAAATTAAAAATAGTCGAAATAAACCAATAATTGTGCCAAAATAGAGAATAGGAAAACATTTTTCAGCAGCAAACATAGATTTGCTAATGGAATTCGTTATGAAAAATAAGTAAATGAACTGAGGTTTAAACGGAAGAATACTGCCGTTAAACTTAAACTACAGAAATAACCCAGTTCAAGGTTTAAACGAAACTGCGCGGCCGACAAATTGTAGAACTGAAGTTTAAACCAGAAGTGGAATTTAAACTTCCACTGTGAAACAGGATGTAAACCCTACAAAAAAAATGTTGTATAAAGAAAAGGAAGAAAATTTTGTTTTCTATTCGTTATGTGTTCACAAAATTTGTAACAGACATTAGCTTAAACGCGTCTTTTATACTTATAGACAGCCATACCATTTATAGGCATAAAATTTGCGCGGTATATTTTTGCAAAGAAAATATTACTGTTCACTACACTCCCACGAGAAAAGTACAAAGGCGCAAATCACTAGGGTTCCGAATGGTTACACTTACGATTATCTGCAGTCGTTTTGCACTCGACCCATTCAACCAACAAGTACAATTAATTCATAATATTAAGCAAATAATCAGTAGGAATAAGGGGAATACACACAAAATATGCCATTTGTAGTATGCTTTTGGCTCCGTTTTGTTTAAGATCTATCTAAAAAGCAATCCAAATCTCTTGCAATATTACCGCAAGCTATTTTGTGTCAATATTTAGTCAATTTTGGCGGTCCAGGCAGTAAATTAAGGATTTTAGAAAAACATTCAAGTCTTTTCACTATGTCAACTTTTCTTTCAACTTTCTCTATGATATTCGTTTATGTGTGTAATATCTTAGCTATTGCTATGGGGCAGCTTTTAGAGTTTAATTTTGTGAAAATTGGCGATTTAAGTACGAGACATCGTCCGATTGAGCTTCACGTGATGCTTATGATTATGTATTTAGTTGATTTTTGTCTTACTAATGAGTCTGTTTAGAAGCTTGATTTTTAATTCATAAAAGCATCGATGCAATAATTATGAACGCTCAGTAATTTTCGTCAAACATTTAAAAATTCATCAAATTAGCATAATTTTTGTGTAAAGTGTTCACTTTTGCAAACTTGCAGCAAATGTTCGCAAACTTTAAACAAATTAGAATCAAGAAAATTCTTTAGGCTTTTTTTCTGATGCATTGCATGCGCATTCACTAGTTCACTTGTATTTCTGTGTAAAATTTTGAACTTCTAACCGTTATGCCGAGTACATTAATCTTTAGAGTGTCGATCTCGTGTGATCGACTCTTAATCTGCAGTGTGAACATCGATTATTTTCACAAGTCTATAAAAGGATAAATATTTGTTATTGCAAACGCTATACAAGCTTCACAATCATTATCAACACGGTCGCAATTTCTGAGGAGAATGCTTTTCTTCCAATTTTAATTTTTCCGACAGTCGAACATAATTTCTCTAGGAAATCACTTCGAAATATTTTGAAGGAATTAATTTTGTAAAATGATTTGTAATGATTAATCACTGACAAAGTTTGAGGGATTACATTTAAATTTTCGAAATATTTCGATTAACAGCTGAAGAACAAGAACAATGGGCCCTATTGCGGTTGTCGATCGATAATCGCTAACGAGCGTTCAACGATCGACAAATTGAGAAATGGGTATTGTGGTTGTTGATTGCGTTCGACAATTATCGAAAATCCGATCGCTTGTTGTCGACCGCATTTCATGTGATCGACGGGGTCTATTAAACAAGTAAAAAGTTATGTAGAGAACAAAATGTGAGTGTTTTTATTTAAAAAAATGTTTCTTTATAAGTATAAGTAGGTATATTTAATTATTGAAGGTTTTGAATGAACAACAACCACTTGTGTTAGCTACCACCGACTATTATATAGGCTGGAATTATTGCAATTTCATGGCTGCCACACCAATCATCAGATTCCTTTAGTGGTGCTTAGTCTATAGTTCCAATTTTAATTTATAAATTATTTTGCCGTCAACTGGATTTGAACCTAGACCAAGCTACCTCAGAGGCCACTGCACTACGCATTGCACCACCGAGGTCACCTGATCGTGCGCAACCAAATGAAGGTTTTTTCTAATTTTACAATTGCATTTGGACAACTAGCATTTTTACAAGCCACACACAAGTTAGATGTTATTCATTCGGGTTCTTTCTTTTTCTCTTCTCCGTTATCACCGCAGCAATTCGCTGCATATGTGTAAGGAGGGAAATTGTATGAAAGATTTGACACTGGTCAAGAATTAAGTTCCATTCAAAGGTGTTTTCTCGTGATATCACTTGCAGTTAGGCTGCATAGCTTTCGCTCCGTCATATTTACATTGAAGGTTTTGAATGAACAACAACCACTTGTGTTGGCTACCACCGAGTATTATATAGGCTGGAATTATTGCAATTTCATGGCTGCCACACCAATCATCAGATTCCTTTAGTGGTGCTTAGTCTATAGTTCCAATTTTAATTTATAAATTATTTTGCCGTCAACTGGATTTGATCCTAGACCAAGCTACCTCAGAGGCCACTGCACAACGCATTACACAACCGAGGTCACCTGATCGTGCGCATCCAAATGAAGGTTTTTTCTAATTTTACAATTGCATTTGGACAACTAGCATTTTTACTGATGATGATTGGTGTGGCAGCCATGAAATTGCAATAATTCCAGCCTATATTATACTCGGTGGTAGCCAACACAAGTGGTTGTTGTTCATTCAAAACCTTCAATGTAAATATGACGGAGCGAAAGCTATGCAGCCTAACTGCAAGTGATATCACGAGAAAACACCTTTGTATTTAATTATTATCCTTAATGCAGGGCGAAACAAGTTTCAACGACAAAACAGATAAAAGCCACCAATGCACCTAATTACATTTTTGTTTGGCGTATTTCACTTTTGTTTATTTTGGACATACATAATTTGTGAGATTCTTTTACACTTAGCACTTCTTTTAAGATTAAGGATACAGTAGATTGAGCCAACCCAACGAACAAATCATTTTCCACACTTAGTTGATAATGCTTGGGCACTGAATCGTAACCCAGTACACAATTTAAGGATGTACAATTTATCATCTAACTCTAAGGGGTTGAATGAATTTCTTATATTGCGCCGTTTTCTGATGTCCTCTTAAATTATATTTATTGTATCTTCTTCTGAATCTTTTTCACTTAACAACGCTTCGCATGTATCCATTTCTTATTTTAAGTAATTTATTTGTTTATAAAAAAAAAAAAAAAACTTTATTGCAAACTTCACAAAACGAGATAAATAAATAAACAATCCAGTCTGAAAAAAATCAATCTGTCAAACGTCAAAGTATGAATAATTCACAATATGTACTGTTTCATTCACAATAACTCAAATACTAGTCGATCCAGTTACGCAATACCGATTGAGAAATCAGTCGATGGTGATGATCGTTGAAAGTGCGATCGCTGATGATTTATTTCTAATGGTAGAATCTTCAAGATGAAGGTCTCTAAAAAAAAGTTGAGCTTTGTGTATAGCTATTATTAGGAAGGGGTACAAAATTGTTAGTAAAATTGTATTGTGAATTCAATGGCAACATTTTTGAAATTCTCAAGAGCCTTCATTTCAATTTTGTGGCAATTTCTGTTTCGTTTGAATTTTTAACAATCGATTTCATCTAGAGAGCCGTCAACTCCTTTTTGAACATATAAATTCATACATTTTGATGGAATTGTTAATACTAAAGAGTAATACAATTACTAGTTCTTCTCAATTGGTCTTATTTTTGATATTCAACTGAAACTCCATTGTAAAATCTAATCGGTAAGTTGAAATGTTTTCGATTTATTACTTATTAGAAAAATGTTTCGCCTTTAAAACGGTGGTTCTTCCCAACAAAAAAAAACTAAAAGTAGTATTTTAAGAGCTATGTTTTTAAATTGACTTATAAACTAAACTTATTTTTAATGCCACTAGCTTTTAAGTAAGATTTTAGTGAAATAATAAGCCTGTTAAAATGATAGCCCTTAAGAATAATATTTTGTGTAAGCTTATAGGTTCTTTCAATTTTCCAACAAAATCTTATGGCAACTTTTTCTTTGTTTGCATCTTTATTTTATAATTTTATAACCGGTTGATACCCTAAGGAAATAATCGAGAGAGACAAATAATTCTTAAAGGTTATTACGTATATAAATGTACTCACTTCATACATACAGTTATGGACAAATCAATAAGCACTCAAAATAGGTTTAAATTTCATAGGAAAACTCAAGTATATGAATATATTTTATTTTTTTGTTTGCATTTTAATATTTGTTAGATAGAGCGCAGCGCTTAGGTCATAAATATAAACAAAATTTAATATGAAAAAAGGAATAATTAGATAATTAATAGTTATAACAAGGGAACAAAACAATAAGACTACTTAAACAATATAAGGAAATTGATTATTCTTTTGCTAAATTCTTAGCAGAATCTTACTATTTCGTGGGTAAGTCTTTTTGTCATTCCACACAATCCTTTTTTAAGGATTGGCTTCAATAATTGGTGCCAAGAGTCGTTACAGTCCTAACTTACCAAGATTTTTGTATATAGGTCCACAAATCTTCATTTTCTTCTTAATTTTTCGAATATTAGACATCCAGAGACTTCTTACCAATACCCATAACTTTTCTGAAAAATTCAGGTCTAAATTTTGGGAGGGGCATGACATAAAACTTATTTTATGATCTTTAAGGCACCTTTTTTTGTGTCCTCCAGAACCTTTGGCACCTTATTTTGCATGAATTGTGTCTTTTCTTACATTTCGCCTTAGGCAAATGTTAGCACACAACTCCATCAATATTGTTCCATACCATTTCTGCTCCATAGTGTTTTCCATCCAAAATATTGAACCTACAAACAACAAAATCAATTTATCAAAAAAAATTCCCAAAACCATGGTAGGTATAGGTATCTTCAATATTAAAACTATTCTTGGTTTATTTTGGGATCCGCTATGGAATAAGATTGATAAAACATGCTTCAGAAGTTGAGAGAATGCAGTTTTTATACCAGCCACAGTGCATCAAGGAATGTTTTAAGACTGAAGGTAACAAAAAGTGCAGGTACCATGGTTTTGGGGATTTTTTTTGATAAATTGATTATGCTGTTTGTTTCGATAGAAAACACTACACAGAAATGGTATGCAACAATATTGGGGGAGTTGTGTGCTAACATTTGCCTAAGGCGAAATGTAAGAAAAGACACAATGCATGTAAAATAAGGTGACAAAGGTTCTGGAGGACACAAAAAAAAGATGCCTTGAAGATCATAGAATAAGTCTTATGTCATGCCTCTCCCAAAATTCAGACCTGAATTTCCAAAAAGTTATAGGTATTGGTAGGAAGTCTCTGGATGCCGAATATTCAAAAAATTTAGAAGAAAATGAAGATTTGTGGACGTATATACACAAATCTTGGTAAGTTAGGACTTTAAAGACTCTTGGCACCAATTAGTAAAGCTATAATCCTAAAGAAAAGGATTGTGTGGAATGAAAAAAAAAAGACTTACCCACGAAAATTATTTACAAATGAATTATATCACTAGGTGTTGCTTATTCAACAGCTCATCTTTTTCCACCGAAAAATGTCATCAATATTTAATAATGAAATCACTTTTCAAAGGTAACTCGCTTTTTTATCAGTGAATTATGATTGATGATAATTATCTAGTGAAATTTTTCAACCCAATTACTAAATTCGTATGAATAAGTCGTATTTTGTCGTGTGTTTGGCTTGTGGTTTCCTTTATTGTAAAATGCCGATTTGTTGGTGCAAAGGTTTTGAGAATATAATGATAGAGACGATGCGATACTGGTATTTGTTTTCAGACAGAGAAGTACTTTTTCTTGATAAGTGGGCCGATTCCGGAAAGCGCGGCGGATCGCTTTCAATGGCGGATTTGTATTTCTTATTCCCAAAAGCGCTTTCGCTTTCCATTTTTTGTACGAAAGCGATAGGTTTCTAGGTGACGGATTGGTGGCGAATTGAAAATAAAAATACAAACAAAATGAATTTGCAAATATATCTTCTTATCTTCCTTCTTAACATTATCATTTTAAATCACACTTATTTCGTTCATTTAAATGTTTTATTTTATGACTTATAGCAACTAAATCGAATAAATATACACACAATTATTCTTTTGGCACAAAATATTAATAAAAAAGTTTCACATCAAAAAATTCTTCGACGGCCAACAACAACTGTTTTTTGTTGGAAAAATTGAGAAGTGGAAGTAAAATTTGGATTTTTTTTTGGAAAAATTGAGAGAGTGGAAGTAAAAATGGAAGTGGGCTGGAAATATTTGACATTAAAATAAGTAAACTGGAAGGATAGATTCTTCCATTTTCGCTTTTGAGAATAACCTTATGCTAGATTTCCACTTGTCATTGAAAAGACGCAATTTGCAAACTTTCCAGGACAGGATGGCTTTTACCAACACAAAAAGCAAAGAAAGTAGTAGTAGCGAGCAACTATAACTCTTGGAAAGTTTGTCAATTTGCGTCTTTTCAATGACAAGTGGAAACCTAGCATAAAGTGAAGACGGTCGAAATTGAAATATCGCTTTCAATACGATCCGCCGCGCTTTCCAGAATCGACCCAAAGAGATACTCTTTGAACATTTTTCAATGCCGCACAAGAGGTAGAATGCCCCGAAAAGATTTTTTTTTTAAGGTCGACGAGGCCGAGAATCGAACTCAAACAGCCTGTGTCAGAGCACCACTCACTAACTATAACGAGAAGGTCTACAAACAGTTATAACAGAATTTTACCACTAAAAACATGCGTGTATTAACGAGCTATTTTTGGTTTGAGGAAAACTTTGGTTGCTCAATGGTGACCATTAACTGTTATAAATGTGCATGTCTCGAATATTTAAGTTATTATTATTTTATTTATTTGAAACTTCCATTCTTAACAAAATGAATAAAAGCAGTCTAAATTCTTTAATAAGTTGTGTATTTATGATGTTAGTAATGCATAGTTTTTAAGTAAGCAAAAAAAAGTTATTTTAATTATATTTTTATTTGTAAAATCCAAATGGTAAATGTAGGGATGAATTTAAGGCTTATAGTTTTTTTCTATTCATTGAAAAAAACCCGAGCATAAAAGAGAACATAATTTAGTTCACAAACTGAAGAATCTGTGCATTCGTTTTCATCGTTTAAATACTCGGAAGGAAAGCAAACTGAACAACAAAAAGGACTCGACTTAATTCATGAATTCTTAAAGCTAATATTTACTTTTCATCCGGAGAATTCATTCTGTCGAATTTCTATGAATCAATGAAACTATTTTTTTTGACCAACAAAAGTTAAAAAAATGTAAAAAAGCGCGCCAGAAATCACAACATACAATAACTATACCAACGTAAACGATTGCTCTGTAATCACAGGTACTTTGCTCTTAGTTTCCTTGAGCAAACTGTATACCAACACAGAACTCACCACACACAATAACTATACCAACGTGAACGATGGCTCTGTAATCACAGGTACTTGGCTCTTAGTTGCCTTGAGCAAAATGTATACCAACCCAGAACTCACCACGCACAATTATTATATCAACGTGAACGATGGCTCTGTAATCGCAGGTACATTGCTCGATCTGAACTAGCATATAGTTTGCTTCAGCTTTTTTAATATTTTACAAGCAAACTGTATGTGACTACAGAGCTCTCTGTGGAAGCATACAATTTGCTCTACAATACTCTCAAATTCGCTGAGCAGAAAATGGCTGAGCACAGACTATGGAGATCTGTGCTGATATACAGTTTGGCAATACGCGGCCCGATAACGATCGCCATTGACTGTAACGGCCACTCCTTGCTCAGTTAAAGAAAAATGGCCCAATTATGCCTCTGGACCAAAATCCGCACCAAACAGTGACTCGTTTTGGGTGTATCGGCTTTTCAATGTATGCGTGCCATATATACCCGCCAAGATCAAAATGAGCTTCATCTGAAAAGATGATTTTTTTGGCAAAATCGGCAAAGTAATGTCGCAATATTTCCCAGCGTTGTTCAAGCGTATACACAACCATATTCGTTCAGCGGAAGGATAAACCTAATTATCTGTCAAATCAGACATGAGCTAAGTGTTACCATTCACGAAATAAGCACTAGTTGAAAAAAAAAAAACGTTAGATGGCGGACCCTTTAGATGTTTAAACAAACAAAATGCAAAGCGGTATGACTTCACACGGAATGATAGCTCAGGTCACATGACTGTTAGTTGGTAACAGCCCTAGCGAGATATCCGTCGGAACGGAACATTCTCCGATGTGATACCAATCGGTGGATTTTTGCGCTGATCAGCTTGTCGAAAGAATACCTCGAATCGAAAATCCTCAATTCCCGTTCCGATGGATGGGACTTTTATATGAATTATGTGATGTGTGTGTCTGTGAAACATTTCATGTTCACTTTCTTGAAAATAAAAACTGTGTTGTCGAATTATTCCCACTAGAAGCGGAGGGCCCTGGCCGAATTTTTGAAAATATAATCGTTTGATAACCCTTAATAACGTTATCTAGGTTAAAATGTTGTAAGATCTAAAAGTAGTTTATGATGTAAAATATCGAATGGTTCTTAGTTTATGAATGTAAAGTATGTAGAGAAATTCGAAAAACCTCAAAATTTAAAATTAAACTAGTTATTTAATGATTACCGACTAAAATTTGGTAGGTTCACTAGTCGTTTTTTCAATTCAAATCTTGAGGAATTGAGTAGTGAAAAAAAAAACTTGCCAAGTAAGTTGATATCAGTTCTGAAAACATAGATGGATGCCACGCCCCTTAATGGAAAATCTCAAATCAAAATTTGTTTCCTTTGCTTGCACTTCAAGCTCTGCTATTACACCAAATTTCATTAACTATCGAAACCGGGTGAGGTTTGCAAATGTTGCGAATTTAAAGTTTCTGACTTTATTGGTTTTTTTGGTATGTGCCAGAACTTGGCTGGGCACTACTGTGCTCTTTGATTATATAATAAATATAAGTTTATATAGTAAATATAAGCTTATAAACTAAATGTATATATTATATAATTTACTATTTAAATTAAAAAGAAAATTACATCGCAACTATTTCAAGTTTTTAAAAAGTTACGATTAAAGCTTGATTTTAGCCTAAAGGCGAGTTCAAACCCATACACAAAAATCGAATTAAAGTTAGATTCGACACAAATTCGTTTATGACCATAGCCTTAGTCTTTTTTTTTTTTTTAATTTTATATTAATTTTAATAGTACATTTGACACTTACTTAAAGGATATTTTGATAAAATTTGAGTTTTCAATTTTAATAGAACCATCAACCATATTTAAAAATGTTGGCCTGTAAAACAGCTTTTAAATAATTCGACAGACAAAAGGAATCAAGAAGGGGGGAATTCTTTTTTTTTGTGACAAAGTTGAAAGTAAAATGCTGCTGTGTTTTTTTTTTTAACAGTGCATACAAATAAATAGTTATTTTAAAGGTCTGTTTAGAACATATTGGGCCTTATGGCGAGTGTCGTTTGCTTTTCAATAAACAACTTTTGTCGACAGTCAATCGTCGAAAATTGATTTTGGAATTGCGTGTCTCTATTTTGAACGATCTTTTTCGTTTTGACATTCGATCGTGTCGTTAACAATTTTCTTGTTCGACTGTGAACGATTGCAATGTAATTCAAAATTGTAGAATGTAATTTAAAAAGTTTATCTTTTATTTCCGAAATAATTAATTAGTTTAATCAAAGTACAACACATGACACAAATAACACATTTTCTATAATGTTTAGCTAATTATCGATAATATAAAATCACCCTTTGATTGCATTCAGTCGTCGTTTTTTTTTCATCCATCAGCGTTTTCATTTTTAATAGAATTTCCCAGAGCCAGTATGTCACTATTTTTTGGTGACCTTGCACCAATGTACAATGGACTTTAAATATTGTTCTATTTATTGGTTGGTTGGAGACTTGGACTGCACATTTCATTTTAAGTAGAAGGAAGTTCTTACTTCCGAGGTGATAAAAAAACTCAAATTTCAAGTGTTTTTTATTGGTGACCCACATGAAAATCTAATTCCTCTTTCCCAACCCTATCACAACATACTACTGACAATTATTATTATTATTTTATTCTTTCATAAGGCTTACAAAATCTATTCGTTGTATGGAAAGGCGCATATATAATTTCCATTATACGAACGGATGATAGTGCGTTTGAGGTTCGGGAAAATAATTCCGAATACGATAGAATTTGTGATAGTGTTATTCAGCACAATGAAGCTTAAATTATTATTTATACACAAAAGCATCTAAGATACATATACCGCGGTAGATTTTTCTTTTATTTTCCTCTACTCCCAGAAACTACATACCAATTATGATTTTTAATGTATTTTATTTGTTAACACAATGTAAATTTTGTATTGGACATTTTTTTGTTGGTTTTACAAAACCCAAATGTTTGTTAAATAATAACATTTTGTTTTTAATTTAATATCTTTTTAATTAAAACAACAATTTTACGAAGAAAAAGAAAAAAAAATCATTTATACAGGAATCATTAGAATTTAATTATAAATAAAGTATTTATAACAAAATGATTTAGCGTTTAAAATAATATACATATTATGTAAGAGAGTATACAGAACGAAATATGTTCATTATTATTATTATTATTATTATTTTTTTCACATAGTAAATGAAAGGCATGTGAATTCAATAAAGTATTAAAAAATGAATAATCTATTTATTTAAACAACGTACAATATATTATTTTCGTAAGCAATATGTGTAGGCACTTTATTTGAAGACTCATTATAAAAATAAAGCATCTTTGCTTTTTTTTTATTTTTTTAAACTTTTTAAAATAACAAGTTTATATGTTTATATTTCTTTAAAATATAATATATATTTATATATATATATATATATCAGTGGCGTCGCGTGAATTATTTATATGGGTGGGCAAATCGTGAAAATACTATAATTGTTTTTAAATATCAATAAATTGCGATATTGGCAATAACTTGCATACAAATAATTTCCTATTTATTGTTTTATCTAGCAAAATGAAATCAAAATAATCGTTTTTTTTTTTCTACATACGCTTTTTCTAAGCAGCCATTAACACGATCTTCGTCTTCACTTTCACTCATTGTTTATTTTTCCTTTTTTCTTGAATATTAAATTAAAAACAATCGCAATACAAAAGTAAAAGCACCGCGCCAAACTGTAGACACTTAAACACTAATACACAAAAAGCAAATTAAATGGTTGGGAAATTGGGCATATTTGTGTGTATTATTACATAACCTTCGATGAGGATGAAAAAAATGAAGGATTCAAATGGGTAGGCTGTTGGTAGGTTGAATAATTGTGCATGTTTTTGATTAAAATTAAATAACGTTTGCTGAGGGATTTTTTGTCGTTAGATCAGGGTGTGCAATGCACACCTTGCACACCCTAACAAGACGCCACTGATATATGTATATATATATTTGACTGATTCAAAAATAAAAAAAAGACTCCGATTTTCAATGCCACTAGAGTTATTACTTACGAGTTGAGCAAAATAATAAGCCTGTTAAAAATTCAGATAATTTGAAAATTAATAATTGAATTAATTTTTAGAGGTCGCTCATCGCTATTTCCTATTTTCCATACGATTCGTATGGGAAAAAATACGTAATTCAACTTGGAAATTTATAACTTTATAATAGCAAGTATTTAAATGAGAAGCATAACTTTTTTTTAGAAAATTGAACGCTCTACAAAAAAGATCCAAAAGATCTTTACTTTTTATCTAATAAATGTACTCCTTCCAAAGTTATTAAAGGTCAAAGCGGAACTAATGGTTAATTTCACATTTTTTTGTATTCCCTATTGAGAATTTCAGCCGTTATACAGAGTGATTCACCTAAGGTGTGACAAAAAGTTTGAGCATGTAGGTCTATTCAACAAAATCGTATGGAAGGGGGTATCTACACCCCCTCGTTTAGGTGGGAAGGGCAGTTTTCTAAAAAATTGACTTAAAACAGAACAAAAATTATTAAAAAACAACGGTAATACTTACAACGCCCTGTTTTGCAAAGCTAGAAATTCCTTCTTTTATTTTCTTTTCAAATAAAGTTCATTTAGTGAATAGTTTTTGAAAAAATAGTTTCCAAACTTAAAACTCTGAAAAAAATAAATTAAAACGAAATTTCAAACGATACTTTTCGAAATTTTACGTAATTAAGTTTTATTTTTGTTTTCAAGATTCAATGCTCCTATTAATTTCTAGTCAAACACTCAAAACCGGATGTTTCTAGAACATATATATAATATATATATATATAATATAAATAATATATAATATATATATAATATATATATAATATATTATATATACATACTTACATATATGTATATATATATATAAAAAAAATATATATACATAAAATATATATATATATATAAAATATATATATATATAATATATTATATATATATTTACATATATATATATAATATATAATATAAATATTTATATATATATATATATATATAATATATATAATTATATATAATATATAGATAATATACAGGTTGTCCCTTAATTCGTCAAGAGTATTTTAGGGTATGTTTCTGGGGTATATTCTAAGAAAAAAATTGTTCTACAGTTAGGGCCTATCTCCAATTTTGATATCATTTATCGGGAATTTAAGAAGTCTTACTTTGGGGTACCCTGATCCATGTTACCTTACCGGTAATTGCGCCGTAAGTACTTATGATAGAAAGGCCTTTATTTTTAGAAGGAATACCAGCCTTTGTAATTGCGTTTCAATAAATTTGATACCTTGTTTCAGTCTCAAGATATCCAGTTTTGAGCCTGTTTCATTTTTCTTGCCCATCCTATTATTTTGACTTTGGGGTCAATTTTCTCCAAAAAATGCGTAATCAACATGATGTTTTAATAATTTTTTTGAATGAACGTAACAATACTTAAAATAAAAGTCAGAAACAAGTTTGCCGAAAATCCCATAGATTTAATGATAATTTGGAAAAACAGCGGCAGGTAAAATTAAAAAAAAAAATGATTTTTTAGCTTTAAGCTCGAAAAGCTATGTGGTTATCGATAATTTGTATTTTATGTGAGAACTAAAACAGTTATAACAGGTGTTCAAATGAGTCCTCCTTGATTTTGTATGCATGCTAGAGCCCGTTTTCGTATTTCAGTGATATTGATATTAATGATCCTTGCTACTGCCTCACTTCTGAGGACGCTTTGAGCATGCGCTCTTCTAATTCACTTTAAGTTGCTGTTTTTGTTTAATAAATGATTTGTTTCGTTCTTTCCCATTCAAGAACATCCAATAGTATAGGCTCAGGTGATCTTGAAGGCCATTGAACTGCTCTAACTTTTTCCTATCCAACGATTACCGCTTACTCTTCATCTTGTCAATTTTAAACCTCTAGAGCAAAGTGGGCGGCGGAAGCGCCATTAAGTTATGAATAAGATGAAGCTAGTTGAACCTATGGAATGTCCTTCAATAGTTCTGATAAATCATTAAGCAACAGCTGGAGATAGTTTGTAGTATTCAACTTAAGTGGCTACTAAAATTAGCATTTTTTTCTAACCAAGGAATGTCAAAGTGCACCCGTTATAACTGTTTCAGTTGGAAACATACTTAACAAATTATTTAAAACCACACAAATAATTTTTATTCATAGCTTTTCGAGCTTAAAGCTAAAAAAAAAACATTTTTTTTTTAATTTTACCTGCCAAAATTATCATAAAATCTATGGGATTTTCGGCAAACTTGTTGCTGAGTTTTATTTTAATTATAGTTACATACATTAAAAAAAATTATAAAAACATCATGCTGATTACGCATTTTTTGGAGAAAATTGACCTCAGTCAAAAAATTAGCATGGGCAGGAAAAATGGAACAGGTTAAAAACTGAATATCTTAAGACTTAGAAAAGATGTCAAATTTATTTAAACGGAATTACAAAGACTGGTATTTTTTCTAAGAATAAAGGCCTAAACGAAGTTTCTATCATAAGTACTTACGGCGCAATTACCGATTATATGGATCAGGGTACCCCAAAGAAAGACTTTTCTTAAATTCCCGATAAATGATATCAAAATTGGAGGTAGGCCCTTACTGTAGCACAATTTTTGTCTTAGAATATACCCCAGAATCATACCCTAAAATACTCTTGACGAATTAAGGGACACCCTATATAAAGGGTGATTTTTAAAGAGCTTGAGAACTTTTTTTTAAAAAAAAACGCATAAAATTTGCAAAATCTCATCGATTCTTTATTTGAAACGTTAGATTGGTTCATGACATTTACTTTTTGAAGATAATTTCATTTAAATGTTGACCGCGGCTGCGTTTTAGGTGGTCCATTCGGAAAGTCCAATTTTGGGTAACTTTTTCGAGCATTTCGGCCGGAATAGCCCGAATTTCTTCGGAAATGTTGTCTTCCAAAGCTGGAATAGTTGCTGGCTTATTTGTGTAGACTTTAGACTTGACGTAGCCCCACAAAAAATAGTCTAAAGGCGTCAAATCGCATGATCTTGGTGGCCAACTTACCGGTCCATTCCTTGAGATGAATTGTTCTCCGAAGTTTTCCCTCAAAATGGCCATAGAATCGCGAGCTGTGTGGCATGTAGCGCCATCTTGTTGAAACCACATGTCAACCAAGTTCAGTTCTTCCATTTTTGGCAACAAAAAGTTTGTTAGCATTGAACGATAGCGATCGCCATTCACCGTAACGTTGCGTCCAACAGCATCTTTGAAAAAATACGGTCCAATGATTCCACCAGCGTACAAACCACACCAAACAGTGCATTTTTCGGGATGCATGGGCAGTTCTTGAACGGCTTCTGGTTGCTCTTCACTCCAAATGCGGCAATTTTGTTTATTTACGTAGCCATTCAACCAGAAATGAGCCTCATCGCTGAACAAAATTTGTCGATAAAAAAGCGGATTTTCTGCCAACTTTTCTAGGGCCCATTCACTGAAAATTCGACGTTGTGGCAGATCGTTCGGCTTCAGTTCTTGCACGAGCTGTATTTTATACGGTTTTACACCAAGATCTTTGCGTAAAATCTTCCATGTGGTCGAATAACACAAACCCAATTGCTGCGAACGGCGACGAATCGACATTTCACGGTCTTCAGCAACACTCTCAGAAACAGACGCAATATTCTCTTCTGTACGCACTGTACGCATTCGTGTGGTTGGTTTAATGTCCAATAAAGTAAACTGAGTGCGAAACTTGGTCACAATCGCATTAATTGTTTGCTCACTTGGTCGATTATGTAGACCATAAATCGGACGTAAAGCGCGAAACACATTTCGAACCGAACACTGATTTTGGTAATAAAATTCAATGATTTGCAAGCGTTGCTCGTTAGTAAGTCTATTCATGATGAAATGTCAAAGCATACTGAGCATCTTTCTCTTTGACACCATGTCTGAAATCCCGCGTGATCTGTCAAATACTAATGCATGAAAATCCTAACCTCAAAAAAATCACCCGTTATATATATATATATATATATATATATATATATATATATATATATATATATATATATATATATATATTAGGGCGGTCCTTATAAGGGTCATTGTCTTACTTTGAATGACGCACCCCCCTAATTTGTTCTAAATAATTAAAAAAAAAAATCCAGTAAAGTTATAGCTCATTATATTAACGTTAACACGCCCCCGAACACGTCTGAAGTTTTATATGGGAAATCCCATGTAGGTATTTTTGTAAATCCAAATTTGAAAAATCTTTACTTTGGTAATGATTGATAAAAAAAATGATATTTGGAACATGTATTTCAACAGTTGTTTGCCTACTTATAGCCATTTAAACAAAATTATCTTTTTTTTTTAATTTTTACTTTTTATAAATGTTGAACTTTTTGTTTAATACATTTTTTAAACATGACAAAAGTTATTACATGTGTGTAAAAATTTAATTTCCTTTATCAATCATTACTAAAGTTATGAATTTTTAAAGGTGGATGTACAAAAAAAATGGGATTCCCCATATAAAACTTCAGACATCTTGGGGGCCGGGTTAACGTTAATAAAATGAGCTAAAATTTTACAGGAATTTTTTTTTAATTATTTAGAACAAATCAGGGGGATGCGTCCTTCAAAATAAGACAGTGACCCTTATAAGGACCACCCTAATATATATATATATATATAAACTAATTCATTTTTTTCGTCGCCTTTTTTTGATAAAAAAGATTTCCCTCTAGTGGGTTTTAGGTCAGGGCCCGTATTACAAATTACTAAACGAAAGGCAAAAATACGATACCCAAGAAAACGATAGTCATGACATGGACCGATTATCGTTTACGATAATGGATGCATGAAAATATTGCTAGATAAAATCAAAAAATCTATTTTTTTTTAAGCGCATCCAACTTCATTCCTTCAATATTTTTGTCCACAATAAATTATAGAACTGAAAGTTAAGAAAGTGTATCTAATTGATTTCTTTTTAAACAAAATGATTTTCCATTGTGAATTTTTTTTTGAGTAGTGACGATGATTCAGAGGATTCGGAAAACCGGGAAAATTCAATTTCAAGGAGATCAAAGAGGGATGCATCAGACCCAATGGGTATTCCTGATGTATTGTAAGTTGGTTGAGCATTATTAACACTTTCTTTATTAGTTGGTTGAGCATTATTAACACTTTCCAAGTCTTCCATAATGGCATCAACAATGTCATTTTCTTTTTGGAAGCGAGAAGGATCGCCGAAATGCATTCCTAATGTGTTGCCTGAGACCACTTCGTTCAGATGAAGGATCGATATCAGAGCTTTCTCGTTGTCTGGAAAAGTGTTGTTTATTTGGCCCGCCTCCTGTGCCACTGGAATGCAATTTATTATCTCGCATTTTTCTTTTCACATTGTACTTTCATATAATCTTTCCAAACCTTGAAATTATAAAAACAAAATTAAGGATGCATTAAAAAGTAAATCTTACTATAAACAACTTACATTTTTCTATCCATCGACGCACGGTCTTTTCTGGAGGGCCAAGTGAATTGAGTTTTGTTGAGAAATTATTCCACAAAAGTTTGGACTTGGCTTTTGTTTGGTTGTTTGACATATAGCTTTTAGCAATGGCTGCATGCCTTTCCATAAAAGCAACAAGTGCATTTATTTGTGTCGATTGTGTTGATGGCCTTCCCCAATGGGGAAACAAAAACCGCGTAGAATTTAATGCTTCAAAAACTCAATGCTGCCTCCTGTCATTAAAGCGAAACCCACCTCCAATGCCGCTTTCCATGGACGGCACTTGCATCGAGGAAACCGAACAGCTCTCAGTTCTCGGTATGTGTGTCACAGACCACCTTATGTGGAATGACCACATATTTGACGTCGCCAAAAACGCTGCTAAGTGCTAAGGTTTTCTCCGAAGATGCAAGAAATTCTTTACCCCCTCTGATCTGGCTGTGATCTACAAAGCATTTATTCGTCCAAAGCTTGAGTATAATTCACACATATGGGCAGGTGCTCCTTTAACTCATCTAAGCTTGTTGGACCGAATACAAAAAAGGGCCCTAAAAATGATAGGTGATCGAACAATAACGTCAACAATAGCACCCCTCGAACACCGCTGCAATGTCACCTCTCAGTGTTCTATCGCTATTTTTATAAACAGTGTTCAAGTGAAATAGCCAGTTGCATTCCTCCCCTTAAACAATTCAACCGTAATACTCGCGCTTTTAGGAATGCTCATCAGTTTACCCTTGAGCCCAATTTCGGACGTACCGTTAAGTATAGGGATTCTTTCTTAAGTCGCACAACAAGAATGTGGAATGCTTTACCTGACCCTATTTTTTCCCCCCCATTTTGATATTCAGAACTTCAAAACCAATGTGCATCGGTATCTCCTTTTAAATCCTTCCTTATTTTCCTAAGGCTCGCACTGTGCTAGTCATAATTAAGGGTAGTAAGAACCCCTTTAGTGCGCGGCATGTTAAAAAAAAAAAAAAAAAAAAAACATTTTTATTTCTTTATTATTTAATTTTACTTACATTTTTTCATCAACCAGCAGCACCAAACTCAAACAACAAACGTAGTAAATATGTGACAGCTGCATAAAGTCATGTGTCAAAACAATAAAATACGAGTGCCAAAGCTGTCGTAAGAGAAAACGAGTATCGTTTAATAAAAACGACTATCGTAAAACGTAATCGCAACGTAACGATATCATGCGATTTTGAACGATAATCGTAAGGGGCCAGTTATAGCGATCAGTAAAAACCATCAGTAAAAATTTTCTTTTGCATAACTTCATGTGTTATAAAAAGATTTGAAACATACAAATGGTACAAATCGATGGCAAATCAATTAAAATATTTTTTTCTGGCAAAAAATAATCCCAAGGAAGAATAATTTTTGTAAAAAAAGCATTTATTTATTTTACTGATGGAAATTCGTTTAACTGAACAGCTGATTGCCAACTCACAAAAAATGGAACATTTCGTTTCAGTTTTCTGTGTACTTTTATGTTTCAAATCTTTTTATAACACATGAAATTATCCAAAAGAAAATTTTTACTGATGGTTTTTACTGATCGCTATAACTGGCCCCTAATTCATAATACGGGCCCAGGGTTTGTTTCTTGTTTTTTTAATTTTCAAGTGACGTTTCGGTTGTGATTACAACCTTCTTCAGACAGCTTGGTTATTTAATATTCTATGTAAGATTTGATGATTATATGTAGTTTGTTTTTTTTATTTGTTTTTGTTATTCAATTTAGTTAAAATCTTTAAAAAGACGTTTAAGCTAATTGTATTATATTTGAATATTAAAATTCAGATGTATGTATTTCAAAACTTAGTAAAAATATGTATGTATGTGTATGTAAGTATATAACGCTCAGTTATGTCTACAAATGTTTAGTGTACGTTTATGAACTGACTTTAGATGTTACTAAGTCCATCACAATCAGATCGCCTATTAATGCTATTTTCTTTGTTTCTAATATGCAACATTTCGAGAAGCATTCTTTTCTTATAACTCTTCTCAGATTGTAGAATTCTAACATTTTGAAAATCAGGACGATGATTCTTTTCTATGCAATGCAAAGCTAATGCAGTTTTTTCTGTACTACCAGTATTTAAATCGGATCTGTGGCCTGCTATTCGATTCTTAAGTTTTTGCATTGACGTTCCCACATAAACAGATGGACACGATGTCAATCCGTCACTTAAATACTCAATACTGTATACAATATCTGATTTATCAACTGTGAGTGTTTTAATTTTGAAAAAAACTGAATTCCGAAGAGTATTGGCTGCAAAAGCTATACGGATTTTTTCTTTATCTCTAATGGGTGCGTTTAATAAACGGTTAGACAAATTTGGTATATATAAAGCACTTTTATATATAATTTGTGGAACATCTGCTATTTGATTTCGATTTCTGACAATATTGAAATAATTATTAATTAATGATTTAATTATTTTAATTGGGAAAGAATTGGATGATAACGTATTCATTATAATCTCAATGTTCTTTTGTCGAAATACAATATTACTATTATCTAATACTCTACTTATAAAATTTCTAGCTGTATTTATAATCATTTGTTTTGGCTGTTTTGAATTGAAATTTATCAAACGGCAGGAAGAAGTTATTTTTGTATGCCAATCAAAAATGATGCTTCTTCAATTTCTTATAACTTTTACATCAAGATATGTTTTAATCACAACCGAAACGTCACTTGAAAATTTAAAAAACAAACCCTGACCTAAAGCCCACTAGAGGGAAATCTTATACAGTACAGCATCAGCTGAATTTATATCATTGTTGAAGCAGTAATCGCAACTCTTCAAAAAAATTGACTCGATTAGTTCAACTTTGCATATCTTTATTGACTCTTGGTTATGTTTATTTTTGTCTGTTGCGTTACATTTTATATCGGCAGCTATTTTAACGCTACTTTTGAGTGAAAATGAAATTTTAAACAAAATTAATAAAGTAGCTTCAAGTAAATCATTATGCCGTGAGTATAATGTTCATAAATCTACAGTCAGCAGAATAAAACGAAAAGAATGTGGACCCGGAAAAAGGACTACATTAAAAGGTGACGAATGCCCTAAGATTTATTTTATTTAACTATCAATTGAAGGTATAATTATAGTATGTTATTTTATATTTAGCAATATCTAAAACCCATTTTAACAGCTCTGAAGAAGGACGTAAACACGCCCGAAACGTCGCAACTGAAATAAAGAAATAAAAATGACCTATAGCCCACCTAGGAATAAAATTTTACAGGCATATAGTTAAAATTAAAAAATTTATTATAATATGGACGGACATCAACTTTTTTTGTTGCAAGGAATTCGTCCAAAAAAACGATTTTTTTAATGAGATTGAATGTGTGCGCTATTTTCCAGGAATTCTGTCACCAATTTATTGCAAATATTCAAAATTTTCGTTATAAAAATAATGAAATAAGTGGAAAAGGTCAAAAATGGTTGCTATACCAAACCAAAGAAGAAAAACACATCTCCAGATACAGGCCTATCTCTCTTCTATGCAACATGAGCAAATATCTAGAGGAGCTAATACTCGGGCGGCTGAAATCATTCTCCAGCGATAACCGTACAATTTTTCAGATGCAGTTCGGGTTACGGGAAAATAACTCGACAGGTTCATCCAAGGCGCCCCCTTCTTAAATTGTCATAAAGTCACTGATGAGTGATAGTATTTTAAATAAAATAATATTACCTACATAAATGTTTAAGCCTTCAAATGAATGTAAGTGTTGATTCATCAATAAGCTTAAAGTTTAGACACTTTTCTTTTTAATAACAATTGAAGAGCTTAGAAGATGAAGGTGTTAAGTGACATCTTTTGAAATTTGGCTTTTTTCCTACAGATGAAAGTCTTATATAAGAACTTAAATTTCTGACTCGTCTGTACTCTTCTATCTCCTCTAGCTTCATATTTAGCCAAAGATGAAGGTGTTATATGCAATCACTTTGGTAATAAACTTTGTGGATGAATGTGTTAAATGCGCTTAAGGGCTTTATATACAAAAATAATTTTATCTGAACTTTTTATTTTGTGCATAAAGGTGTTATGTGGGCACTTAGCACCTTCGTCTAAAATTCAGTTTATTCATGAAAAATTCACCAAGTTACTGGCAATGACAACACTGTATTTCGCGACATTATAGGTGAACCACAAAAATCAGTATATGGTGCAGGCAAGAGGCACGAGCCAACACACACTACTTCAAATTTGAATGTTCCGACGCAGGTGACTTAACAGATGGCTAAATTTTGTAGTCATTTGCGTAATGTAGTAACCCAAGCCCATGCTCCTATGCCCTTAGCTCAAAACTGGTATGGGAATGCTTGCGGAGGTTAAATGAACTGGGCAAAAATAACAACGTCTAACTCTATTGGGTACTGGGTCACGTGGGTATCGATGGTAAAGCGGAGGACGACTCCCTAGCCAAAATAGGAGCAACAACCCCCCTAACAGGGGCTAAGCCCTACTGCGGATTAGGTGAAAATGTGATCAAAAACAAGATAAAATCAAAAGAGTAGACAAAAAGATCCAACATTTGGAAAGAACTCCCAAAAAGGCAAAAAGGTAGACCGAATTCCCATCACTAGCGCCCTGGCAGACTTCTTTAAAATGTTGACAATTCAAAATTTTTTAATGAAATCTAGTTCTTGGTGTAATGTTTCTGCTTCAAAACCTAACCGGAAGTGACTTGTGTAAGGTTTCGTTGAATACCCTTCCTTTGAACATACTTTCACCAGCCTTACTGCAAAAAAACAGACGAAAATTCCTTCACGAATACCCCAGCAGACTAATTTTATTTTTACTTTATTGCAAGGTTCAATTTAGGGGCTCAATAAAATGGATTCGCAGGGAGTACGGTTCTTACCTTTACAAAGAATGCTATGATGTGATGAATATGTTCCTTTAAGTAAGGTTATTATAGCCAAAAGTAATAAACGTCCTGATTATAATCAAGATTTTATGCCAAGAGAGAACAAAATGAAACAACTTTCTGCAGAAAAATAAACTAAAAATTTTAAAAGAACAGATGAAATTCGTTCGTGTAGAACATCAATGGTTTTCAGCAATTTCAGCAGGTCTTGGAGGAGCTTAAGTGAAAAAAACAAACAAAAAATAAGTAAATTACAACATATCAAAAAGTCACTTAACACCTTTATAAAAAAAAAATTAAATTAAATACAAAAAAGTTCCTAGATAAAGGTGTTATTTGCCCAAAACTGTAAATATCTCAACAACTATTTGCGTTAAATAAAAAAGATTCCTAAAATTAAATTCACCTCAGTTTTATTGACTTTAAATTATCCATACAGTATTTTTATTAATTTCATAAAAAAGTTATAGGCAATATACTTTAAATGCTTATAACTCAAACGTTTAAAAATGTCGATACGTCCTTCATCTTCTAAGCGCTTCAATTGATAATAGAATGCTTCATGAAAAAAAACATGACTTTGAATCAATAAGATTTGTATTTAAAAAAAATTGCTGATAATGGGTTTCTAAGGCGTCAGTTATAGCGATAATTAAAAACCATCAGTAAAAATTTTCTTTTGGATAATTTACTGTGATAAAAAAAGAATTGAAACATTAAAATGGTACGAATCGATGGCAAATCAATAAAAATATTTTTTTCTGCCAAAAAATAATCCCAAGGATGAATAATTTTTGTAAAAAAAGCATTTATTTATTTTACTGATGGAAATTCGTTTTACTGAACAGCTGATTGTCAAAACCCAAAAAATGGAACATTTCGTTTCAGTTTTCTATGTTCCATTTTTTTACTGTTCCACTCATCAGTAAAAAAATTACTGAAGCATTTTGCATCATTAAAAAAAAAACTGGTTGTGGCATGTGGCTGGTGTTTTTTTATCCCGAAAGCGCGAAGTGCATCCGCAGTGTGATTTTATAAATGAACAAAAAGTAAAAGTAAACAATGGATATACTACAACAAAAAATTCATGCAAGGGAATTCGGATCCAAATTAGTTTTGGAAGTAAAAAATTACCATTGCCTGTATATGAAAGGCGCCAGTTATAGCTTTCATTGAAAACCATCATTGAAAATTTTGTCTTTCAATTTTGAAGCACTTAAACAAATAAAACTGATGGAGTTTTGGTACCAAAATGATGGTTATCAGTTATATAATTTTTTTAGTGAAAAAAATGTTTAGTTTTCTTTACAACTTTCATATAAAATCATTTTTTGTTTCTCAATGATGAAAATCGTTTTCAATGAACAGCTGATATTTTGTTCCCAAAAGTGGAACACATACGTTCCAATGAAATGTATTCCTTTCTCTTCCTGTTCTCGTCTGTCAGTTTTTCGTTCAATGATCGACTTTAACCTCAAAGTTGTTTTTTGTATAGGAAATGGAATTTTCAATGAAATAAAATTTCATGATAGCTATAACCGACTTGTCAGAAAATATTCCACTGTTTCACTGATTTGTGTTTCAATGATGGTTTTCAATGAAAGCTATAACTGGCGCCAAAGACAATCCGGGTTATAGCAACAAGTTAAACCGCGTCGATGCTTGGAATGATATTGCTGCAATCTTCGGAAAGACAAGTATGTTTTTTTTATAAGATTATAATTATTTCATTCATTTATTACTTGTAACCTTTTTTATTTTCCCTTTGCAGCCGACGAGTGCCAAAAAAAGTGGACGACGTTGCGGAACTCATTCCGCAACTATTTTCATGGGGAAAACAACACGCCGAGAGGATCTGGTGCGACTCCAGAAGTGAAATGGGTTCATTTTCATTCATTGAAGTTCTTGATACCCTATGTAAAGGTGCCAGGCGAGTAAGTTAAAAAAAAAATTGGATGAGCTAAATAATAACAATTTCTTGTTCAGTGACTGTGGGAACTTCAGTGAAGAAAACAACTCATTCAACCATTTGACCAGTGAAACGAGTCAACACCACCCATCCCAATCCAAGCAAACCAACCAAGTCATCCAATTAAGGATGAAATCGATGTGGGAAGTGCTGAATCAAATAATTTTCTCTCGCAAAGCCAACCAGCCAAAAGCAATCAACCAAGAGGAAAGGCAAAGAAGAGGCAAAACGAAGAGCCTTTGGACAGGGTACTGCATGCCATTGAAAATAATGGCAAAAGGAGTCCCATGGAACTTTTCAAGGAAAACATAGCACTCCAGGTGCAGCATTTTACCCACCGAAGAGCAATTCGGTTCCAAGTGAGAATCCTGGAAGTTTTGGCTGAGGAAATGGAAAAAGAGGATTAATTTTGTTCCTATTTATTTTTTTGTTTTTTTTTTTTATTCTAAGATTTGCTTTGTTTTAGAAAAAAGTTTTTGTTTTCGTTTGTTTATGTTTAAGTTTTGTTTAATAAGTATAATGTAAATAAATAAATGACTTAAATTACGTTTTAAAAATAAGGCAAATGGTTTTTAAGTTAAAGTAGAAAGTTTTTTTTCCAAATTTAGCACCTATCCTACTGGAATTCGAGATTCCCTTCACTTACAAGCCAATCAGCGAAACTGTTCCTTATATCAACAGCATTGGAAGCGGGTTCGTTGATTCTGGCTACATGATCAACTAATTGTCCTGGGCTTTCACAAGAATCCGTAGTTGCAGGCAAGTTTTCTTTTGTGTTTTGAAGAAAATTGTTCAAAATACAGCAACAAAGAATTAATGGTTTTGCAAGTTCCGTTTGCACTTCCAGAGGTTTTAGCAAAACCCTCCAGGTGTGTACTAAAATACCAAATGTACTTTCTACAATTCTTCTTGCTCGCGAAAGTCTGAAAGATATTTTAATGATTGTCTGTAATTTCAATATGTATTTCTTATTCATGCCCGTAATTAAAAATTCTTTGTGTGGAGGTTAATTGAGTCCCTGGGAACGGAGTTAGTAAGTTATATTTTAATCCAAACGCCTCGTCTCCAATAAGAACATAGGGAAGAGGAGTTTCGGTGTCTTGCAATGGTGCATCTGCAGGAACAAACAACCTTCGCGGATTGTTATTCCAGGCTCTGCCAAAGTTGCAGGTATTAAATACGGTCGGGTCAGCATTAGAACCATGTGCTCCAATGTTGACCATAATAAATCTATACTTTGCATCCACAACTGCCATTAGGATTGTGGAAAAACATTTTTTATAATTAAAATTAAAACTACCCGATTTCCTTGGAGCAAACATCCTAACATGTTTCCCATCGACAGCCCCAAGGCATAATTAATTAATTTTCGGATTAGCCGCGTTATTTAAAATAAGAGTGCGATTTTGTACTCACCCCGAACGTTTCGCATCAAATTACATTGAGCGTGGTCACCGGGAAACGGTTTCCCGGTGACCACGCTCAATGTAATTTGATGCGAAACGTTCGGGGTGAGTACAAAATCGCACTCTTATTTTAAATAACGCGGCTAATCCGAAAATTAATTAATTATGTCTATAAACAACCGTGAAAACCTTAAAAGTTATAGCCCCAAGGCAGTTGGGAAAATTCCAGGTCATCATGAAATCATGAGAAATTTCTTTCCAAAATCACGTGCTTTTTGGAACTGGCATCATAAGTTCTTGAAAATGTTTGTTGATGGCTTGAATGGTTTGAATGATGCATTGTCTAACAGTCGATCTTCCCATCAACAAACGGAAAGAAAGATCCGCAAAACTAGCTCCAGTGGCAAGAAATCTGAAGAGGATAATGTGTTTGATTGATTAGAGGAAGATGGTTACCTATTTCTCTCACCGCAGGGTCAATACCAGATTTTCCTTTGCACTTATAGTTATTATCTCTTCTGTATAAATTTATTGTCGGCTTCACATCATTATTTATTTTTGACAGGATATGATTGAATTGCTCCTGACTTATTCTTAGGTATTCGTAGAATTTAACAGGATACTTTTCAAGACGGCATATGAGCGAGAAATATTCTCCATGCTGTCTCCGAGATCGATAAAGTGGGTGCACTTGATATTTTCTTATAATACATAACGCAGTTGCAATTAACAATAACTCTTTATTTTCAACGCGAATCATACCTTTCTGTTATGCTTCTGGTTTAACACAAATAATAACAATGCAATAAGAGAAGATAATAACAAGTGTCAAAATGACATTTAATTGCTGACATAACTTTACTGATTGCTATAACAGCCCGTACGTAAAAAATTCCAGTTTTCACCTGTTTCAACTTTTACTGATGGTTTTTACTGATTGCTATAACTGGCCCCTAATATTATAATAAAATCAAGGTATCAACAATGTATAGTTAAACCAGCAATAATATTTTAATGATGTTTGCCTGTAAAACAGCTTTTAAATAATTCGACAGACAAAAGGAATCAAGAAAGGGGGAATTCTTTTTTTTTTTAGGACAAAGTTGAAAGTAAAATGCTGCTGTGTGTTTTAAACAGTGCATACAAATAAATAGTTATTTTTAAGGTCTGTTCAGAAGATATTGGCCCTTATTGCGAGTGTCGTTTGCTTATCGATAAAAGACTTGTCGACAGTCGATCGTCGAAAATTTATTTTGGAATTGCGTATCTCTATTTTGAACGATCTTTTGTTCGACTGTAAACAATTGCAATAAACAAAAATAGTAGAATGTAATTTAATACGTCTATCTTTTATTTCCGAAATAATTAATTAGTTTAATCAAAGTACAACACATGATATAAATAACACATTTTCTATAATGTTTAGCTAATGTGATCACCCTTTGACTTTTTTTCATCCAAGTAAAAAAAAAAAACAATCTGTTTTTTCGTTTGATATTTTAGACAAAATTACGCAGACAAAATTCAACATTTACAATACAATTTGTTTTCTCATGAAAATGAAAACGAAAACTGAAAACATTATCGAGTGAAGGCACATTACGAAAAATAAAAAGTACAGGGAGTTATGGTGAAAAACGATAATCGTTTTTAATATGCGATTACGAGAAACTATTATTTGTCAAATTGTGATTGCGAAAAACGAGAATCGTAAAAAAAACCATACTCGTATTTTTATTTACGAGTGTTCCAGCTGTCGTTCGGCTTTCGTTTTGGTTGAAGTTTGTTTTTGTAGTGAGCTCATTTAATATTTATTTACTTTTTTTCTACGTATTTAGATAATTTTCTATTAATACATGTGCTCAATGATTGAATAAAAAAAAAACTTTATTTTGTTCACAAAACGTCTTTGATTTGGTCATGTATTTCTGTTACTATGTACGAAAATTGATACAAATCCATTTATGACAAGTGATCGTTAAAGCTGATTGTGTCATGCTAGAAAATCCTGTCCGACTCCCGTTCCTCTTTGGTACTCATCCTCTGCCAGATACCGAAGTGTTCCAGCTAATTTCAATATACATATGTAGCAGGGGCGTTGCGTGGATTATTTATATGGCTGTGCAAATCGTGAGAAAAATATATGTAATTGTAAATGTCAATAAATTGCAATTGTGGCAATAACTTGCATACAAAAATTTCCTATTTATTGTTTTATCTATACAAATTAAATCAAAATAATTGTATTTTTTTTTCATCATACTTATACGAACTAAACGCTTTTTGTAACAAACCATTGACACGATCTTCGTCCTCACTTCCACTCATTTTATTTTTTCTTGAATATTAGATTAAAATCATTCGCATAAAAAAGTAAAAGCTTCGCACCAAACTGTAGAAACAAAAAAGCAAATTAAATGATAAAATAAAACAAAATAGAAGCTCTGAATGAAGTGCATAGATATCCTTCGTACGCGTTCGCGTAAACTTCATCAATTACACAACCTATAATATATACCTCCTAAGACACAGCCTTCATATATTTTCTCTTTCCAAATTCCTTCATCGTTGGGTGAAAATAAACAGAACAAGAATTCATCCAAAATGTTCAAACTGCAAACCTGTAGGTTGTAGGTACTTACTGCCACTACCCAGTAGCCATGGCCATCGTCATTCGTCACCCATACGACAAACATACGCATAATATTTGTTCTAATGAATTTGGAGTGAACTCGTTCGAAAGTTTTCTGTGCACTACAGTATGTGTTTTTGTTGTATTTTCTCTTGCTTGTATCTATTCCCTTTCCGTAAAGCGTCTTTCCAGTTTGTACAATTTGGATGAATTAATTTGAAGAATTAAACAGAATAAGTGCACAGTGAGGTTTCGTACGAGCTTACTTGTTCTGCTTATTTTCACCCAACGATGAAGGAATTTTGAAAAAAAAAAAATATTAGTATTACTGGTTGTGAAATTGGGCATATTTGTGTGTATTATTACATAACCTTCGATGAGGATGAACAAATATGAAGGTTGCGAATGGGTAGGCTGTTGGTGGGTTGTATAATTGTGCATTCAAATTCAATAATGTGATCCGTGAGGGAATTTTTGTCGTTAGATCAGGGTGTGCAATGCACACCTTGCACACCCTGACGAGACGCCACTGATATGTAGCTATTTGGTTGAAGAATTAAAACTTGGAACATGAGGATCAATCTGCCCCAATACATATTTTAAAGCATCCTTGTTCAGACGAAAGTTGCTTGAACCTTGAAAATATTAGGAATTTTCTTGAATGCAACATGAAAAAAAGGATTTCCATTTACTTACGTTGAACATGAAAGCCTCATTCGATTGGATGAATCTCTTAAGACCTCTTTTTATCTTGTTATACGCAAATCTTCGCATTCATATTCATCTTCGCTTTGAAGAAAGTATCTACCTAATCACAATGAAAAAACATTTTACCGCACTAACGCAAATCAAATTTACTTGAAACTTTTCCAACATTCGTATTCTGACATTTTCGTAAATAGGCTACTTTCATATGGCAACATTTTCTTGATTCCATTTTCGTTTCTCATAATAGCTCTACGCCATGACTTTCGTTTCTCTGGGTTTCGTTTGTCCTGCGCTTAGAAGAAGAAATAGAGGAAGAGGTATTTGTCACATATACAGTGTACGTGAGTGAAGCAATTTTTGAGAACCAGAAGTGTCAAATCGTTAGCGTGTGATAAGAAAAAACAAAGAAAAAAATTAATACAAGAAAAAACAAATAATTTAAAGTGCATTAATTGGACATTGTGGTGATTTTCTTATAAATTAAAAAAAAAAAACATGAAGCATTGTTCAGGGGTGTGGAAATCAACAAAACAAGGTGGGTAAAAGCATTTCCTTTCACAGGTGAGTTTTATTATATTTTTCTCAAAAAAAGTGCTGTAAAGTTTTTGTATTTAGATTGATGAACTATTAAACAACATATTTAGAATGGGTTACAGTTTAAATTAAGTCAAGAATATTATTATTTAGTTGAAAATGTGCACACAATTTTTTTGTTAGAATTCAAGAACCAGAAATGTCAAACTGAAATTCAAGTTAACAGGAGCGCATGAAATTATATCGGAGTTTGAAAGGCGCAACTATCTGTTAAGCGCCCTTATGAGACATTTTTTTTTTTTTTTATTAAATCGAGTTTTTTTCGTCAACTTATTAGTTCATGTTTCAATGTTAAGTGTCTTTTCAGTAAGGTGTCTATCAGTTCATGTTTGGTTATTCATGGATCATGGCTCATGTTTCAAGTTTAGTCCATTATAAATAATATGTTGTTCGATAGTTAATTAATCTACATAAATACAAACAGTTAACAGAACTTGCTTTGAGAAAAATATAATAAAACACACATGTGAAGAAATCATCTTACCGCTTTTTTTCGTCGTTTTTCACACGATTTAACAAACGCACTTAATGTTTCTTTTTGTTTATTGATAGGTTTTTTTTTTTTTTTTTTTTATATTTAGCGCGCGCTAAAGGGGTTGTGAATACCCTTAAAGTGAAAAACACAGCACGGGCGATTAGGTAGGTTGGAGGGGATTTGAAAGGAGAAACCGATGTACATTGGTTTTGAATGTCTGTACATCACAATGGGAGGGGAAGATAGAGCTGGGTAGAGCATTCCACATTCGTGTAGTGCGACTAAAGAAAGAATCTGTACTTAACAGTACGTCCGAAGTTGAGCTAAAGGGTAAACTGATGGGCATTCCTAAAAGCGCGAGTATTACGGTTGAATTGTTTAAGGGGAGGAATGCAACTGGCTATTTCACTAGAGCAATGTTTGTTAAAATAACGGTAAAACAACGAAAGGCATGAAACATTTCGACGGTGCTCTAGAGATGTTAACGTTTCCGTTATAGTTCTTTCACCAATCATTTTAAGAGCTCTCTTTTGAATTCTATCCAATATACTCAATTGGGTTATTGGAGCACCTGCCCAAATATGGGAGTTGTACTCAAGTTTTGGAGGAAAAAAGGCTTTGTAGATCACAGCCAGATCAGAGGGGGAGAAAAATTTCTTGCATCGACGGAGAAAACCTAAACACCTAGCAGCATTTTTGGAGATGTCAAATATGTGATCATTCCACAAAAGGTGGTCTGTGACGCACATACCGAGGACTGAAAGCTGTTCAGTTTCCTCTATGCAAGTGCCGCTCATGGATAGCAGCATTGGGGGTGGGTTCCGCTTTAACGACAGGAGACAGCATTGAGTTTTAGAAGCAATATATTCTACACGGTTTTTTATTCCCCACTGGACAATACTGTCGAGATCAGAATTTAATGAGCTTATCATACGCTGCCGTTCAAGTCCCACATCCGAAGGACATGGATGTGAATCAAGAAACGAATATGAAAAGCTGAGGGTACTGTCGTCAGCAAAACAGTTTAATGGATTAGAAGTTTCAGATAAGAGATCGTTTATGAATATAAGAAAGAGGGTCGGAGACAAAACGGAGCCCTGGAGCACACCAGCATTTATTTTGTGGATTTCAGACTTGAAACCGTTCAATACAACTTGTATTGAGCGGTCCGAAAGGTAATTTCTAATCGAACGAAGAAGGGATTCATCGATACCAAATGCACGCATTTTAGATAAGAGAGCTTGATGCCAAACTCTATCAAATGCTTTTGAAATATCAAGCGCAATAATCTTACTTTCTCCAAAACGATGTAAAGATTTGTGCCACTGTTCGGTGAGATATACCATCAGATCACCAGTGGACCTATTGCTACGAAAGCCGTACTGCCGGTCATTAAGAAGCTTTCGTTCTTCGAGATATTTCTTTAGCTGAAAATTAATCAGCGTTTCCATGACCTTGGAAAGAAGGGACGTAAGCGCAATTGGTCGATAGTTGGAGGGGGAAGAAGACACGCCTTTTTTAGGGACACGCTGGACAAATGCTGTTTTCCATCCACTCGGAAAGAGACCAGTAGAGTAGGACAGATGGAAAAGCTTACGTAGTGGTTTTGCCAGCGTTGAAGAACACCTCTTCAGAACAATGGGAGGGATACTATCCGGGCTAGCGGATTTGTGAACGTCGGAAAATGGGAAATAATTCTCTGGATGGAGTCGGATAGTGCATCGAGTTCATTGGAAGTCGAATTACCATCCAAACTAGGACTACGATAAACAAAACAAGTATGGATGATGCGCTTATGGATGGTGAATTTAAACCACATTAAATTAAAGCTTGTATTCAAACAAGAACCATATTGTGGTTGAAGCTGATAAGCAACATCGTTTCGAACATACACGGCGAGACCATGATGAGAAAAAAATAAAGGCACTAAGCTATAACCATGTAGGCTGAATTCCGAGTGATCGGTATTTTCCCCTACCTGGGTTTCACTAAGTGCCAAAACAGCTGGCCTGTTTTTCACAGTGTGGACATATGCAGCACAAAAATTCTGCCTAATTCCCCGAATGTTGCTGCAGTCAACCCTAAATTCACCCGCCATTACGAAAAAACAGACACAAGAAACCAAATCAGACAGTTAACTATGCTGTTATCAATTTTGGGCCCCAAAATAACTTCACAGTACAAATACTACTAGTGTTATGCCTAAATAGCAATTGCACTGATCCGCCCTTGGATACCTAAAATCAATATCAACAATTTATCTGATATGCTTTGGCTCAATCAATTATAAGCATTGTATGGTATGATACATACACACACTGCATATAATGACTAAACCAAAGCACTGTGAGTGATGTGGGAAGTAGAGATAGGAATTTACCGCTGTGTTATGGATAGTTGTAGTTGAGCATCATCATCTTTGATGCATGGGTGCACTTTTTGTTGTTTCTGCTATGCACTGGCACTGGCACTTGATTTTGATTTGGGTATTTTAAATAATGTGGGCTATTGATTTTTTTTTTGTTTCGCGCGGCGCTACTTAAAGGTGCACTTTTTGTTGTTGTTTTTGATAGATAGATAACCACAATGTCTATTTTATTCACTTAAAAAGTTTTTTTTTTCAAAGTTCTTAGTTTTTTTTTTTATATATATATATGCGTCTTAATTTGTAACACTTTTTTATTGTTCTTTTTTAAAGTCACACTAACGATTTGATATTTCAGATTGACAAAAATTGCTTCACGCACGTACTCTTTCTTTTTCTAAGACCATACCACTAAATCAACTTCGGAAAATAACAAAAATGATTATTCTGATGGCGCCCTATTGAGTTGCCGTCAAAGGGCACTCCATGCCTGCTGTAATGCATTTGTGTTTGTGGGATCTCACACCATTTAAAAAACTGCTTCACTTTTTTCCAACAAGGGCAGTTCCTCTATTTCTTCTTCTAAGGTCCTGCCGTTCGTTTCGTATTTCATAATAAGGGCCCAGTCACACACTCCGCTCCACTTGAATAGAAACAAACTCTTTTTTACTATCAGAGCGTGTAGCGCTTTGGTAAATTCATAAATTCACCTTTTATTTTTAGTACTTAAAAGAGGAATCTATTGCGAATAAAACTGCAGGGGCAGAATAATTCGGGAAAATACCATAAGGTTATTTTTTGTAACCACTTTTCTAATTACTTCATAAAATACACTGTTTTTTTTGCGCCACTTGAACAGAAACAGTGTGCGTTTTGTCTCTTTAGATTACGGTAAGAAGAAAAAATATTGTTATAATAAAAGTATTGTAGATTAAAAATAATAATAATTGTTTGATCAAAGAAAAGATGGGCCGCGGAAAACCATTAAACCCTGCCGAAAAAGCCAAACTAGAAGTACACGCGGAAAACAAGCTTCACCTTCACACAAGAAGTGTGCAAATTGTTTGGTAGAACCAGAGAAATAAAGAAAACTATGGAAAAAGGTGTAAGGCAATCAAGAGCCACAACAGAAGCAGACCGAAGAGAGATAATTAGACTCGCTTCAAATTCAAGTGGCTCTGCTGCTCAAATCAAGGCTAAGAGTGGTATTACAGCGAGTCTTAACACTATTAGACGTCTTATTCGCGGGTCACAACATTAAAAGTGAAGAAAAAACCACCGTTAAATCCAACACTAAGACAGAATATAATAGATTTTTGCAGGAAGAATATGAAGTGGAAGGAAGAGTGGACAAAAGTGGTATTTTGTGACGAAAAAAATTCAATTATGATAGCCCGGACAGATATATTTAGTATTTTCATGTTATAAGAGAGGAACCCAGGTTTATGGAGCGCCACCATAGCCGAGAAGGCGGTGTAATGGCGTGGGGTGCGATTTTCTGGTTTTGAACAATTGTTCTGGACTCCTACAAGGAAATACTGCAATAAGCTTTCCCTAAGTTTAACGATGGTTTTGGACCAATACCATGGACATTTCAACAAGAAAACGTACCAATCCTCAACGCAAGGATCTTTAACAGTTGGATATCCGAGAAAAATGTTACCTTCATTGGCCACCGTATTCTCCGGACATAAATATTACTGAAAACGTATGAGGATGCATGGTTCGTATAGTTTACGATTCTGACCGACAATATGACGACAAACAATCACTTATTGCTGCAATTAAAGAAGCATGAATGGCAATTTCTTTAAATTATATAAAATAACTGCATGATTCAGTCTCCAAATGGGTTTTTCAAGTTATTTCAAATAAAGATGGTAGCAAACATATTAAAATATGATTACGAATAGAAAATTACCCAATTTTACTTCACTTTTTCAATTTGTTTCCTTATTTAAGAGAATGTTTCTTTTCAAGTGGCGCAAAAAAAAAAACAGTGTTTTAAATGAAGTAATGAGAAAAGTGGTAAAAAATAACTTAGCGGTATTTTCCTGAATTATTCTGTCTCTGCAGTTTTATTCGCAATAGTTTCCTCTTATAGGACTAAAACCAAAAGGTGAATTTATAAATTTACCAAAGCGCTACACGCTCAGACAGTAAACAAAAAGTTTGTTTCTATTCAAGTGGAGCGGAGTGTATAATAAAATCATTTTTTTTTGTTCCCTACATCGCTATTTATATGAAGGTAGTGTTTGTTAGTTACTTGAACATGTCAAAATGGATAAAAAGTGGCAAACGTTATTTAAACAAATAAAGTTTGAAGATAGGAGAAAATAAGAAAGTAGAAATATAACAAAACTGTCTGAAATAGAATAGAAATAGAAGATAATTATGTATAAATAATAACAAAACACTTATGGGACAGAGAAAGTGACGTAAAGAAACAAACTCATTTATAGGTCTTTGGAAACGTCAAAAATGAATCTATGAGCACATAGTATAAACTGTTGAATTTGTACGTCTTATATTCGACTCAATAGTCGATCTCGATATTGTCAAAATTTAATCTTGGGATCAAATTGAATGCGATTTGAATTCGATTCGCACACGGCGAATGGTGTTGCCAAATATCTCATAAACGGTAATTTTTAGAAAAAAACATTGTTCTACATACAGGCAGCTGAGGTAATTTTTCAAAAAAAAACTTAAGAAATTTGTTTAACATTAACCGTTCAGAAGTTATAGTAGTTCAAGATTTTACAGGTATTCCAAAAGTATGCAATATTTGAATTTGAACATATTTCTGTAAGAAAACCGAAGAATAATAATATCAAATTCAAATGCGTTGAGTTAGCAGACTCACACTGGTTTGTCTAGATAGTTTGTGTTAACATTTCGTCAGTGTTTAATTTTGTGGATTTTAACTCGATTTATTTATTTGGTGCACTGAATAAGTAAATACTTTCATTTAATTTGCATACCATCTTCCTAATGTTGTAGACTTGTGTCAATAAATAGGGATTCCTCGAAAGTAGTTAGTTTTTTTCTTTTTTTGAATGTGCCACCACTCGTTTTTATCAACGAATTTTTGTTTGTCGCAAGTTTTTGTTTGTTGCGGAGTTTATAGTCGGCATATGTCTAAAATTGAATTAAAATAAAAGAATGGGCACGACTGCATCGCACAAACTGGCTCTCGCATACAACAACTTTAACATAGTGTGGTGAATATGCCCAGTTATGCAGACAACATAATTTATTAGTACAAGTTTGCGCGCTATCTTTGAATGAAATAAATAACTATATCCACGGTTGGTGCCCAAGCTCGTTCGTTATTTCGTCATACTAAAAGTGGATCGAGGAAATTGAACGAAACCTTTTGAAAAAGAACCATCTATTAGAATCCAGAACCCTAGAAAATTCTAGAACCCTTTATTTCGGATATAAATACAGGGCCACCAATCCAAAAACATCAGTTTGATTTTGAAAGTGAATGAATAAATGTCAGTGTGAATAAAGAGTTGCATAGACCACTTTCACACAAGGAAACTGAGTTGCCGGCTATTTTTAGTTTGTAGGCGAGAAGCGCATAAAAGGAAGACAAACAATTTCCCCTCACACCCTTCTCGCCTACAAACTAACCAGTTTTTGGCAACTCAGTTGTTTCCTTGTGTGAAAGCCGTCATACTTGTGCTTGGTTTTAATAAAAGTATTAGAAATAAAAGTATTTAAAATAAAAGCGTTTTATTTTGTGAAGTAATTGTTGTTTCAATTTGAATACAGGAAATAAGTTTTATTTGCGAACCCTTAGTAAAATATTACATTGGTGTCAGAAAAAGTGGAATAAAACTTATTTAATCTGTGAATTCAGATAATTGATATTGAAAAATTGATAAAGTGTGTGGATAAGTAAACAAATAAGAAAGGTGCTTGTGAAAAGTAACAAAAAAAAAAAAAAAAATAAATAGAAACAAAATGGGTAAAATTGTGAATGAATTGAATTGTGTTGAACTTAAGGCAGAACTGAACAGACTAGGCCTTCCTACTGCTGTAACAAAAAACGTCCTCATTATACGTCTGCAGGAAAATTTAAGGCAACATGATGAAAATCCAGACACGTTTCTATTTGAAATTGAAATGTCGGAAGATCAAGTAAGTACAAGCTTAGACATGACCAATATGATGGCTCAGCTGCTTGCCCGGTTTAAGGAACAAAGAAATGAGCAAAAGAATGAAGAAAAGAATCTTCTTGAGTGGTTAGAAGAACAACGCAGTGAACAAAAGAATCTTCTAGAAGAACAACAAAAAGAACAAAAGAATCTTCTAGAGGAACAACGCAACGAGCAAAGGAACCTTCTAGACGACCAGAAAAACCTAATCGAAAGTAAGCTTAATTCATTTGAAAATAAATTTATGGCTCTTGATGAACGTGTCGAAAACATCGAAAAACAGTTCGAGAAAATTGAAGAGAAAATTTAGAACTTTGCAAATGAATTAGGTGTGATTAGGAAAATGAAGGTAAGAGAGGGCAGTTGCGATTTTCCTAAGGAGAAAGAAATGCATCCACCAACCTTTGACGAACAATCTTCTTGGTCAATCTACAAGAAGCAGTTTGAGGCAGCTGCAACAACAAATGGCTGGGATGACGAAGACAAGTTTATTGCCCTGACGCTTGCGCTTAGAGGTTCTGCTGCTGAACTATTGCAAACCTTACCAGCAGACAAGAACGGCAACTTCAGTGCCTTTGTTCAGGCCATTGACAAACGCTTCGGCGATATCGATATGCAAGAAGTCTTCCCCGTCCAACTCAATACCAGAGTCCAGAAAAGAGGTGAAAGTCTGCAACAACTCCAAGCGGACATTGAGCGGTTGGCGCATTAAGCATACCCGACTGCAAAAGATGAAATTACCAACCAGCTAGCAACGGAGGCTTTTGTCCGTGCAGTTTCCGACATCGACCTGCAGCGAGCAATTCGAACTGCTAGTAAACGCACGCTTTCTGAAGCATTAGCATTCTCTCTGACTATGGAAGCATCAGAACAGGCTTCCTTAGGAGTTCATCGGGTAAGAGAACTTGAAGTTGAAGAATGTTCTTGTCAGAGAGCTGAATTTCGTAGAAGTCAGCGAGAAGGACCTGCTCGATGCTGGAATTGGAATAAAACCGGACATCTTCAGCGCCAGTGCAGATTGCCACCAAGAAGAGTCGCCTGTCAAAATTGTGGAAACAGGAATAATACCCGGGAACAGGTAAGCAATAACATCATCGCTCCTGCTCGTCCTGGTATCAATGGGCCCAGAACCACAATCCAAGTCTCGCAGACTAAACGAAACAATAAAAGTCTGATAGTGGACGCAACATTAAATGGCAAGAAACACTTGGCTACAATTGACACCGGTGCCACAGCCTCCATTGTAAGAAAAGACTTGGTCAAGATGACATGGCTACATAACACCAATAGCTACCGTCTGAAAACGGCAACAGGTGAGGCGGCAAGAGTATATGGAGAAGTTCGTCTGAAGATCTGTTTGGCACAACTAGAGTTTTCGCATCTATTTTAAGTAGCGGATATATGTGATGAGTGCATAATTGAAATCGACTTTATGAAGGAGCACGGAGTGATTCTCGATATCGGTAAGCAAGTTCTGAATTACCAAAATGTAGAGATTCCTTTGGTTTATGGCAACGAAAACTCATCAATTCTAAGAACCGTCATCAAAGAAGACATGTGCTTGCCTCCCTCTTCAGAAGTGTTTGTTTGGACGAAAATAGAGGGTGATATACAGTTATGGACAAAATAATAAGACCACTCACCATAGGGTTAAATTTCATTAAAAAACTTAAGTATAGGAATATATTTTTAAATTTTTGTTTGCATTTTAATATTTCTAAAATAGAGCGGAGCGCTTATGTCATAAAACAATAAAGAAATTTAAATGTACAACATCAAAAAATAGGAAATTAGAAAATTAATAGTTATAACAAGGGGACAATACAATAAGACCACTTAAAAAATATTAGGAAATCGATTATTTTCTTACAATATTCTTAGCAGAATCTTACTTTTTCTTCGTATCATTCCACACAATCCATTTTTTTAGGATTGGCTTTATTAGTTGGTTCCAAGAGTAGTTACTGTTCTAACTTACCAAGGTTTTTGTATATTGGTCCTCAAATCTTCATTTTCTTCTTAATTTTTCGACTATTCGGCATCCAGAGACTTCTTACTAATACCCATAACTTTTCTGAAAAATGCAGGTCTGAATTTTGGGAGGGGCATGACATAAGACTTGTCTTATGATCTTCAAGGCACCTTTTTTTTCGTGCCTCCCATAACCTTTGGGACCTTATTTTGCATGAATTGTGTCTTTTCTTACATTTCGCCTTTGGCAAATGTTAGCACACACCTCCCCCAATATTTGTCCATGCCAATTCTGCTCCATAATGTTTTCTATTCAAAATTATGAACCTACAAACAACCAAATCAATTTATCAAAAAAATTCCCCAAACCATGGGATAGGTATCTTCAATATTAAAACTATTCTTGATTTATTTTGGGATCCGTTATGGAATTAGATTGATAAGACACATGCTTCAAAAGTTGAGGGAATGCAGTTTTACCAGCCACAGAATAACAAGAAAAGTTTTAAGACTGAAGGTAACAAAAATTAAGGCACCAAGGCTTTCGGGATATTTTGGATAGATTGATTTTGTTGTTTGTAGGTTCAACATTTTGGATAGGAAAAACTTTGGAGCAGAATTAGTATGGAACAATATTGGGGGAGGTATGTGCTAACATTTTCCAAAGGCGAAATGTAAGAAAAGACACAATTCATGCAAAATAAGGTCGCAAAGGTTCTGGAGGGCACGAAAAAAAGGTGCCTTGAAGATCATAAAATAAGTTTTATGTCATGCCCCTCCCAAAATTCAGACCTGCATTTTTCAGAAAAGTTATGGGTTTGAACTCGCCTTTAGCTAAAATCAAGCTTTAATCGTAACTTTTTAAAAACTTGAAATAGTTGCGATGTAATTTTCTTTTTAAATTAAATAGTAAATTATATAATATATACATTTAGTTTATAAGCTTATATTTACTATATAAACTTATATTTATTATATAATCAAAGAGCACAGTAGTGCCCAGCCAAGTTCTGGCACATACCAAAAAAACCAATAAAGTCAGAAACTTTAAATTCGCAACATTTGCAAACCTCACCCGGTTTCGATAGTTAATGAAATTTGGTGTAATAGCAGAGCTTGAAGTGCAAGCAAAGGAAACTAATTTTGATTTGAGATTTTCCATTAAGGCGCGTGGCATCCATCTATGTTTTCAGAACCGATATCAACTTACTTGGCAAGTTTTTTTTTCACTACTCAATTCCTCAAGATTTGAATTGAAAAAACTTGAGTAGTGAACCTACCAAATTTTAGTCGGTAATCATTAAATAACTAGTTTAATTTTATAATTTTGAGGTTTTTCGAATTTCTCTACATACTTTACATTCATAAACTAAGAACCATTCGATATTTTACATCATAAACTACTTTAAGATCTTACGACATTTTAACCTAGATAACGTTGTTAAGGGTTATCAAACGATTATATTTTCAAAAATTCGGCCAGGGCCCTCCGCTTCTAGTGGGAATAATTCGACAACACAGTTTTTATTTTCAAGAAAGTGAACATGAAATGTTTCACAAACACACACATCACATAATTCATATAAAAGTCCCATCCATCGGAAAGGGAATTGAGGATTTTCGATTCGAGGTATTCTTTCAACAAGCTGATCGGAGCAAAAATCCACCGATTGGTATCACATCGGAGAATGTTCCGTTCCGACGGATATCTCGCTAGGGCTGTTACCAACTAACAGTCATGTGACCTGAGCTTTCATTCCGTGTGAAGTCATACCGCTTTGCATTTTGTTTGTTTAAACATCTAAAGGGTCCGCCATCTAACGTTTTTTCTAGTGCTTATTTCGTGAATGGTAACACTTAGCTCATGTCTGATTTGACAGATAATTAGGTTTATCCTTCCGCTGAACGAATATGGTTGTGTATACGCTTGAACAACGCTAGGAAATATTGCGACATTACTTTGCCGATTTTACCAAAAAAATCATCTTTTCAGATGAAGCTCATTTTGATCTTGGCGGGTATCTATGGCACGCATACATTGAAAAGCCGATACACCCAAAACGAGTCACCGTTTGGTGCGGATTTTGGTCCAGAGGCATAATTGGGCCATTTTTCTTTAACTGAGCAAGGAGTGGCCGTTACAGTCAATGGCGATCGTTATCGGCCCGCGTATTGCCAAACTGTATATCAGCACAGATCTCCATAGTCTGTGCTCAGCCATTTTCTGCTCAGCGAATTTGAGAGTATTGTAGAGCAAATTGTATGCTACCACAGAGAGCTCTGTGGTCACATACAGTTTGCTTGTAAAATATTAAAAAAGCTGAAGCAAACTATATGCTAGTTCAGATCGAGCAATGTACCTGCGATTACAGAGCCATCGTTCACGTTGATATAATAATTGTGCGTGGTGAGTTCTGGGTTGGTATACATTTTGCTCAAGGCAACTAGAGCCAAGTACCTGTGATTACAGAGCCATCGTTCACGTTGGTATAGTTATTGTGTGTGGTGAGTTCTGTGTTGGTATACAGTTTACTCAAGGAAACTAAGAGCAAAGTACCTGTGATTACAGAGCAATCGTTTACGTTGGTATAGTTATTGTATGTTGTGATTTCTGTGTTGGTATACATTTTGCTCAGGAATCTAAGAGCAAAGTACCTGTGATTACAGAGCTATCGTTCACGTTGGTATAGTTAGGTCAAAATTCTTTTTTCAAAATTCTGCGAATAATAAAAAAAGTTTAAAAAATGTAAAAAAGTGCGCGCTTTTTAACATTTTTTTAACTTTTTTTGGTCAGATAAAAAAATGGTTTCATTGATTCATAGAAATTCGACCGAATGAATTCTCCGGATGAAAAGTAAAGATTAGCTTTAAGAATTCATGAATTAAGTCGAGTCCGTTTTGTTGTTCAGTTTGCTTTCCTTCCGAGTATTTAAACGATGAAAGCGAATGCACAGATTCTTCAGTTTGTGAACTAAATTACGTTCTCTTTTATGCTCGGGTTTTCTTCAATGAAGAGAAAAAAACTATAAGCCTTAAATTCATCCCTACATTTACCATTTGGATTTTACAAATAAAAATATAATTAAAATAACTTTTTTTTGCTTACTTAAAAACTATGCATTACTAACATCATAAATACACAACTTATTAAAGAATTTAGACTGCTTTTATTCATTTTGTTAAGAATGGAAGTTTCAAATAAATAAAATAATAATAACTTAAATATGCGAGACATGCACATTTATAACAGTTAAGGGTCACCATTGAGCAACCAAAGTTTTCCTCAAGCCAAAAATAGCTCGTTAATACACGCATGTTTTTAGTGGTAAAATTCTGTTATAACTGTTTGTAGACCTTCTCGTTATAGTTAGTGAGTGGTGCTCTGACACAGGCTGTTTGAGTTCGATTCTCGGCCTCGTCGACCTTAAAAAAAAAAAATCTCTCGGGGCATTCTACCTCTTGTGCGGCATTGAAAAATGTTCAAAGAGTATCTCTTTGGGTCGATTCTGGAAAGCGCGGCGGATCGTATTGAAAGCGATATTTCAATTTCGACCGTCTTCACTTTATGCTAGGTTTCCACTTGTCATTGAAAAGACGCAAATTGACAAACTTTCCAAGAGTTATAGTTGCTCGCTGCTACTACTTTCTTTGCTTTTTGTGTTGGTAAAAGCCACCCTGTCCTGGAAAGTTTGCAAATTGCGTCTTTTCAATGACAAGTGGAAATCTAGCATAAGGTTATTCTCAAAAGCGAAAATGGAAAAATCTATCCTTCCAGTTTTCTTATTTAAATGTCAAATATTTCCAGCCCACTTCCATGTTTACTTCCACTCTCTCAATTTTTCCAAAAAAAATCCAAATTTTACTTCCACTTCTCAATTTTTCCAACAAAAAATGACAGTTGTTGTTGGCCGTCGCTTTCATACAAAAAATGGAAAGCGAAAGCGCTTTTGGGAATAAGAAATACAAATCCGCCATTGAAAGCGATCCGCCGCGCTTTCCGGAATCGGCCCACTTATGAAGAAAAAGTACTTCTCTGTCTGAAAACAAATACCAGTATCCATCGTCTCTATCATTATATTCTCAAAACCATTGCACCAACAAATCGGCATTTTACCACAAAGGAAACCACAAGCCAAACACACGACAAAATGCGACTTATTCATACGAATTTAGTAATTGGGTTGAAAAATCTCACTAGATAATTATCATCAATCATTCACTGATAAAAAAGCGAGTTACCTTTGAAAAGTGATTTCATTATTAAATATTGATGACATTTTTCGGTGGAAAAAGATGAGCTGTTGAATAAGCAACATCTAGTGATATAATTCATTTGTAAATAATTTTCGCGGGTAAGTCTTTTTTTTCATTCCACACAATCCTTTTTTTTAGGATTTGCTTTACTAATTGGTGCCAAGAGTCTTTAAAGTCCTAACTTACCAAGATTTGTGTATATACGTCCACAAATCTTCATTTTCTTCTTAATTTTTCGAATATTCGGCATCCAGAGACTTCATACCAATACCCATAACTTTTCTGAAAATTCAGGTCTGAATTCTGGGAGAGGCATGACATAAGACTTATTCTATGATCTTCAAGGCATCTTTTTTTGTGTCCTCCAGAACCTTTGTCACCTTATTTTACATGCATTGTGTCTTTTCTTACATTTCGCCTTAGGCAAAAATTTGCACACAACTCGCCCAATATTGTTCCATACCATTTCTGCTCCATAGTGTTTTCTATCGAAACAAACAGCATAATCAATTTGTCAAAAAAAATCTCCAAAACCATGGTACCTGCACTTTTTGTTACCTTCAGTCTTAAAACTTTCCTTGATGCACTGTGGCTGGTATAAAAACTGCATTCTCTCAACTTCTGAAGCATGTTTTATCAATCTAATTCCATAGCGGATCCCAAAATAAACCAAGAATAGTTTTAATATTGAAGATACCTATACCTACCATGGTTTTGGGAATTTTTTTTGATAAATTGATTTTGTTGTTTGTAGGTTCAACATTTTGGATGGAAAACACTATGTAGCAGAAATGGTATGGAACAATATTGATGGAGTTGGTTGCTAACATTTGCCTAAGGCGAAATGTAAGAAAAGACACAATTCATACAAAATAAGGTGCCAAAGGTTCTGGAGGACACACAAAAAGATGCCTTAAGGATCATAAAATAAGTTTTATGTCATGCCCCTCCCAAAATCAGAGAATTTTTCAGAAAAGTTATGGGTATTCGTAAGAAGTCTCTGGATGCCGAATATTCGAAAAATTAAGAAGAAAATGAAGATTTGTGGACCTATATACAAAAATCTTCGTAAGTTAGGACTATAACGACTCTTGGCACCAATTAGTGAAGCCAATCCTAAAAAAAGGATTGTGTGGAATGACAAAAAGACTTACCCACGAAATAGTAAGATTCTGCTAAGAATTTAGCAAAAGAATAATCAATTTCCTAATATTGTTTAAGTAGTCTTATTGTTTTGTTCCCTTGTTATAACTATTAATTATCTAATTATTCCTTTTTTCATATTAAATTTTGTTTATGTTTTATGACCTAAGCGCTGCACTCTATTTTACAAATATTAAAATGCAAAAAAAAAATTACAAATATATTCCTTTACTTGAGTTTTCTTATGAAATTTAACCCTATGGTGAGTGGTCTTATTGTTTTGTCCATGACTATAGGTAGCCATCGGTACCTCATGGTGGAACCAGAGTCTGAGCAATCTTCCCAAAATATCTCCTTACGGAAGACTCTTGTGGAACCAAAGAACAACAGGGTACCCGTAAGGATTCTAAACAGCAAACCGTACAGGGTCAAGCTCAAGAAAGGAGGAATAATTGGCAAATGCGAATCTGTGACCGCAATAACTAAAATCACAGAAATGAACGCAAAAGAATCAATGGACCCCGGAAAATTCAGCTCCATGAAAGCCAAAATTCTCAAGCCATCCAATCTAAGTAAACATCAGCTAAGTGTTGCTGGAAGCCTTCTTCATGAGTACGCTGATATAGTTTCTTCACCGAGTGGGCAGTATGGTCGAACACAACTGGTACAGCATCGAATCGACACAGGTGATGCGAAACCGATTCGACAAGCAGCAAGACGTCTCCCATTAGCCAAACAAAGCGAAGATAAGGAAATGATATCGACAATGAAGAAAGATGGGCTTATCGAAAATTCCAAAAGCTCTTGGGTGTCACCAGTGGTTCCTTGTCAAAAAGAAAGATGGAAGCACCCGATTTTGTGTGGACAACCGTAGGCTGAACGATGTTACAAAGAAAGACAGCTACCCTCTGCCCAGAACCAGCGATACTTTGGATGCAATGGAAAAAGCACAATGGTTCTCGAAGCAGGAAAGAGTGGCTACTGGCAAGTAGAAATCCATCCAGAAGATCGAAAGAAGACAGCTTTCTCCACAGGAAATGGTCTGTGGCAGTTTAAAGTTATGCCATTCGGACTATGCAACGCTCTGGCAACATTTGAGCGTCTGATGGAGTGTGTTCTTCAAGGACTTACTTGAAAATCATGCCTTGTGTAATCGTTTATGGAAAAACTTTTGATAAACATTGTAAAAACCTCAAGGCTGTATTCCAAAGGCTTCGAGAAGCACACTTCAAATTAAATCCAGATAACTGTGCGCTTTTTAAGACCGAAGTTAAATACCTGGGACATATCATCTCATCCCAAGGAGTAAAGACTGATCCGGAAAAAGTTGACACTGTCAAGAATTGGCCAACACCACAGGATGAACACCAACTCCGAAGCTTTCTTGGTCTAGCCACATATTATCGGCGCTTTGTTAAAGTCTGCTGGAATCGCTAAAAGCTTACATCAGCTTACTGAAAAAGGGAAGCCGTTTAAATGATCAGGTGAGTGCGAGAGAAGTTTTGAGGAACTCAAGCTACGCTTGTGTAGTGCACGACTCCTGGAAAACCTTTCATCATCGACGCCGATGCCAATAACGTTGGAATTGAAGCTGTATTGTCGCAAATCCACGCCTACTACAGCAAGGTACTCTCGAGGCCAGAGCGGAATTATTGCGTGATGAGAAGGAAACTTCTAGCATTGATTTTGGCAACAAAGCACTTCCATAAGTACATCTATGGGCAGAAGTTCCTCCTTCAAACAGATCATGGTGCGCTTAATTGGCTTCTGAACTTCAAAAATCTAGAAGGTCAAGTAGCAAGATGAATCGAGAGACTGCAGACATACGACTACCAAATTCAACATCGAAGAGGAAAGCTGCACTCAAACGCAAATGCATTGTCTCGATGGCCATGTAAACAGGACTGTAAGCATTGCACGCGTCAAGAAGAAAAGGAAGCGGTTGCCATCCGACGAATAAGAGCCGATCCCATTTACGGTTGGAGCAATGAAGAACTGAGGACTGCCTACCAAGAAGACTCGGATATAGAGCCCATTCTTGCATGGAAGGAACACGAAGGAAAACCAGAATGGGGTGATATCTCCGACAGAAGTCCAGCTCTCAAAGCATATTGGGCACAGTGGGACTCTCTTCATGTGCAAAAGAGAGAACTTAGGCGTAAATGGGAGTCTGCAGATGGCAAATCTTATGTGATGCAGTTTATCGTGCCTAGGTCAAAGGTTAATGACGTTCTTCGAGAGATGCATGATGGAGCATCTGGAGATCATTTGGGAGTTAATTAAACGCTGAAAAAGATACGACAGCGGTTCTATTGGCTACATGCAAGAGAGGATGTCGAAAAGTGGTGCAGAAAATGTGATACTTGAGCTGCTACCAAGGGGCCAGGTAGGAAGCTTCAAAGTAAAATGCAGCAGTACAATGTGGGCGCACCTTTCGAGAGAATAGCGGTAGATGTCGCACGTCCGTTCCCGGAGACCAAAAGCGGAAACCGATACATCCTTGTAGTCACGGATTACTTCAGCAAGTGGCCTGAGGCATTTGCCATCCCAAATCAAGAAGCTAAAACAGTTGTTGATCAGATTATCTTCAATTGGGTGAGCAGGTTCGGCGTACCATTGGAACCGCATTCTGACCAAGGAAGGAACTTCGAATCTAACATCTTTCAGGAGGTTTGCTCTTTCCTTGGCATCAAGAAGACCAGGACAACACCGCTTCATTCACAATCTGATGGGATGGTAGAACGATTCAACAGGACTCTTAAAGAACATCTGTCCAAGGTTGTAGGTGACTACCAACGAGACTGGGACCGCCATATTCCATTGTTCTTGATGGCCTATCGAAGTGCGGTTCATAGTTCAACAGTACATACACCATCGGAGATCCTGTTTGGCACAACAATACGGCTGCCCAGTGAAGTCAAATTTGGATGCCGTACCATGGACTGGAAAGGTCAGAGGAATATGTAGATAACCTCAAAGAAAGACTCATTGACATTCATTAACGGACAAGGAAAAACATAAACACAGCTAGTGATAGGATGAAAACATGGTATGACGCCCGTGCAACAACGATGGGATTCCAAGAAGGAGACCGGTGTTGTTTTATAATCCCCATCGACAAAAAGGACTGGCACTAAAACTGGGAAGGCCCATATACCGTTGTGAAGCGAATCAATTATGTGGTTTACAGCATTCAGAGAGGAGTAAGGGGCAAGCTTACAGTAGTTCACTGCGACCGTTTACATCGTTATAATGGTGGGGACGGGAATAATGGATTTAATCGGGACGATCAATCCTAAGAGGGGGGCAATGTGGTGAATATGCCCGGTTATGCAGACAACGACATCATTTAAAAGTACAGGTTTGCGCCATCTTTGAATGAAATAAATAACTAAATCCACGGTTGGTGCCCAGGCTCGTTCGTTATTTCGTCATACTAAAAGTGGATCGTGGAAATTGAACGAAAACTTTTGGAAAAGAACCATCTAGCAGAATCCAGAACCCTAGAAAATTCAAGAACCCTTTATTTCGGATATAAATACAGGGCCACCAATCCGAAAACATCAGTTTGATTTTGAAAGTGAATGAATAAATGTCAGTGTGAATAAAGAGTTGCATACTTGTGCTTGGTTATAATAAAAGTATTAGAAATAAAAGTATTTAAAATAAAAGCGTTTTATTTTGTGAAGTAATTGGTGTTTCAGTTTGAATAAAGGAAATAAGTTTTATTTGCGAACCCGTAGTAAAATATTACAATAGTTAGAAATTGATGAGGTGCATTTGTATCGGTTCCATAATAGGCGTGTTTTATTGCAAAAGCCATCCATAGTACAGTAAGATTTTACATGCATTACAAATACAACATCGCTAGTAGCTCTACAGCCGATAAGACTCTAAAGTAGAATAGAGGCTCGAATAAACGCCAAAAATCTATCTACAGTAGGATTCTACTTTAGCTTCTTATCGGCTGTAGAGCTACTAGCGATGTTGTATTTGTAATGCATGTAAAATCGTACTTTACTATGAATGGCTTTTGCAATAAAACACGCCACTGTTTTGGCTTCTTGGTTTAGGGTGGCAAATGCCTTAGGCCACTTGCTGAAGTAATCCATGAATACGTGTATGTATCGGTTTCCGCTGTTGGTCTCCGTGCCCACAATGTAATGTTGCATTTTACTTTAAAGTTTCCTACCTGGACCCTTTGTAGCAGCACAAGTATCACATTTTTGGCACTTCCTTTCGACATCATCTCTGGCATGTAGCCAGTGGAGCCGTTGTCGTATCTTTTCCAGCGTTTTGTTGACTCCCAAATGACATCCAGATGATCCATCATGCATCTCTCGAAGAACGTTATAACACTTCTTGCACATGAATAGAGTCCCACTGTGCCCAGTGGCGTACGCGGGCAGGGGGGCTTAGGGGGCTTGAGCCCCCCTAAGTAATATGATATACTGTGCTAAGATTTCATATTTCATCGAGGAACATTTTTTTTTTATTATTTTTTAGTTCAAATTTTATTTTTTGTTAATTTTAAATTTTAGCAGTTTTTTCAATTTTAATTAAAAAAAAAACTATAAACATGGATGGTCGTATTGAAATCATTAGTTTATACCACACGTAATCTAGATTTTGTTTGCCATTTCAAACGTATCTCAGTATTCATAGAAACCCAAACGAAATTCCTTTTCAATCAGTCAAAAATCGCAAAATGATTTCACACATTTAATTTGTTCCTCCTTTTCCCATTTACAAAAAAAACAAGCCGGAATGAAATAACAAATGTAGTGCACTTATTAACATAATACATTCTCTTAGTATCTTCTTTTTTTTATTGCTTTTTAGTGTGGTCAAATGCTTTGGTTATCCTTTAACCAGTATCTTCGCGCTCAGTGAACGTATCAAATATTCAAAACATATTTTTAAATATCTGTAAACTGCATACTTTTTTTTGCCGAATGTTATTTCTAATGCTACGACATAAGGCATTAAGAAAGCTGTAGAGTCAATTGATGTAATTTCGAAAAACTGCCTTTAACTTGTATCAGAGGTAGAAAATCTTCCCAAACTCTTTTTTTTAAGTTAACTGGCGGTATTCATTGTCATTTAACACTATTATAACCTAAACATTTATTTTATTTTTTAGTTAATCCAAAATTTTTGACGTTCAATAATTTAATAAACTTCTGTTTTGATAAGTACAGATATCGAATTGGAATAATTGTTATGATATCTCCAGCCAAACAATTGGTGGTAGCTCCTTTAAGTTGTTGTTGTTGTTCAAAAATTCAATGAAATTGACGGAATAAAGAATGGTCAAGCCTAATAAGCTGACATTCTAGTACGAATAGTACAATAATCACAATAATAAATTGTTATAATTGATCTTATTTTAACTGTACTTAAGTAAAACATGAGTTTAGCGAAACCACTTGAAAACGTCCCAATAATAATTTGTATTATGAAAATTTCCTTTGAAAAATGTTACGAACGATTATTTTCATTGCTTCTGCTACTTTAAACTATAATATGTCGTTGCTTCTGCAACTTTAAACTATTATATGTCAGTGATTTTCTGTGCATTTTGTTCCCAAGTTCTGTCAATTTTATTTCTTTTATATGAACTTCACAAGACTTTGGACTAAAAATCACAGAAAAGTAAAGGAACAGACCCAATAAATGTTATAAGGCGTGTTTTTTTGTGCCCCCTATGTTAGCTTAAGAAATAGTGGCACAATAAAACGCTCATAATTGCTTCAGAAAAGAGTTTGGCAGCACTGATATAACAATGACATTTTGGCTGTCAAATGTTTGCCAACAAAAACAAATCTAAATATTTCTTATTTTTTGTTATTACATTGAAAAGTTTATGTAAACGAAAATATTTGTTTTTCTTATACAATAATATTTTTTTTTTTTTATTAATTTTGAATTAACTTTCTTACAATGCCTTAATTAATAATAATTATAACAAACATTTTGTTATTACATTAAAAAGATTATGTAAACGAAAATGTTTGTTTTTCTTATACAATAATATTTTTTTTTTTATTAAGTTTAAATTAAGTTTCTTACAATGCCTTAATTAATAATAATTTTTGTGACAATTTAATTAATTTAAATATCCGCGAACTAAGCATATTTGTTGTTGCATTTTACATGGAAATTTTTTCTAAGCTAACATAGAGGGCACTAAAAACCACGCATATTATAACACCAGAAGACCAGTGCGAAAATTTCGCACAATCAATAAGGCTTTAAATTTTCAAATAGAATGTTTGAACAAAATAAATAAATTCTTTTTATTATTGATATGAACATAATAGAAGAATTTAATTTAAATATAATAGATATGCATTTAAGTGATCATAATATTTTTCTACTAAAATTTGATGCAATAAAAAAATTTCTTTGATTATTTTCATTCTAAATGTGTTTCGATTTTTTTTTTCAACCCCATTCGATTGACACACCAATAATATTTTTAACATTGATCGTTCCTAAACGAAATGTTACACAGTGTAACACTTTTAACAACGACATTTAATTTTTTTTTTTTTGACACAACAACAATAGTTAACATTTTATAGGAAAAGAACGCACCATTGTCATTTTGCCGATTTAGTGGAAAGTGTTTATAGATTTTAAAACGTTAGAATAGTGAAAACACTAAATAAAAAAGTGAAATAAAAGTTAACGTAGTGAATATTTGCAATACTTTATTTAAACAAATATGCGTTAAATCGTGTAAAAACATCTATAATATGGATTTTGCAATTTTTGCATCTCACGGCCTAATTGTGTCTCATATTCCACATGATGTTTTTGTTGTTTATTTCGTTTGAATAAAAGACCGTTGTCGTTGAGGTTGTAAATTTGACTCCCCGAGTTTCAAGAGACCTACCTGAAACTTACTTCAAGTTACTTCCAAAATGCATTACTCAGCTTTGACCTACTGATATGCATTCTGGAAATTAGGTTTTTAATTGTGTCCCACTGAATCATTGCGTCACATTAAGTATAACGCGAAACTGCTGTCGACGATGAATACCTATTTCATAAGTTGAGGTATGTTGACAACAGTTGTGACTCAGTGGGTCATGCCTTTCTAAGGTGGGATGTATTTCGAGCACAACATCCCTCCACCTTAGGAAGTTTAAGCCAGGTCTCCAGAAACTGGATTTATCGTTTTTTATTCTAAATTTAAATAATATTCGTTTTGACAAATTTAAATAGGTAAAAGAAAATATTGATTTTCTTATTTATGAAAAATGTATGTAAACGAAAATGTTTGTTTTTCTTATAAAATAATATTTTTTTTTTTTTATTAATTTTAAATTAACTTTCTTACAATGCCTTAATTAATAATAATTATAACAAACATTTTGTTATTACATTGAAAAGTTTATGTTAACGAAAATGTTTGTTTTTCTTATACAATAATATTTTTTTTTTTTTTTATTGATTTTAAATTAACTTTCTTACAATGCCTTAATTAATAATAATTTTTGTGACAATTTAATACATTTTTTTTTTACAATTTTTTTTTTTTATTTTTTTTGTTTTGTTAATTAATAAATTTTTGTTAACCTCCGGCAAATGTCAAACACGGGCTTTCTTCCCTTCTGAAAGCGTTGATATCATATCGGCGTGGTTCCCAATCCTGAGGGGTGGTAGCTTATGAGGGACATCCATTGGTGCACTTTTGTGCCTTATTCTTAGGGCTTCAATAAAATCAGTGTGATTGAGTTTTAGCTGCTGTATTTCCAAGCCCGTCTCCAATACTTCTTCGAATGGTATGCGAAGTTCCTTGGTGCTCACATCACACGATTTTTGTATCTTAAGTATCCCAAGATTATTGAAAGTTGGTGCGTAGTGTGTACCATCGCAGTTGAAATTTAGTACTAAAGGGTCTCTTAGTGTTAGAAGCCATTGGTTTGACGTAGACATCTTTATGATTGCTCCTTTTCTGGCTGGTATAGCGATATAATTGCAATTTTCCGATGACGTTGTTCCATGTTGAAGTAGTTAATGAGGGCATTGCGTGTATCTACAAAACAGAAACAAGGGGCTACACTAATACATACTGCAATCTCATAGTTAATGCTAATTTACAGAATAACCAAATTCAAAATCAAACAAATTTTTAATCTTTAAATACTTGAATAACTCTATAAGAAAATTTGTTCAATATTTTAATTTTTATTTTAAAAACAAATGTCTAACATTAAAAAATAATTTATAGCTAATTTTGAACAGAAACAGATTGTTATCAAATAACTTCTTATAAATTAATTTTGTATATATTTAAATTTCTTATGTATTTATTGAATTTTTTGAGGCAAATAGGTCCCTGAAATATATAGATTAGCAAAATAAAATAATAAAAAAATGCGTTTTTATTGAATTTAAATGAAGAAAAACAAAAAGGTAAAATACAATAATTTAATTTTCAAAAGAAATTTTTCTTGCCTACACGCTCAAGTACCCATCTATTTTCAACAAATAAAATAGTCAAGTCAAGTGCTAAGGCAGGACCCTGTGCAGCAAACGGTCGGTGTAAGACACTTACCTGAAAGCTCTACTCGAATGGCCAAAAATGGTAAGGCATGGATAAAGTTATTAATGCCTTTATTTTTTTTTACTTGCGATATACAGAGTGTCCCATTAACAATGGTCCAAACTGGCCAGTTCATGACCTATTAGATTTTGGTAACTTTGTCCGCACCGGAATCATGGCGGTTTTCCAGTAACGGCTATTTTTTGAAATTTGAAAAAACTTACTTTGAACCAGTTTTTTGCATGTCCATAATTGGTTTTTCTTTCTTACAATTTTTTAAATAAAACGTTGGCGAACAGTTTTACTAGTTTTATCAATTAAAATATTTTTCATTGGCATCACATTTGTCTACAATTCATTAGTTTATCTTGAACTTTGGCTAACTTAATTTTTGATAAGAATCTTCTGAAGAGCCCTCTGAAAAAAAATCGTATGGCTCAAAAAATTGTGTATTTTTCTGTTGTTTCTAAAAATGTATACAACTTGCCAAAAGCTATGCGTTGATAGAAAGTTAAAACCGTTTGAAACCAATCAAACAGTTTCAAAATCAAACAAAAATAAAACAGTTTTGTTGATATTTCGATAAAATTAGAATTTCACTTCCAATATAACTCCGAAAAAGCTGAATTTTGGTGGAGAGCTTCACTTGGATGTCTTACGTATTTCTTAAATAAATACCTTAAATTTGGACAAGGACTTTCAATTTTGTGTAGTGAAAGCGGAAAAATCTAGTATTTTTAAAAATTTCTCGAAAAACATCATGTTTTAAAGAAGTGCATTAGGAAAACTTGTAGCTTTTTGCGACAAGTTATTACCAATATCTTAACGGAAAAATTGTAAGAAACCGAAAACAATTACGGACAGGGTGAGCAAAAAACTGGTTGAAGCAAAGGTTTTTTTCAAATTTAAAAAAATAGCCGTTACTCGATAACCGCTATGATTCGGTATGGAAAAGTTACCAAATTCTGATAGATCATGGCCGTCATACAATTTTTTTTCGCCAAAAAGAAAAATAAAATTTTTCTCAAGAATGGCTCCGAGGATTTAGTTAAAAAAAATTTCAAATAATAAAAATAAGGAAATGCTACTTTTAAATAATTTGTTTACTTTCAAAAATTGGTTATTTAACCCCGGTACAACAATTTGATTGGTTTTCTCGAAAACAGTTAAGTTGAAATTTTTCATTTTTTATGGTAAATCTTCTAAGAAGTATAAACATTATTGTTAACCAAAATTAAAAAAAATTGAAAATTTATTAAAAAACTAATTTTTTTATTTTTGAAAACTAAATATTTTTGAAACGACTTGGTCAATATTTGTTAAAGTAGGTGTAAGGTAATTTTGTATTATTATGTAGAATATTTGAAAAAATCATGTTTCTAAATTCAATAATAACGGTACTTTCCATACAAATGTTAAAAAACCGTTCAGAAAAAACTTGTTTTTCTCAAAAACGGCTCCAACAATTTTGATAAAAAGATGTAGGTTTAATATTAAAGGTGTGGGTAATATTTTTATAAAAAAAATTGTTATTAACGGTACCTGGCATAGAACCTATTTTTTGGTTATGAAATTTCTCGTTAACCGCTCTAATGATTTTTGATTTTTTTCATGAAATCATATTTATCAAACAAATAAGATAAAAATAAATAAATAAATCGGGTGGCACAACGGCTCATGAAGAACCAGGGCCTAGTGACTAATAACTCGCAACCATTCCTGTGTGCGCCTTTTCGACAGGAGTGGAAGGGACCTACAATTTTATGCCGAATCCGAACGGCTAGACGAGAAGCACTCATTCGTGACAAGTGATACTCTTGGAGGGTTTGTCAATTCCTCGCAAGAGGCAGTTGCCCTGAAAAAAAACTTTTTAGTGTTTAGGTGGACGAGGCTGGGAAGCGATCCCAGACCTCCAGCGTGACAGTCGAACGCACTAACCATTACGCTACGGGCTACTACAAACAAATAAGATGGCATACTTTATTTTGAGCTCTAAACCTCAGTTTGATTTTAAAAGCGAATGGTTAAACGTCGGTGTGAGAATAGTGAATTAAGAGTTACATACTTGTGCTGTTTATAATAAAAGTATTAAAAGAAGAGTATCGTTTATGTAAAAACTTTTGACGAGCATTGTGATAACCTTAAGACTGTATTTAGAGGCTTCGAGAAGCACACTTAAAACTAAATCCAGAGAAATGTGCGCTTTTCAAGACCGAAGTTAAATACCTGGGACATATCATCTCATCCCAAGAAGTAAAGACTGATCCTGAGAAAGTTGACACTGTGAAGAATTGGCCAACTCCACAGGATAAACATCAACTCCGTAGCTTTCTTGATCAAGCCACATATTATCAGCGCTTTGTGAAGCACTTTGCTGGAATCGCTAAGAGCTTGCATCAACTTACTGAAAAGGGGAAGCCATTCAAATGGTCAGGTGAGTGCGAGAAAGTTTTCAGGAACAAACTACGTTTGTGTAATGCTCCTGGACCTGGACCTATCCGACTCCTGGCAGACCTTTCATCATCGACGCCGATGCCAGTAACGTTGGAATTGGAGCTGTACTGGCGCAAGTCCATGACGGAGAAGAAAAATGTCGTCGCCTACTACAGTAAGGTACTCTCGAGGCCAGAGCGCAATTATTGCGTTACCAGAAGGGAACTTTCAGGCTTTGATTTTGGCAACAAAGCATTTTCATAAGTACATCTATGGACAGAAGTTCCTCCTTTGAACAGATCATGGTGCGCTTAATTGGCTTCTGAACTTCAAAAATCTCGAAGGTCGTTTTAGCTAGGTGGATTGAGAGACTACAGACATACGAATACCAAATTCAACATCGGAAAGGAAACTTGCATACAAACGCAGATGCATTGTCTCGACGTCCGTGTAAACAGGACTGTAAGCATTGCACGCGTCAAGAAGAAAAGAAAACGGGAGCCATCCAGCGAATAAGGGCTGATCCCATTAACGGTTGAAGCAATGAAGAACTGAGGACTGCCTACCAAGAAGACTCGGATATAAAGCCCATTCTTGCATGGAAGGAACACGAAGAAAAACCAGAATGGATGACATCTCCGGTAGAAGTCGAGCTCTTAAAGCATATTGGCCACAGTCAGTAGCGTACGCAGGATTTGTTTGGGGGAGGGCTCAGTATTTTGGTTTTAAAGGTATCACAAAATAGCAAGCATAATTAAAGCCTTTCATATTATCAACCACCAGAAGTTTAATTTCAATAGAAAAAAAAAAAAACAAAAGGAAAAACACACAAAATACTCCCTACATTATTATGAAATGAATTTTACCTTTCTTTCTTTTTAAACAAATTTGGTTATTAAAATTCGGTAACAAAATTAAATCCGCTTCGTCATTTTTATTTGCAAATTTATTCACTCTCAAATTTATTAATTCTCTAACCGTTTAGCCGGTATCAGTTGTTTTGGGCCTCAGCGACATTTTAACCGTCTCAATGTGGAACTTAAATTATTTTTCTTAAATTAGGATAAAAATCCGGATTGCAAAATGGAAGCGACGCTTAAACTATTACGGGTATTGTATCGTCCGTTTTATCTTTTTTTAAGAATGAAACTTGTATCGTCAAATATTCTAAAATGACAAAAATCCATTTTATGGACTCGATTTAAACAACGTCAACGGTAAAATGGGTAGTTGAAAAGTGTATTCACATTTTAATAAATAAAATTTCCGTTTTTTCTTTAAATAAGCTCATAGCTATCATATATATTATTACTGTAGTCAAACTCCTTTTTTCTCATTTATAAAATAGTCAAATCCATTAAAATAGGTATCACTGAATAGGAATTTACACATACTCATGACATTGCACAAAAACTTTATTCTATTTTACAATATTTTCTATAAATTTCGGAATTTTCATATAATTCAATAAATGAAAAATTTGACATAAAGAATACCTCACTTTTAACCCATTGAATGAGTGAAAGAGAAAAATATTCATTACTTCTGTAATTTAAAATTCTCTTTTTTTTCGCTGCACCTTGAGTGAGTAGGGGAGAAACATTCTTTAGTTACAACATGCATAAATGAAAGAAACATATTTATCTTTTGTAATGTATAATCCTCTTTTTTCGCTTCCACATTGAGTGAGTGGTGGAGAAATATATTTGTTACTTCTTCTGTTGTTTGTAATCTTTTTCTTTTTGCATAAATGAAAGAAACATATTTATTAATTCTTTAATTTAACATCTTAGAAGAAGAAATAGAGGAACGGGCATATCGAGGAAAAAGTGAGGCTTTTTTCAAAACAGTGTTAGTTACACAAACACAAATGCATTCACACAGGGTCGGAATGCAGTGAGATAGCTAAATGCTGGGGCGTCCAAGAGAATTTTTAGCTGTGTTTTTGAAAGATGTATTTTTGAGATTTAAGTTTAATAGTAAAAAAGCTTATTAACCTAATTAAAAAGTTGAAATAAATGTAAATATAGTGAATACATGCAATACTTAATTGAAAAAAAAGTATATAACATATGCGGTGCTGCGTTAAATCCTGCAAAAATGTTGTGCTCGTAATACATCCCACCTTAGAAAGGCATGACCCACTGAGTCACAACTGTTGTCAACATACCTCAACTTATGAAATAGGTATTCATCGTCGACGGCAGTTTCGCGTTACACTTAATGTGACGCAATGATTCAGTGGGACACAATTAAAAACCTAACTTCCAGAATGCATCTCAGTAGGTCAAAGCTGAGTAATGCATTTTGGAAGTAACTTGAAGTAAGTTTCAGGTAGGTCTCTTGAAACTCGAGGAGTCAAATTTACAACCTCAACGACGACGGTCTTTTATTCAAACGAAATAAACATAAAATTGGCGCAGCCGGTTCGCGAACCGATAATAAAACTAAAAAAAAAAAAAGTTTCTAATAAAGAAAACGCGGGTTTAAATATTAAAAACATCTTTTAATAAAAATTTATAAAAAGTACGAGTGCTAAGATATAGATACATACATATATGTAGATACATTGTACGATTCAATAACAGAAAACGCGATTTTGTGCAGTGAACAGAAGACTTTTTATATTAAAACAAAAAAAAAAAAATAAACAACTGGAAATACGATCCATCAAAAGAAAGAGGTAAGTATAAACTTCATTTCAATTTTTTTTTCTCCGATAAGTTCATATTTACATACATATGTATATATGTTATTCCTTTCAAGAAAATTTATTAATTATTATTATTTGCCTGGGTTTTGCCTGTTTAAATTTATATTATTTTTATATTTTGTATAATTACATACATTATATAGGTACAAGGTAATTTTTGTTATACCTACCTGTTTCCCTTTTATTATTTTAATTGTTTGCCTTGATTTCGTCTGTTGGGGTAGGTTAAGTCTTTGGCTCCAATTTTTTTTGTCGTATTTTTTTTTAGTTCATTGTTAACCACAAAATAAAAAAAAAAAAAAATAGATACTAAATAGCGTGATAGTTTTATGGCAACAGGCGGAAGGTCTAATCTTCAATTGACAGAAGAAATACAACAATTGAAAAAACAAATTAAAGACCAGGGTGAAGAAATACAAAATTTCAACCAACACCTGTTGCGTGAACTTAAAGCAATCACAACCAGGGAAGTGTACTCCCTTATTTACTCCCAGTTAAGTATGCAGTGGGGTAAATTTACGAGGCTTGAGACTACGGACTCGATACTAACTGAGTATTCAGAGGCAGTGCAAAGGCTCCAGGATAAAAAGGAAAGAGAAATCCAGGAGCTAAGAGCTGAACTGAATAATATTCAAAAGATTAGATTGAGTTTTGACCGTAGTCAGCTTGAAGCTGAAAACGTAAACGAGCAGGCCGAACAAGAAATTTCGAGATTAAACTTCGAAATCGAAATTCTTCGGTCTAACCTCAAGAAAGCAAACAGTAAGCTTAAAGCTTCATTAAAAACTGAGGAGGACAAGGAGATCAAGCTAGGGAAGTTGCGCGGTTTGGAAGTAAAATATATAGCCAAGATAGAGGGTTTGGAAAAAAAAGTAACTAACCAAAATAAAAAAATTGGTTCGTTGCAATTCCCGAAGTTTTTAGATACGGTTGAAGACAACTCCAAGACAATCATATCTCACGAAAAATTGCCAAGATTGTCGCCCAACTCGTCCCACAGTTCTCTGGAGCAAAAACTCCCAACTTGTCGGGACAAGTTTACGAATTTCTGAATGCGTGCTCTTTGGGACTGAAATGTATTGACACCCCAAACGAACAAATTTACTTGTCAATATTATCGACAAGATTGGTAGGAGATGCTTTTGAGCTGATAAGGGCAAACAAACCTGGTTCCTTAAAAGAATTTGAAACTCTTATAAAAGGCACATATCTTACTGCAAGAACGTTAGATAGTGTGACTAACGATATACGACAGTCGCACCATTTAACGACAGAAGATATTCATGCTTTTGCTAGACGTCTGACAAGTCTCCAGACAAAGGCAAACGACATTATTGACGCAAGCTATCAGAATTCTGATTCTGTAGCTCTCAAACGGGAACTGAAGAACTCGGTTGTCACCAGTTTCAAGATGGGGCTACTGGATTCAGCTTTGCGTCAATTTATGCTAACTGTCAGTGGGAATGATTTGCAGATACTGGCAGACACGGCACTTAAAACATCTCTTCTTCTTTACCCCCAATACTTCAATAACCCGTCTATGTTTTATAGTACCCAACCTCCTAGCCAATCATTTGCGATTAACCAAATGAGTTATAGCGCACCACAACCACAGCAACATCAACAACTTCCCCAAACTAACCCTTTTTGGGCAGGTAATTATCCTGTTAAAGTGACATCGTCAGAGATAATAAAGTGTGTTTTTTGCAACAAATCAAACCACACATATGCAGATTGCAGAAAAAGGAAGAACACTCCATACTGTGAATCCTGCCAAGCATATGGCCATGCCCAGGGAATAGGTTAAAAAACCTATTTCCCCACATCCTAGTTCAATTTATACAAATGCCAAAAGTGAACCAAATCCATCCATTCCCCCAAAATTAAAAGATAAAAATGCCCAAAATAAAAATTCTAGGAAAAAAAGGGAGCGGTTTCCCGATAAACTTCTTACTTCAAAAAATAGAATTGAAAACAAAATTCAACCAGTTCAAAAAAAAAGTGGTCTACCAAAAACTCCTAGTAAAACTTTACAGTACAAGTTTATGAGCAAAGCCCTGTATCTTATAAATTTATTCATTATAGGATACTATTTGGTTTATCAATTTTCTTCAGCAACCTGCAAGAAGTTCATTCATTAAACAAAAAAATAAATTTTTCGATATAAAGAGGAATAGACTCTACTTGTTAAAAAAACTGAGTAAGAATGATGTTTTTATTGACCTAGCTATGCCAGAGGCAAAAAAGGTAAAATAACTTTATTAGTTGACACAGGTGCAGACACTAGCCTTCTGAAGCGGAGTGTTCTGAAAAAGAACACGAAGATATCCTCAAAGGAGATAAGAAATTCGGGTGGAGCATTTGGTGGGAATAGCACCACATTAGGGACAATTCAATCCAATAAATGTTTAGGAAATAATTATTATTTAAGACGGCATATAGTAGATGGCCTAACTGACATACCCGCAGATGGTATTATAGGCAGAGATATACTCTGGAACCGTACGATAATTGACTCCGTAGCCAAAACGATAAAGTTTTTGGACAAAAACAAGAAGTTGATTTCAGAGTGCTCATTTAAATACCCATCTAAGCCAAACAAAAATATAAATTGGACCAAGCAATCCAAATTCAAAGAGATAGAACCCCGAACTCAGACTATTGTGAAGCTGAAAGTAAATACTGGATCACGTGACGTTCTTGTTCAAAGTGAAGAAGTAAAACCAGGAATTTATCTGGCTAACACAATATCGAGGGTAAAGGAGGGGCATCTATTTATATCCATAATCAATTCTACTGACAAACCTTTTACTTTACCCAAGGACTTCGCACCTAAGTTCCAAAACTTCAACAAGTTCCGTGTCAAATGAAACGATAAGTTAAAGCGCACAGTACTCAGTATAACGAAGCAAGAACCTAATGAACGGATCTCAAAACTTCTTTCAAAACTTAAAACAGGTACCGATTTAAACAAGGAAAAAAAATGTTCAATCGAAAATATTATCATTCAATTTAACGATATTTTTATTCTGGAAGGTGATCCGCTAACGCATACGGATATTTTGCCACACCTATAAACCAGAAGCAGTATCGTCTACCTCAAATAGCCAGGGATGAGATACATAATCAGGTCAAGCAAATGCTACAAGATAAAGTGATCTCCCCGCGCAAGTCACCATGGAATTATCCTCTTTTGGTCGTCCCAAAGAAACCAGGTTCCGATGGCCAAAAGAGATGGCGAGTTGTGGTAGATTTTAGAAAGCTAAATGAGGCTACGATTAAGGACGCATTTCCTCTGCCGAGAATAGAAGATATTCTTGACCAGCTAGGAAACTGCCGCTACTTCTCAACTCTTGATCTCGCCAGTGGTTACCACCAATTGCTGATCGATAAGCAGGACCGAGAAAAAACTGCTTTTAGCACAGGGTTGGGACATTATGAATTCAATAGAATGCCTTTTGGTTTAACAGGTGCCCCAGCGACCTTCCAAAGAATAATGAACTATATATTAACAGGTCTCCAAGGAATAGACTGTTTTGTCTATTTGGATGACATTGTTAATTATAGCACAAATTTAAATTCACATTGTGATAAGTTGGTCCGCATATTTTCAAAATTAAGAGATTATAACCTCAAACTCAACACTGAAAAATGCAATTTTTTGTGCAAAGAGGTCGTCTATTTAGGTCATATTTGTTCTGAAAATGGTGCAATACCAGACCCTTCGAAAACGAGTTGCGTGACAAATTTCCCAGTCCCGAAAAACATAAAAGAAGTTCAATCCTTTTTAGGATTCGCAAGCTACTACCGAAAGTTTATAGCTAACTTTGCCAATTTAGCCGCGCCAATTAATTGTTTGTTAAGAAAAGATGAGGCATTCAAATGGACTAAGGGGCACCAAAACTCTTTCGAGCAGTTGAAATAAGCCATTACGTCACCCCCAGTTCTGATCTATCCAGACTTTGAAAAGCCATTCATCTTAACAACCGATGCAAGTAACGAGGCTTTGGATGCCGTGCTGTCACAGGGCGAAGTTGGTAAAGATAAGCCTATAGCTTATGCAATTCGGTCATTGAACTCCTCGGAAAAGAACTACTCAACGATAGAAAAGGAACTTCTGGCTATTGTATAAGCTACAAATAATTTTCGTACGTATCTGTTAGGTCGCTCTTTCACGGTATATACAGACCATCAGCCACTCAAAGGGGTATTCCATGTGAAAGACCCTACTGCTCGTTTGATAAGATTCCACAATAAACTTTCGGAGTACGATTATAAAATCGAATATAAACCCGGGAAGGTGAACACAAACGCCGATGCGCTGAGCCGTATACCCTAAGAAAGTGTAGGAGAGCAATGCCTGGCAGTCACACGAGCACAAGCACGTAAAAACGTCCCCGACACTTCTGACGTAACTTCAAAAAATGACATACCAGTGACTACCACTCAATCTCAATCTATCGAGCAGGGGCGTATACAGCTTTAGTTCTTGGGGGGGGTCATGCCAAAAAAAATAACACAAACTAATATTTGCTTAAAGTCAAGTGCCTTATATTTTTTTTTTCGTATTTTACTGTGCGTAGCTATATAAAAGAAAAGGGAAAAAATCTTAATTAACTATACTAAAGGGTTTTCCAATAGGGACGGGTTGATTTTGACAGCTTGTGACGGCCATATTGTTTCTTTTTTTTTCGGTCAAAATATCCTCTTTAAATCAGTTACTACAGACAAATCATCATGGTGAGTAACAGCGTCGAGCAACACATGCAAATGATGTTTTAGAGCAGTTAGAAGTTTTTCCCAATTTTGGTCGAAAAATCTTCTTTAGCGATGAGGCTCATCTTTGGATGAATGGGTACGTGAAGCAAAATTGCCGGATTCGGGACGACACTAATCCACGCGAGATTCACGAGGTGCCAATGCATCCAAATAAAGTTTCTGTTTTGTGTGGATTTTGAGCTGGATGCCTGGAGGCGTCATCGGTCCGTACTTCTTCGAAAATGATGCTGGCCAGGCCATCACCATCAACGGCGATCGCTATAGGTCGATGATCACCAACTTCTTGTGGCCTAAATTGTGCCACACAGCTTAAGACACAATCGATATTCTGCACAAGCGGTTTCATGGCATGGTTATCTCGCGCCGAGGCGACGTGAATTGGCCACCAAGATCGTGTGATTTGAACCATTTGGACTTTTTCTTGTGGGGCTTTCTTAAGTCCCAGGTCTATGAGAATATGCTGCAAACCACCTCGACCCTCAAAGACAACATAATCGATGCCATCGTTCAAATTCAGCCTGATTTATTTGCCATAGTAATCGAAAACTGGACCTTTCGAATCCGCGCCAAGCAGCCAAGGCGGGGGCGGCCATTTGAACGATGTTATATTACTATAATAGGGCTCTCAAATAAAGATAAAACCTTATTGATATCTTGTTTTATTCAATTTTTAAATCGACCCGCCCTTAATGGGAAACCCTATAATACAATACCTTTGTTAAAAATAAGTTAAAAAAATTTAAAATCGTTCATATCGTTAAAAATCAAAAGTCAGCGTGAAATAGCTGTTACGAATGAAATACTACATATTCACTACGCCAAGTCAGGCAATTTCGTTGAAAATATATATTTCGAACTGCCAAAGCCAATTCAAAATGAAATGAGCTACCTATAGAAACAAATTAACAAATTTAAGATGAAAACACTTTTTTGGTATTTGCAAAGTTGACTCATTTTTGGTTCCAAAGAAAATTAAAATAAACAACTGAGTCGAACGAACCTTTATTGGCTGGACCAGTGACCGCGCTCTTCGTTTTTATTCCTGACTGTTACATTTTTTATTTCGGAGGGCCTCAGCAACAGCATACAGCAATCTCCAGTTGCTTGACCAAAAAAAATCAGTTAAGCTAGCTGTCAAAATACTGAGGAAAAAAATTTTTGGATTCGCTTGATCATTTGTTTTCAATTTTATTCAGAATTTATTTTAATCCTATCAAAGTTTTTATTTCAGCGAATTGAAGTTGCAGGAAAAATTAGTAAAATATCATAGATACTGTGCACTGTTTTCTGTTTCTTTATTTTAGTAAATAGATATCTATAAATATTCACTACTGAAAATGAAAACAATAGCTCTGATTTTCAAAAATGACCACTTGTGTAAATTGCTCTTTTTACAATAGTGGAAAAACTAAAATACATTACATATTCGTATTACAATTGAATACAAAGATTCGTTTTCGTTGCGTTTCAAGAAAAGTGTGAACAAATTTCACGAGTGATTTTGATATGCCTCTGATTTGAAAAAAATGTATGTCTCTTAGACTGCCACCGATGGAAAAGTGAAAGGCACCTTACAAAATAAATATGTACATCAAATATACCTAATCTTTTTATCTTTCTTACCAGCCTTTCTGATAAAAATAATGGACAAAGTTGTTAAATTCTACGAGCTTAGTCGCTTTTCGTCAATAATTCCATCCGACTGGTCAAATGGTTCACCGCAAGGAGTTCCAAAAAATCTCCTTTACCATAGCTATTGGCTTTAGCATTATGGGATTCATAGGTTACTTTGTAAAAGTAATCCACATCCAAATCAATAACAGTATTTTTCGATCGTAAATGTTGAATAAGTGCAAACAAAATCCTTTCATAATAGCTCAAGTAGGACACTAGTGCATATTTTGGTGTAAATTCATGAATTTTGGTGCAAAATTGAAGATACATTTAGTATTTTGGTGTATTTTTCAAAATACACCGGTAATAAAAATACACCATTGTATTTTCTGTGCGAAATTTCATAATTTTTTTTAAATTCGGTGTACAAAATAAATCGATTATTAGCTGTTTTTATAATACACCATTAATGGTGCATAAAATTATTCCATTCTGAAACCAACCAAATTGGTATATGTTTTACACTATATTTCGTAGATAAAATACACTATCTGAACTGGGCAACTACATTTTGGTGTAGGATTTAAACCCCGTAGAAACTAAATACACTAAATTACATAGTATGAAAAATAAACAAGAAAACATTATTGAACTTTTTTAGTCGCCATTGGATTGATAACGAGCTAACACTACATTTATTGATTAGCAACAGTGGCGGATCCAGGGGGGTGGCTATAGGTGCTAAAGTCCACCCCACAGGCGGTTCTTTAAATTTATTGAAATATAGAAATCAGAATCAGGAGTCAGAAAAAATAACGAGGCTGGGGCTACGCAATTTATATGCTACGTATTTTTTTTCTAAGCCCCAAATTAATTAGGTTGGGGTTGAATTATGAAGGGAATTGTACAAAAAACAAGTTCGGGGCTACGGATAATTGACAGAAAATTGGGACGAAAAAAAACAGCTCGCGAGTAAGGCTTGACAAGAATTGGACAAAAAACGTAGTCGGGGCTAAGCAAATAATTCCTTTAAAACTTACCTTATTCCAGAAAGTGTTTGTGCTTGACTCAAGGGACTGTCAAGTCTAAGTTGGGGCTAAAGCTTTAAGAGATAGTTGAAAAAACGGGTTCGGGGCTTAACAATTAACATGCCAAATGAAAAAACAATTCACCCAAAGAACTTCGCTAACTTTACAAAAAAAACGAAATTGGGGATAAACCCGTGGAGAATTTGGGAACAACAAATCAAAATCTGAGTTTTCTCTGGGCACTCAGAAAATCATGCGTGTGAATATTTGCAATCTCTCTGGACTGACGTGCAAATTTATTGACAGATTTTTTCTTCTGGTGGTTCAAAGCTGATGCTCTGTCATTTTCTTTTAGTCAAAACGTCAAAATCTTGGCAATCCGACCAATAGAACTCAAGATATTAGGTTTTCAAGCGAACCTTAATCGATTTTTTTGGAGACTTTGTTTTGTTGATTTTTTGTGTTTTATAATTCTCCAAGAAAAAGACGATAAGGTCCTCTTAAAAAGCTTATATTTTGACTTCTATGTTTTGACTTAAATAAAATGACAAACTAAACTGGATAATCGCTATTTTCAAACCCCCGCAAAAGGCTGAAAAAGAAACCTGCCAGAATGTTGTTTTTGATACCGCGATATATGCACCTAGAAACCATCATACTGATATTTTGGTTATCATTCCACTCCCAAAATTTGCTGCCGGCTCTTAGGCTATGAAGCTTAAATCGCAGAATACATTCGTTTAACTAGAACTACAGAATTATCTTAGTTCAAGGTTTACTTTGAAATCGAATCAAGTGCTGAACTTATGTTTAAACATAAATTGTAGTTTAACTTGTGAAACTGGCCATTAATGTCTCAAACTGTATCTACCAAGCCCCCCGCCATAGCCAAATCCTAGATCCGCTACTGATTAGCAACAGTTATTAACAAAAAAATGAGTAGCTCTAAATTTAAAAATTATTTGAAGTGTTATTGTAGAAAAAAAAACTTTTAAAAAAAAATTAAATAAAACTATGCAACCATTGAATACACTACACAGAGCATAGTTGTAATTAATACTTCTTTTTTTTTGGTGAAATATGCACCATTGATGACACCACACAGAGAATGGGTCTAGTAAATACACTATTTTGGGAGAACTTGCTAAATTGAATACACCACTCAGAGTATTAGCCCGTAGCGTAATGGTTAGTGCGTTCGACTGTCACGCTGGAGGTCTGGGATCGCTTCCCAGCCTCGTCCATCTAAAAACTAAAAAAGTTTTTTTTCAGGGCTACTGCCTCTTGCGAGGAATTGACAAATCCTCCAAGAGTCTAGCCGTTAGTATTCGGCATAAAATTGTAGGTCCCTTCCATTCCTGTCGAAAAGCGCACACAGGAATGGTTGCGAGTTGTTAGTCACTAGGCCCTGGTTATTCATGAGCCGTTGTGCCACCCGATTTATTTACTCAGAGAATAGGTGTAATAATACTCTATTTTGGTGAAATATGCACCATTGAATACACACAGAGATTGAATGTGTGTAATGTATACACTATCTTGGTAGAATTTGCACCATTGAATTCACCACACGGAGAATAGGTGCAATTAATACTCTATGTTGGTGAAATATGCACCATATTGAATACACCAAATATAGAATGGGTGTAATTAAAATATCGTTTCGCAAGAAGATATAAGCATTTAAGAAATTAAAAAAAAAATATAAATGTATCTACATTATGTAAATATTAATAAATATTTTTTTTACTTCGTATGAGCCAATTTTGTTTATGTTTTGAATAAACTTTGACATTTACTACACCATTTAGAGTAAATTAAACACACTGAAAACTATTCATAGATATATTTTCCACAATTGTGCATTTTTTTCATTGCACTTTTGACTTGGTGCATTTTTTATATCAATTTCTTGAATTGATACACATCAGTGAATATTTTGCACAGTTTTCAGCAAAATAAATGTACTGAAAATAGAATATTGCATATAAATGTGTCAAATGGTCGATATTTTTCTTGTTTTTCTACATTGGTGCATTTTTTGTTCTAGATTCAGGAATTAGTGTATTTTTTGGGCGGAAACCATATTTTCAAGGAATATTTATGTAAAAATGTAATTCCACTGGCCGCCATTTTTAAAACAAAGACAATGATTAATTATTTTATTATATTTTTCAAATGAAATATACCATTTTTTTGGTATTTCTGATCCTTTTTTAACAGTACGTATTTAAAAAAAAATACCAACAACCAACAAACTATGAATTTTGAAAAATTAATTTTCACGCATCGATTTAGAAATCTTTAATTAATTAAAATTATTAAGGCGCTCGATTTTTGGATGGTGTAGGACCAAAAATTAGTCGACAGAATGTACTTCGTTTTGAAATTAGACACTCGAATTCATAGTAATTCATGATTTTATTGCGTCCGTATTATGTATTAGCATCATAGAAAGTTCAGAATTCTTTCACATACATTTTAAACTTCGGTGTATATAACTAAATAAATTCTGAGTTTTGGATTTTTGTACACTAATGGTATATTTTATCTATCAATCATGTGTATTTTTTACACTCCTGGGAATGATTTTCCACCTTAAAGTGGTGCTAATTGTTTACGATTGAGGTGTATGATTTGAGCTCAGTTTCAGAACATAATATACACCTCTGGAGTTTAATTTATTTAGTAACCAGGACAATTTGTATACCACAAGCACAATTTAAATACCAAAAAACGGTCTAATTTGTGTACAGCCGGTGTTAATTTTAAACGAGAACGCGGTATAATTTACACTGAATCGAAATTAAATGTTCGAAAATTGCACCAAAAAGTGGTGTATCATTTATATTAAAAATGTATATCACGAAAGTGCAAAATATACCCCAAATATTTTGGTGTATTTTGGAATTTTGTGCTACTTGAGAGGTTTTCATCATAGTTTTATATATTTATGTCTTTTATCGTTAACATTAATATTTTTTGGTTAGAATAACTATAAATCGAAAGTTATCACTTTTTTTGCTTTTAAAAAAAATCTGTCATACAAACAAAACAATTTCTGTATGTGTGTTTAAAGATTTTATTTTCAGAAAAAAAAAATATTCTTTTTTTGAAAAACCTATTAGTTTTTACTTTACTGAGTGAAAATTTGGTAACAACTCCGCACTTTGATTTCTGTTTGGTTTAACAGGTTTTGGCTGTCATCTCAAAACGGAAACTAGCCTATGCATATATTTTAAGATTTGAATGCATTATCATATTATGAGAAGTTTGTTGTTATGTTAAATTTGAGGCACGAGGAAGAAAATCAAAGTATCATCGATTGACTACAAAATAACGTAGGTATTCCATTGCCATGAAAATTAAATTTCTTATTGAATTGAAGTTACCAACATTCAATTTCTCTATTGAATTCTAAATTATCAATCGAAAATCCTACTAGCTTTCTAAGTAACCAACTTTCTTTTTTTTTCTATGTGGTTACTAAATAATTATTTCAGATCAACAAAATAATCTTGAGTTCTCGGGGGGGGACATGACCCCGTGACCCCCCCCCTGTATACGCCGTTGCTATCGAGTTCCTAAGAGATCGAGAAGACATTGAAACAATCTTAAAAGATTTTCATAATTCGGTACTCGGTGGGCACCAGGGTAGAAAAAAAACATTGGCACGCATAAAGCAAGAGTACAAGTGGAAGGGCATGGCAAAAGATGTTAAGGACTTCGTCAAAAAATGTCCACAGTGCCAAAAAAAAAGTGTTCTCCTGCCAACAAATTGCCTATGGTGATAACTGACACTCCATGTTTACCTTTTGATAAGGTATAAATGGATATTGTGTGTGGTCTTCCTGTTTCACACTCGGGAAACAGATATATTTTAACTTTCCAGGACGATTTGACCAAATTCATGGATTGCGCAGCTCTCCCTGATATGAAAGCTTCGACTGTGGCTCGAGTGTTTTACGAACAAATCGTGACAAGGTATCGAATTCCAAAAGTACTAGTCACGGACAATGGTGCTAACTTCACGTCTAACATTTTTTTGCAAACATGCAAGTTACTAGGCGTGAAGAAACTCCACACCACAGCATATCACCCTCAAGCAAATGGTTCATTTGAGAGAAGTCATCGGCCCCTAGCCGAATATTTGAGATCATTTGTGGCAAATGACGAAAGAAACTGGGACCAGTGGTTAAGACAAGCCATGCATGTCCATAACAACTCAGTCCACACCTCAACACGATTGACTCCTCTGAATGCTCTTTTTGGTTTTAAGTTCGAAATGCCAACTAACTTGAGTAGAAAGCCCACTCCATTGTACAACGCAGATGACTATAATGTACAGCTTAAACATCAGCTTGGAGTGGCCCACAAGTTAGCTAATGAGAATCTTAAGAAAGCTAAGATCAAATCAAAAGATTGCTATGACAAGGGAGCAAAAGACATTACTTTTAGGGACGGACAAAAGGTTCTGTTAAAGAACCCCGCAAGGAAAAACAAATTTTCTGCTATATGGTTAGGTCCTTTTGATGTCGTATCACCAAGTAATAATGTCAACACGAGAATAAAAATGGGCAACAGGATTAAAAGAGTACATAACAATCAACTCAAACCATTTTTCCTATGACGACCATTCGCACTAGTTTTTTTTTCGTACACCTTTAGAAGTATGTTTTAAAAAAAGAACGTTTTACATCGTGTAAAATTGAAAACAACATTGCCAACAGGGACACGGAGAACCCCCTCCTGCAATTTAGTTTTCTATGGTTTAACTTACAAAATTTAATAAATGTTTTAAGCAAAGTAATCAACATTTTCTCTTATTTCAGATTACCCAGATGTCTTATTAAATTTTTGACATTAAATAGTATAATTTCAATTTTAAATACAACTAGTTGTATTATACCTCTATTAATTAAACTAAATCAAAGTCAATATATATACAATGTTATATTATATTAAATAATATTCCAAGAGATATCTACATAAAAAACAAAAAAAAAAAAAACAAAACTGATTATGTTAGAAAAAATATTTTTATCAATAATTGTTTGTCTCGCGGCAAATGTCATTTTCATCGAGGGAATAAGTTCTCCGCCACCACAGCCACCTTTTAAATTTCAAGAGCTATCTCCATCCCCCGCGATATTCGAGAGAGTTGGGAACGCACTATTCTACAAGAATACCTGGACGATCTTCACAAAGATGACCCCTATGGATCCTACTACAGTGTTGAATTTTACGGACATATGTGACGGTGAAGTTATTAAACTGTGTTCAACCCTTGGCTCAGACACTTTCCGACAGTCCTGTCATTTGATGATAAACGAGGTACGAGTACTCACCAATAATTTGCGACTTAACAACATACATTTGCAACACGTTTTTGCTCATCGCCGAAACAAACGGGCATAAGACGTAATTGGCCACTTTACCAAATGGGCTTTCGGTACCATGGACAGCGAGGATTCTGGTACTATTTACAAGCAGCTGCGAATTATGAGAGGAAACGACAAACAAACTCTTGACCTGATTCGCAAACAGATCACGGTGATGAACTCAAACTTTGATATGTTGAACAAACCGGTGGAAAAGGTTATGATGGAGGTTGAACAAATAGCGACTAACCTCAACAACATAAGTGCAGAATTCAATCAGTTTACCGGAGCAACAAATAATGAAATCGTTTCTCTTCAAATTAAAACTAGAATAAACGAGTTAATTGTATTCATTATTGCCAAACTTCTTGAAATACAAAACTGACAGATGACAGAACTATCGATTGTTAATGAGCTTTTCCAACAAAAGCTACATCCGTTCATCTTTGACACTAGTAATCTTGCAGAGATACTAGATAAAATAAAACGTATATCGAAACCTTAGATGGTTTTCCAAGATCTATTTGTACTACACCAAGCAGCTACACTGTCTACATATAATGAGATGGATTCGATCATCATTAAGGTATCAATCCCATTGCCAGAAATAAACCTGTTCGACATCCGGAAAATTTACCCTATTCCCACAAGACTGAATTCCAAATGGGATCTCCTTTTGGAAGTGAATACCGAATTCATTGCTGAAAACCAGGGGCTGTATGTTGATATGTCAAAAGAAGAGTTTGGAAGATGTATTTATGTTAGTTTCAATTCTACAAGTTCGGTGTGGGGGGGGCTTGCAGTTTCTAGATCCATTTTGAGACCTTAAGTAATAAAATTTGCTTGTCCGAAGATAAATTTTATAATTTATAACAAATAATAGAGATCAGTTTAGGTTTAATGCAAGACCGTACTCAAATTTAGTCGAACTAAACTTCACGACAACGCGGCAAAACATTATTTTTTATGAAATTTAAGGAGCTATATCGCACTCAGCGGCAGCTGAACTTTATACAAATTCATACGAATTCGTGTGAAATGTAGTTCCGATGCAGTGCAGTTGCGGCGATTGCGGCCTAAACTTTAAGGCTCAAGTATTTTTTTTTTCCTTTTCCTTTAATGATATCCATTTTTTGTGTGCCTTTATATCCGCTCCTGTTGCGCTTCAAAATGTTTTCAATACAAAGTACAATAACAATTATTCATAATTGCTGTAGCGGAGATAGAAGCAAATTCAAAGGCGCACAATAATTTTTAGCCATATATGCTTGAACCACGCGTACAAATTCGTTTATTTATATTATTTAAAAATTGAGTAGGTACCTACATTATGTAGTTATATTTTTAAATTAGCTGTGGGTATGTTTTGAACTTCCCATTTTTGACATGATTTGAAAACTGTTTTTAATTGGCTAGTTCAGAAAAATTATATTTAAGTGTTCGTACTGGCAAAAGCTCATACTTGTGCTTTGACACGGTATTAGTCCTCTAAGATCTCATTTTTCCTGAATTATCGAAATCAAAGAGAAACTATTTTGTTCAAAATGACACTTTACGACATAAGACAAAGCTGCTCTAAGAAATAAGCCGCGGCCCAATTATGCCAACGTGAATGAGTTTTCGTGTATACGCTGCATACGCTTTATAGGTATTCATGCTAAAAAAATATGTCGACAAATTTGCACGTCATTCTAGAGTCTAGAGGTATTGCAAATATTCATTTGCTTTTGCATGATTTTCTGAGCGCGCACAGAGAAAACTCACGCTTTTGGAATTTGGCTCCTTGACTAGAGAATTTCTATGTTTTGTATGTACCTTTCAAATTGCCTTGGACCTTTCAAATTTTGAAAACGTAGCCCCAAAAATTTCTAAGCCCAGCCAAGGCCGTAAGAAACAATTCCTGTTGTATTAAACATACACTAAACTTGACATCCCGTTGTTCTCCAATGGTTTAAGCCACAAATGCGTTTCTTTCGGTAAATTAGCTTTGTTTTTAGTATATACAGTTGGGGCATTTGACACGTTAATGTAAAGCCTCGACCGTTTTTATCTCTTTTTACTTATCTCTTCAAGCCTTAGCCCCAACTTCGGACTTTGACAGTTCCTAGACTTGAGCCCCCAAAACTCTCTGGAACAAGGTTAGTTTTTAGGAAGTAAGTTGCTTAACCCTGGCTAGGTTTTTGTCCAATATTCTCAGACCTTATTGCGCCAAAGCTGTTTTTTTTTGTTCCAATTTTCTGGGTTTAATTTTTAGGGAAAGATTGTCGTTGCATTAAAAATATCCATATTCATAGCACCCAACTTAGTTTTTGTCCAATTCGCTTCAGGCTTCAGCCCCAATCTTAGGACTAAGAAAAAAAATTACATAACATGTATGCAAATAGTTCAGCCCCAACAACGTTATTTTGTTCATCAAATTTTATAGCTTAACAATATTTTAGACGGAATATAAAATTCTACACGTTGTAATGTATTGCTTTCTATATTTCAAGTTATTTTATGATTTGGCTATGGGGGGGCTTTAGCCCCTATAGCCACTTCCGCTACTGCTCATTCCTTATAATTTGGTTGACCTCATGAATTTGTAACTTAAATTTGTTTCTTTCTAATTTTAAAATTTTAGCTCCATCAAAATCAAAAGAATGTCCATTTTCCTTTACATAATCAGCTATATTTTTGTTGACCGATCCATCGTTAACTTTTTGACATTCGTTTTTGTGTTGACCTATTCTTGAGCCAAGTTTTTGAATAGTTTCTCCTATGTATGTTTTTTCGCAAGCGTTGCATTTTACAGAGTAAACTAATCCACTTTTGTTGGCTTCATTAAACAGTGGATTAGTTTACTCTGTAATAAGATGCAGTATTGATAAAGCCCAGTATTTCACCTCTGGCCTTAAATATTGTTGATATTAGATCCAAACTGTATCGATCGTGAAAATAATTATTTTATCCAAGATCATGATGAACCAGCTTATTGGTTACTCTAAATTGTTGAGCTTATAGTTTAAACAATTAATGAGTGTGTTCTTCGATAATCATTAGTAATTTCTCAAGATTAGTTCTCAGAGTCAGGCTTTCTCCCAAAATATCAATATTTTGTTCGTTTCTTAGTCTCAACCATTCACTGTAAAACTGTTGGTTTCGACTTATTAAGTGCTTTGCTACAATTTTCGGTAGTCTTTGATCTGACATTTTCAGTGATTTCAAGATATACAGAAAATGTATCCTCAGCGTAAAAATATATATTGGGGGCAGCCCAGTTTCTAAATGCAGCATGTATGTAGGTGTGCTTCATGGAAGCCTAAACATTTTCTTTATGAAATAACGCAGTAACTTTTCCACCTCTTCATACTGGAAGACACCCCATATCTGCGCTGCGTAACACATGATGGATCTCACAAGCGCTTCAAAAACTTTGTATTTAGTACTTGTTGCTACATTCTTTTTGCTAAAGATACCTTTTCAGTTGCAGTTAATTGCTTTCTTTGACTCTTTTAATTATTCTTCAAGATGCTGTCTGTAAGATAGCCTAGGTGTGATTGTAACTCGAAGATATTTGTACTCTCTGACTTTTTCGATTTCCAAATTTTGTCAAGTCCACTTTTCAGCATGTGCGTATCTCCCAGTTCCATTTCGAAATATCATGATTTTCGACTTGCTGATATTTACTTCGAGATTCCACAAGATGCAGTATTGATAAAGCTCGTTTATCATCATTTGCATCATGGTAGGAGTCTGAGCAAATAAAACAATGTCGTCAGCGTAGAGAAGAAGTTTGATACTGATCCCATTTAAATCAATTCCTCCCGGCAAAAATGTAGCCAGATCGTCCAAAAATATTGAGAATAAAAGAGGGCTTAGAAGACATACTTGTTTTACTCCTGAGTCCGTTCGGAACCATTCCGAGAGTTTGCGTCCGTCCCAAACTGCAGTGTTATTTTCTTCGTAGATACTTCTAATTATTTTAATCATTTTTGATGATAAGCCAAGGTTGCTAAGTTTTAAATATAGAGATCTTCTGTCTACGTAGTCACAGGCTGCCTTGAAATCAACGAAGAATACATAGAGTTGCTTTCCTTTATCTAAATATGATTGGGCAATACTTGTAAGAGTGAAGATGTTATCCACAGTTGGGTAGCCTTGTCTAAACCCTGCTTGAAATTCACTTAACAAGTTCACTAACTTCGTCAAACGCTGTACGAGGATACCCGTAAAAATATTCATTACCGAATTCATAAATGAAATTACTCTATAGTTGCTTGGGTGTCTGGCATCTCCTTTTTTGAAAATTGGCAATATAATATTTTTCTTGAAACTAGCTGGAGCTTCTCCGTTGGTGTATATAAAATTATACGACTCCGTAGGTTTTTCAATAAATTCAGCTGTTGCATTTTTGAAAAATTCGTATGGAGTACGATCCTACCCAGGGGCTTTGTTTGAACTGCCTCTGTTTATTACCCTTTTGATATCTCTACGCTTGTGTAATGCACGACTCTTGGAAAACCTTTCATCATCGACGCCGATGCCAGTAACGTTGGAATTGGAGCTGCATTGTCGCAAATCCACGCCTACTACAGCAAGGTACTCTCGAGGCCAGAGCGGAATTATTACGTGACCAGAAGGGAACTTCTAGCATTGATTTTGGCAACAAAGCACTTCCATAAGTACATCTATGGGCAGAAGTTCCTCCTTCGAACAGATCATGGTGCGCTTAATTGGCTTCTGAACTTCAAAAATCCAGTAGGTCAAGTAGCAAGATGGATCGAGAGACTGCAGACATACGACTACCAAATTCAACATCGAAGAGGACAGCTGCACTCAAACGCAGATGCATTATCTCGACGACCGTGTAAACAAAACTGTAAGCATTGCACGCGTCAAGAAGAAAAGGAAACCGTTGCCATCCGACGAATAAGAGCTGACCCCATTTACGGTAGGAGCAATGAAGAACTGAGGACTGCCCAACAAGAAGACGCGGTTATAGAGCCCATTCTTGCATGGAAGGAACACGAAGGAAAACCAGAATGGGGTGATATCTCCAACAGAAGTCCAGCTCTCAAAGCATATTGGGCACAGTGGGACTCTCTTCATGTGCAAAAAGGAGTACTTAGGCGTAAATGGGAATCTGCAGATGGCAAATCTTATATGATGCAGTTTATCTTGCCTAGGTCAAAGGTTAATGACTTGCTTCGAGAGACGCATGATGGAGCATATGGAGATCATTTGGGAGTTAATAAAACGCTGAAAAAGATCCGACAGCGGTTCTATTGGCTACATGCAAGAGAGGATGTCGAAAAGTGGTGCAGAAAATGTGATACTTGTGCTGCTACCAAGGGCCCAGGTAGGAAGCTTCAAAGTAAAATGCAGCAGTACAATGTCGGTGCACCTTTCGAGAGAATAGCAGTAGATGTCGCAGGTCCGTTTCCGGAGACCAACAGCGGAAATCGATACATCCTTGTAGTCATGGATTACTTCAGCAAGTGGCCTGAGGCATTTGCCATCCCAAATCAAGAAGCTAAAACAGTTGTTGACCAGATTATCTTCAATTGGGTGAGCAGGTTCGGCGTACCATTGGAACTGCATTCTGTCCAAGGAAGGAACTTCGAAACTAACATCTTTCAGGAGGTTTGCTCTTTCCTTGGCATCAAGAAGACCAGGACAACACCGCTTTATCCACAATCTGATGGGATGGTAGAACGATTCAACAGGACTCTTAAAGAACATCTGTTCAAGGTTGTAGGTGACTACCAAAGAGACTGTGACCGCCATATTCCATTGTTCTTGATGGCCTATCGAAGTGCAGTTCATAGTTCAACAGTACATACACAATCGGAGATCCTGTTTGGCACAACAATACGGCTGCCCAGTGAAGTCAAATTTGGATGCCGTACCATGGACCGGAAAGGTCAGAGGAATATGTGGATAACCTCAAAGAAAGACTCTGTTACGTGGCCCTAATTTCTAACAACCCGGCGCAAGTAAATATTTTACTTAAAAGTACTGTGAAACAAACTTACCTGATACTTTCAACCGAGAACCAAAAGTTCCATCTAGTATCATAGGTGCTATGACGATGTACAGTGGGTTTGGGCTTTCTGCACATTTTTTTTTAATTTAAACTATATGCCTGTAAGACCTCAGGTCTTTTAAATGCGATGCACGGCACTAGTTAGAAGAAATAGAAGGAAAGGAAAGATTTTTGAGTTTATTTATCCTGAAAAGAAAATTAGTAATGTACCTACATACTATAATAATTATTGAATGTTTGGTTTGTGAAATTCCAAAGGTTGCATGGAGTTTCAAAACACAAATTCCCATCCAACAAACATAGGTACTTACCTGTTACATACATAAAAATGATGGGCATATATTGAAACTGAAAATAGAATAATAAAAATTTAATTATATTCATTACAAATTAGAAAAATTATAAAAGAAAACTTACCTATACAATATTCCTCATCTGCTTCCATTCAATGTTTGTTGTTTTGATTTTTTTTGATTTGACATTTCAGGTGGTGGCAATTTGTCATATCCTGCTGCTCTCTTCTGCGCATGTACTAATGCTTTTGTCTCTGTTTGCACAGGGGATAAGAGGGCGAAAATGGACTAGATTAGACATGCGCAGAATGATTTCGTGCAGTTTGGAATGAATTATTTCCAAGATTGTGAGATAGGATTAGTGTTAATATAGGAAGGGAAATTATGTGTAGGAAAACTTAATATGTAGAAAAAGGGAAATATTATTGCAAGAGATACATTCTTTTGATTAGAAGTTATTTAATTAATTAGGTTATTATTATGATTAGAATTATTTGTTAAATTGATTTATTATGAGAGATTAGACTGAGACGAACATATATGAGGGTGTCAATAATGGATATGTGTGGGTGGACGTTTAGATATGGACAAGGGGGTGAAAATTGAATGATAGTTATCTCACTCAGATGTGAGATACTACTTATGTAGTTAGATAAAGGCAGGGAACTAGCCTTGGGATTTTATGGTCATTCTTTTTGTGTGAGAAGTATAAAGAAGAATAAGTGTTTTAAGTTATAAACTGCCGGTTTAATTTTCCAACCAAAAATTTGAAAGTGGAAAAGCCGTTTTTTTTTTGATTTTTTTCACAAAATAATCAATTTGAGGAGAAAATATTAAAATAAAAGAATATTAGGTAAATTCAAATACAAAAGTGAAGTGGTGAATCATTACAATTAATATATATATATATTATAAATGTAGATCCAAAGTGATAAAGGAAGATAAAGGAATATACCTTCATCTTAAGGAAAACTCCTAGGAATTTTGGCGAGGAGTACCAAATTTTAAGCGGAGGTAGGTTGCCAAAAGGGAAAATTCTAATTCCAAGTGACTGATTTGTGATTCTCTTTCTACCAGGTTTAGGCTAGATCTTCAGATCTTATAAGATCAACTAGGCCTCTGCTTGGTTTTTTTTTTTTTGACCTTCAGTGAGGACATCCATAGGGTCCAAAGTATTCCTTTGTGCAAAATTGACAAAGGAAGAAACTTTTGCCAAGGAACAAAGACTAATGTCAAAGAGGTTACTACACGTATATAATACATATATATATAGATATCCCACAGTGACAAAATAAGGGATTTGTTAAACCAAAAAGAGGGTGCTTCGCTGGAGAGAAACTATTTGAGGAGAAGAAATAGGAGAAAACGAAGAATGAGAAAGTGAAAGAAAGAAAAAGAAGGATAAAACTATAAAAGAAAAAAAAAAAAAACTTAAATAGTATTATATAGTTTTTTTAAATAACGTACATTTTTAATCTTCATATACAAGTGTGAAAATTTGTTTTTTTTTTAGTTTAAACATTTTTTTTTGAATTTTGGTTTTGTGAAGTTGTAAAAGAAAGAAAAAGAAAGTGACCTAAAATAACCATTTTAAAAGGGTATAGTATAAATAGATATTGGTGGTAGTTAAAGTGGTCTACGCCTGATCCTAACAACGTGCTGCCGGCAGGACAACGAGGGACCAGTGTTAAAACTGTGAGTAAGTTATTGGTTGCATAAAAAGATCCCTATATATATATTTTAAGGTCAAATTTGTATTCTTCTTATTGCATTTTATTATTATTATTTTAAGTTTCTTTTGAAATCAACCTTTTTTTTTTAAGATTAAACGAGCTGGAGAGCTCAAAATTTTTTTTTGTTTAGATTGAAAGTATCTTTGATGAAATATTTAAATAAAGATTGTATATGAAGATAAGAAAGGAAAACAGAATGGTGTGCTAAATTTTCATAGCCGAAGGTGTGTGGAGGCTTGGTAAAGCCGTCCTGATGTTTTCTAATGGTTAAGAGGACGTGACATAACATGACATAACTTACACTACGGACTAGTGACTGGTTGGGTCGATTAAGGGGCTATTTCCATTAACATAGGCCATGGAAGTAGCGAAGGCAGTATCTTCACGATACTGGGGTGGGCAGGCCAGACCTTCGTCAATACCATCAGACGAACGTTTGAAGTTCAGTGTGACGGTATCTGGGGGAGGAAAAAGTGAGGTGCTTAAGGTATAGTTTTTAAGGTTCAGGGTTTAGATAAAGGTTAGATTAGGGTTTATAAATTTGTTTATTACAACTTTTTTTGTTACTTACTTTTAATAATTTTTTTTTTACGTAATTTTTTTTATAAATTTTACGTATCCTTTTTTTTATTAATTTTATTTATAACTGAATTTAGGTGATGGGTTTTATTAATTTTCTTATAGTCTAGTTAGGTTAGTTTTTTTTTTTTTTTATAAAGAATTTTTCTTTATTTTTTTTTACTTGCTCCGAAGCACCAAGCTAACTTTTCTCTTAGATATCGTCAAGGTCCCTAGATTTGTGTCAAACTAAGTAACATCCACTTTAGGCACGAATAAAATTAAATGTTTAGTCGAGCAAGAGGTACACTGGGAGTGGCAAGAACCACCCCATACAACGAGCTAGGCCGAATGAAAAACAAGCGTTCCGTAGCCACTTCTCAGGTATCAAAGAAGTCCTCAGGGAAACCTAGCTCCTAACAATGGCGCCCAACGAGACCTAAGTTTTTTTTATGAAATCATAAGGCAACTCCAAGGAGATGATATTTTTTTGATCATCTTCATGGAATTGCTTTGCTTTCTTTTTATTTAAAATAATTTTGCACAAGTCTGGGGATTAGGAACCTTGGTCTTGTCACAGATTAAAGATAGCTGTCCAAATCGACGGGCCAAGAGTCAGAGATTTTCGTGAGGCAGTTGAAGAACTGTGACAACACCAAGGGTGGAACAGGGTCGTAAGTTTTCGAATCTTGGCTATCCATAGAATCAGGTACAACCAGATTCTTTGTGAGGTAGAGATTCGGAGCTGATAACCTTGTTCTTGTGGAGGTTTATCTTGAACCTACAGCCAACCATTTACGAGGCTACACGCCAGGGAATATGTAGTGGTTGTGGGAGAGAGATAGACGGAAACAACCGCTGAATTTCAAACGCACCAGTCACAAGCCAGACAATGGAACGCATCATACGACAAAACCAGAAGATCACGGATGGAAAGGAAACTTTGCCGAATCTTCACACACCTAAGCGTTTTATTATTACAACAATCAATACAAACAGTAATTTTTTTTATATACATAAATACAGTTTTTTTTTATTATACATTTCATTTTTAACATTAATTTTTTTTTACAAACTTTTTAATTTCTTTTCTTTTTGAATTTTACTTATTATTTTTTTGATAACATACTTTTCTGTTATTTTTTTTTATCATTTTTTTGTATACATAACTTTTTTTTGATTTTCTTGTATACACTTTTTATTTGATTTTTTTTCAATTTTTTTTTTTAATCTTTCTCAATTTTTTTTAAATCTTTTATTTTCTTTGAGTTGAAGTTTGAGTTTACAAATTTGAAATTATTTTATTAACTTACGATTTTTGAAGTTTTATTATTTTCTTTTTACATTTATTATTTTTTTTATAAATTTCAACAGTTTCACTATTACCAATTGTTGAACATCAAAGAGTACAACTTTTATTAAGAAATACATTTGTTTTGGGGAAAAGGTTTTTTTTTACATTTGGATTTTTTTTATAAAAAAGAAAAAAAGAAAATATATAGTTATTTGGAATATGTCAGAAAGAGGAAACAAATCTGGTGCTATACCGAAAACAAAGCAGCCTAGGGAAGAACATAAGAAGAAGAAGGTCACCCGTCAGACTAGCGCATTAGAAGAGGAAATCGAAGAAGCAGGACAGACAGAAGCACGTAACGTACTTCCGACATTAACGGAACAGAATAATGACTTAGACCGAACATGAATTCACCAAAATAATACGGAACATGGAAATACTGGACACAGAAGAGACAGACAATGACTTACCAATTGATAACCTCCGAAACGAAGCAATAGGCCAAGAAGAAGCTTCAGGAGGCATAGATGAACAAGAAAACAATAACAATGAACGGGAACAAATTACACAACAAAACAACGAACTTGAACAAGAACGACTACTGAAGGAACGGGAACGGAAACAAAGAGAACGAAAACGACAAGAAAGGGAACAAGAACGTCATCAAACAGAACAAGACAATCAAGAACGAATTGATTCTGACATGACAGAAAACAGAAACATGACAGGTAATGAAGAGAGTCATAAGATTCCACTGACAGTACTGGACCTATACGAACGTATGCAAACAGTGGCCTCTCTGACTGTCAAAGAAAGCCAAACTAAAACCCTGAATGTTTTTATTGATGGTATGGTAGAAATGCACAAGCTTATGGACAGAAATATGAAGGAAGTTAATTCCAAGCTGAATAGGTTGGAACTTTCAATGGCAGATAAGAGAGACACGACTTGCAGACAAGACACAACTGGCAGACAAGACACTACTCGAAACATGAGACAGGACACAACAAACGCTACAACAACAAACAGACGGACCAACCACTCGTCAAATGGTCAACCGACGGGGCATCCATCAAATAGACCTTCCTCCTCTGGGGATTCCAACCGAAAGGTTGAGGTCTACAAATGGGGAATTAAGAAATTTGATGGTACGTCAAAAGGCATGTCGGTTGAAAGTTTCATCTTTCGAGTGGAAAAATTACAAAAGAAAGATAAACTGACAGACGACCAGCTCTTCGAAAATTTCCACCATTTGGTAACTGGTCCCGCTGAGGTCTGGTATTGGCAGTATCTAGAAGAAAATCAGGGAGACGACCTTCTCAATTACTATGATTTAAAGGCAGAACTGCTTCGGCAATTCAAACACAATAAGCGTGACCATGAAATCCTTAGGGCAATCATGGATCGAAAACAGCAATCTCACGAGACATTCGACGAGTTTTACGCGGACATTAGAGGCTTGTTTTTACAAATGCAAAACAGGCCTAATGAAAGTGACCTTGTCTCGATGGTGAGGAGAAACTTGAAAGAAAGGATAAGCACTTTAGATTTTGGCTGCTCGATCAATAACATAAGGGACTTAAGGGAAGAATGTAAGCGAGCTGAAGAGCACTTGACATTAAGGGACGCTAAGTTTAAAAAAGTAGTTCATGAGATAGAAGACGATGCGTATGTTCGAAGAAGGAAACAAAATAGTGAATCAGAAGAAGAAGACTTTACAGTAGCAGAGGTTCAAACAAGGAAACAAGAAAGAAGAGCTTTTGATCATGAAAAACATAACAGGTTTAAAGGACAGACAAATAGAACTGATGGTGCGAGAGATAAAAATAATTCTTTGGGAGTATGCCCGTCGACTTTTCATACCTTGACATGCTTTTGTTGTGGACAGGGTAGTGTTTCCTTCAAATGTGCTGCGTGTCAGGGAAACCAGAAAGTCGGCGGTGCATCCGGGAGTCAGCCGCTGACTTCAAAATCGCTCCCGGAGAACCAGCCAAAGAACCTGAAAGAATAAAAATATTGAAAAGAAGAACAGAAGAAGAAACAAAAAGTACTTACCACGAGAATGAAGAGCGAAACCCTCAGAAAAGTCTTCACCAGAGGATGATTGAATATGAAGAGGCCAGGAGAAGAATATTTGGTGAAGAAATAGACTGTGATAGAAAAAAAAAGTAGAAATTATTTAAAAATATCTAAGTTAAGGGAATTATGTGCAATACGAAGAAAGAGAAAGAATAGGATAGAAGCGACGATACTAACGGTTTCAGACGACAATAGGCCATACGCGAAGGTGCAATTAGGAGGAATAGAGTTTTTAGGTTTACTAGATAGTGGAGCGTCCGTTACATGTTTAGGGAAAGGTGCAATACAGTTTATAACTGACAAAAACATAAAGATTACAAAAATGTACAACGACATAAAAACTGCTGATGGAAATCATCAGAAAATAGAAGGTCGGTTTAAAACAAATGTCTCGTGGGGTGATAAGACTCAGGAGTTGGAGATCTATGTGGTTCCTGGTCTTTCACAACCGCTATATCTGGGTGTAGATTTTTGGAGTGCTTTTAAAGTAGCTCCAAATATAGTAAGCGAACTTAACGTTCCTGTGCCGACGAAAGAACAGCCTAGTTTTCGGGATCTCTCATCCGATCAAACTCAGCAGCTGGAGAGCGTTAAGTCACTGTTTCCCTCCTTTGCCGTACTCGGGTTGGGTAAAACCAACCTTGAAGAACATATAATAGAAGTGGATGACGAACAAATTCCCATTAAACAGAGGCTCATGTACGCTAAGTTGGACAGAATGCTGGAGATGGGTGTAATAGAGGAGAGTAACAGTGCTTGGAGTTCTCCAGTTGTTTTAGTGATAAAAAGTGGGAAAAATAGGCTGTGTCTTGACTCTCGAAAAGTAAACGCGAGGACGAAAAAGTTTGCATACCCACTTCCTCATATTGAGGGTATAATAAGTAGGCTACAAGATACGAAATACATCTCCAGTATCGATTTAGAAGATGCCTTTTGGCAAATTCCGTTGGAGAGCAAATCAAGGGAGAAGACAGCTTTTACAGTCCCTGGGCGACCGTTATACCAATTCACGGTTATGCCGTTTGGGCTGTGTAACGCCGCTCAGAGAATGTCCAAGTTAATGGACAAAGTCATTCCTGGTCGTCTTCGACAGAATGTCTTTGTCTATCTCGATGACCTCTTGATTTGTTCTCCAGACTTCGTAACGCACATGAAGGTACTGGAGGAAGTAGCGATTTCACTGCGTCAAGGTGGCTTGACAATAAATGTCGAAAAAAGCAAATTTTGCTTTAAAGAAATCAAGTATCTGGGCTATGTAGTTGGTGACGGATGTATACGGACGGACAAGGACAAAGTATCGGCGGTCGAGGAATTTCCGGTACCTAAGACCCCCAAACAACTCCGTAGGTTCCTAGGTATGACGGGCTGGTATAGACGTTTCATACCAAACTATGCGTCTATAGCAGCTCCAATGACCGATTGCTTGAAAAAGGGACAAAAATTCGACATGACAGAAGAAGCAATTACGGCATTTCAACTACTCAAAACAAGTTTAGTTACAGCTCCCATACTTACAAATCCAGACTTTTCAAGACATTTCTATATACAGTGTGACGCTTCAACTTCAGGTGTAGGGAGTGTGATCTTTCAGAAGGATGATGAGAACAATGAACGACCAATAGCATTCATGTCTCAGAAGCTAAATTCTGTTCAAAGGAACTATACGGTTACCGAACTTGAATGCTATGCGGCCGTTTTATCGGTAAAGAAGTTCAGGGCTTACGTGGAGGGCTTACCCTTTACTATCATCACCGATCACGCAAGTTTAAAATGGTTGATGACCCAAAAAGACCTGGCAGGACGGTTAGCCAGGTGGAGCTTTAAACTCCAGGGTTTCGACTTCGTGATCGAGCATAGAAAGGGTGTCCAAAATGTAGTCCCTGATACTCTCTCGCGAGTCCATATGGAGGAGATCACAACCGAAGATTTAGCACCAGAAGTTGACTTTAGTTCACCATATTTCTGTTCAGAGGAATATGATGAGCTAAAGAAAATAGTACAGAAAGACAAGGACAAACTACCTGACATTTGCATATCAGACGGATTTGTTTATAAACGAACGGACATAAGAACAGGTGACGCAGTACAAGACGACAGAGCATGGAAGCTTTGGGTCCCTAAGGAGTTGTGCGAGGGGCTTTTGAAAGCCGCCCATGACTCTCCATCTTCTGGACACGGTGGCATTAACAAAACATTGTCGAAGTTAAGGCAGAAATACTTCTGGCCTGGGATGGCTACCGATGTTCAGAACTGGGTGAGATCATGCGACACTTGCAAATGTAGCAAGTCCGTCAACATCACGACTCGGCCGCCGATGGGACAACAGACAGTGACAGAACGACCGTTCCAACGTCTGTATATTGACTTTCTTGGTCCATATCCACGTACTAGAAATGAAAACACACATATATTCATTGCTCTTGACCACTTCAGTAAATATGTATTTTTGAAAGCAATAAGAAAAGCAACATCATCTGAGGTAGTGAAGTTTTTAGAAGAAAATGTGTTTCATGTGTTTGGTGTTCCTGAATTTATTCATTCCGATAACGGAAAACAGTTTGTTTCCGAATTATTTGCGAGTTTTCTGAACCGCTATGGTGTTAAACACGTGAGAACTGCGATTTACTCTCCACAGGCTAACGCATCCGAAAGAGTAACCCAATCCGTGCTAGCTAAAATTAGGTCGTATCTAGGTAGTGATCAAAAACATTGGGATCAACACGTTAGCAACGTAGCATTTTCATTGCGAAGTGTAGTACACGATGCTATCGCTGTTGAGCCGTATTACGCAATTTTTGGAACTCCAATGATTCAGTATGGTAAATCATACGAAGTACTCCGAAAATTAGGTGCTGTTAAAGAGTCCCAAATCGAAATTTTAAATGAAAATGATAAACTAAAACTGATTCGGGCCAAGATTTTTGAAAATTTGAAAATCGCCCATCAAAAAAGTTCAAAAGTATATAATACCAGAAGCAGACCCATTCAATACAAAGTAGGTCAGATAGTTTACCGTCGAAATTTTAAGCAAAGTAACAAAGTTGAAAATTACAATGCAAAACTTGGTGCAAAATTCATTAAATCAATTGTGTTGAAAACAGTAGGAAATTCCCTTTATGTGATAGGGAATTTGAAAGGTGAAAAAGTTGGTATCTATCACGCGAAAGATCTTCATGTTTAGTGTAAAAAAAAAGTATAAAATCATAATGACGCACTCAGATGATGTTGCTTATACTGTGACATTAGTTTTAGAAAAGGGTACTGAGGTAGTTTAGCTTTATTAGTTTATTTTTTTTTAGTTCATTTATCTATATATAGATCTTTTATTTATTCAGATAGTTGATTTATTTTTAGAGTTTATTTATTCACATAGTTTTATATTTACATTTTTTTGATCTGTGATATTTTTTTTTGTCAAAGTACCTGATTTTCTTTTAAAGAAACTTTATTTAAAACCAGAATCTGTGATATTAGTTTAAGTTAAAGTACCTGAATTTATCTGTGATTTTAGTTAGTTAGTTAAAGTACCTGATTTAGAGTTTATATTTTTTTTTTGATATAGTTTATTTAGTCTATAGTTATTTGATAGATTTTTATATTTTTTTGTACAAGCTGTGATATTTACTTTTGTTAATTTAATTAAAGAATCTGTGATAGGACTTTTAAGGTCAGAAAACATAATTGCCAATGCAACCAAAGATAGATGTGCAATAACAGACTATATACAATGTGATAGTAATGGTAAAAGAAAAGATGCCCGACACTATTAAAAGCATGAGACCTCAGGTAGTAGGCTCAGCCACACTACGAGACCACTCAATCCAAAAACAAAAATTAAAATAGCCTGGTCCACTTTTTTTTTTTTTACGCTGCAAGTGACGTCAATTTCTAACAACCCGGCGCAAGTAAATATTTTACTTAAAAGTACTGTGAAACAAACTTACCTGATACTTTCAACCGAGAACCAAAAGTTCCATCGAGTATCATAGGTGCAATGACGATGTACAGTGGGTTTGGGCTTTCTGCACATTTTTTTTAATTTAAACTATATGCCTGTAAGACCTCAGGTCTTTTAAATGCGATGCACGGCACTAGTTAGAAGAAATAAAAGGAAAGGAAAGATTTTTGAGTTTATTTATCCTGAAAAGAAAGCAAAAAGAAAATTAGTAATGTACCTACATACTATAATAATTATTGAATGTTTGGTTTGTGAAATTCCACAGGTTGCATGGAGTTTCAAAACACAAATTCCCATCTAACAAACATAGGTACTTACCTGGTACATACATAAAAATGATGGACATATATTGAAACTGAAAATAGAATAATAAAAATTTAATTATATTCATTACAAAATAGAAAAATTATAAAAGAAAACTTACCTATACAATATTCCTCATCTGCTTCCATTCAATGTTTGTTGTTTTGATTTTTTTTGATTTGACATTTCAAGTGGTGGCAATTTGTCATATCCTGCTGCTCTCTTCTGCGCATGTACTAATGCTTTTGTCTCTGTTTGCACAGGGGATAAGAGGGCGAAAATGTACTGAATTTGGAATGAATTATTTCCAAGATTGTGAGATAGGATTAGTGTTAATATAGGAAGGGAAATTATGTGTAGGAAAACTTAATATGTAGAAAAAGGGAAATATTATTGCAAAAGATACATCCTTTTGATTAGAAGTTATTTAATTAATTAGGTTATTATTATGATAAGAATTATTTGTTAAATTGATTTATTATGAGAGATTAGACTGAGACGAACATATATGAGGGTGTCAATAATGGATATGTGTGGGTGGACGTTTAGATATGGACAAGGGGGTGAAAATTGAATGATAGTTATCTCACTCAGATGTAGTGGTAACTATTTACTTATGTAATTAGATAAAGGCAGGGAACTAGCCTTGGGATTTTATGGTCATTCTTTTTGTGTGAGAAGTATAAAGAAGAACAAGTGTTTTAAGTAATAAACTGCCGGTTTAATTTTCCAACCAAAAATTTGAAAGTGGAAAAGTCGTTTTTTTTTGATTTTTTTCACAAAATAATCAATTTGAGGAGTTTTGCCAATTAAAGAAAATCAATTGAAAAATTTAAAATAAAAGAATATTAGGTAAATTCAAATACAAAAGTGAAGTGGTGAATCATTACAATTAATATATATATATATTATAAATGTAGATCCAAAGTGATAAAGGAAGATAAAGGAATAAACCTTCATCTTAAGGAAAACTCCTAGGAATTTTGGCGAGGAGTACCAAATTTTAAGCGGAGGTAGGTTGCCAAAAGGGAAAATTCTAATTTCAAGTGACTGATTTGTGTTTCTCTTTCTACCAGGTTTAGGCTAGATCTTCAGATCTTATAAGATCAACTAGGCCTCTGCTTGGTTTTTTTTTTTTTTTGACCTTCAGTGAGGACATCCATAGGGTCCAAAGTATTCCTTTGTGCAAAATTGACAAAGGAAGAAACTTTTGCCAAGGAACAAAGACTAATGTCAAAGAGGTTACTACACGTATATAATACATATATATATAGATATCCCACAGTGACAAAATAAGGGATTTGTTAAACCAAAAAGAGGGTGCTTCGCTGGAGAGAAATTATTTGAGGAGAAGAAATAGGAGAAAACGAAGAATGAGAAAGTGAAAGAAAGAAAAAGAAGGATAAAACTATAAAAGAAAAAAAAAAAAAACTTAAATAGTATTATATAGTTTTTTTAAATAACGTACATTTTTAATCTTCATATACAAGTGTGAAAATTTGGTTCTCCAAACCGTTTTTTTTTAGTTTAAACATTTTTTTTTGAATTTTGGTTTTGTGAAGTTGTAAAAGAAAGAAAAAGAAAGTGACCTAAAATAACCATTTTAAAAGGGTATAGTATAAATAGATATTGGTGGTAGTTAAAGTGGTCTACGCCTCATCCTAACAACGTGCTGCCGGCAGGACAACGAGGGACCAGTGTTAAAACTGTGAGTAAGTTATTGGTTGCATAAAAAGATCCCTATATATATATTTTAAGATCAAATTTTTATTCTTCTTATTGCATTTTATTATTATTATTTTAAGTTTCTTTTGAAATCAACCTTTTTTTTTATAAGATTAAAGAAAGAAACGAGCTGGAGAGCTCAAATTTTTTTTTTGTTTAGATTGAAAGTATCTTTGATGAAATATTTAAATAAAGATTGTATATGAAGATAAGAAAGGAAAACAGAATGGTGTGCTAAATTTTCATAGCCGAAGGTGTGTGGAGGCTTGGTAAAGCCGTCCTGATGTTTTCTAATGGTTAAGAGGACGTGACATAACATGACATAACTTACACTACGGACTAGTGACTGGTTGGGTCGATTAAGGGGTTATTTCCATTAACATAGGCCATGGAAGTAGCGAAGGCAGTATCTTCACGATACTGGGGTGGGCAGGCCAGACCTTCGTCAATACCATCAGACGAACATTTGAAGTTCAGTGTGACGGTATCTGGGGGAGGAAAAAGTGAGGTGCTTTAGGTATAGTTTTTAAGGTTCAGGGTTTAGATAAAGGTTAGATTAGGGTTTATAAATTTGTTTATTACAACTTTTTTTGTTACTTACTTTTAATAATTTTTTTTTTACGTAATTTTTTTTTATAAATTTTACGTATCCTTTTTTTTATTAATTTTATTTATAATTGAATTTAGGTGAAGGGTTTGGTGATGGGTTTTATTAATTTTCTTATAGTCTAGTTAGGTTAGTTTTTTTTTTTTTATAAAGAATTTTTCTTTATTTTTTTTTTACTTGCTCCGAAGCACCAAGCTAACTTTTTTATCGTCAAGGTCCCTAGATTTGTGCCAAACTAAGTAACATCCACTTTAGGCACGAATAAAATTAAATGTTTAGTCGAGCAAGAGGTACACTGGGAGTGGCAAGAACCACCCCATACAACGAGCTAGGCCGAATGAAAAACAAGCGTGCCGTAGCCACTTCTCAGGTATCAAAGAAGTCCTCAGGGAAACCTAGCTCCTAACAACTCATTGACATTCATCAACGGACAAGGAAAAACATAAACACAGCTAGTGATAGGATGAAAACACGGTACGACGCCCGTGCAACAACGATGGGATTCCAAGAAGGAGACCGGTGTGGTTTTATAATCCCCATCGACAAAAAGGACTGGTAGCAAAACTGGGAAGGCCCATATACCGTTGTGAAGCGAATCAATTATGTGGTTTACTGCATTCAGATAGGAGTAAGGGGCAAGCTTAAAGTAGTTCACTGCAACCGTTTACATCGTTATAATAGTGGGGACGGGAATAATCCTAAGAGGGGGGCAATGTGGTGAATATGCCCAGTTATGCGGACAACGACATCATTTATTAGTACAGGTTTGCGCCATCTTTGAATGAAATAAATAACTAAATCCACGGTTGGTGGCCAGGCTCGTTCGTTATTTCGTCATACTAAACGTGGATCTTTGAAATTGAACGAAAACTTTTGGAAAAGAACCATCTAGCAGAATCCAGAACCCTAGAAAATTCAAGAACCCTTTATTTCGGATATAAATACAGGGCCACCAATCCGAAAACATCAGTTTGATTTTGAAAGTGAATGAATAAATGTCAGTGTGAATTAAGAGTTGCATACTTGTGCTTGGTTATAATAAAAGTATTAGAAATAAAAGTATTTAAAATAAAAGCGTTTTATTTTGTGAAGTAATTGGTGTTTCAGTTTGAATAAAGGAAATAAGTTTTATTTGTGAACCCTTAGTAAAATATTACAATAGTTAGAAATTGATGAGGTGCATTTGTATCGGTTCCATAATAGGCGTGTTTTATTGCAAAAGCCATCCATAGTACAGTAAGATTTTACATGCATTACAAATAAAACATCGCTAGTAGCTCTACAGCCGATAAGACTCTAAAGTAGAAAAGAGGCTCGAATAAACGCCAAAAATCTATCTACAGTAGGATTCTACTTTAGCTTCACAAGCAGCACAAGTATCACATTTTTGGCACTTCCTTTCGACATCATCTCTTGCATGTAGCCAGTGGAACCGTTGTTGTATCTTTTCCAGCGTTTTGTTGACTCCCAAATGACATCCAAATGCTCCATCATGCATCTCTCGAAGAAAGTTATTAACCTTTGACCTAGGCACTTCTTGCACATGAAAAGAGTCCCTCTGTGCCCATTGGTGTACGCTGGGTGGGGGGCGTGTGGAATTGAGCCCCCCATAAGTAATATGGTATACTGTGCTAAGATTTCATATTTCATCGAGGAACATTTTTTTTTATTATTTTTGAGTTCAAATTTTATTTTTTGTTAATTTTTAAATTTTATCAGTTTTTTCAATTTTAATTAAAAAAAAAAAACTATAGACATGGATGGTCGTATTCAAATCATTAGTTCATACCACACGTAATCTAGATTTTGTTTGCCATTTCAAACGTATCTCAGTATTCATGGAAACCCAAACAAAATTCCTTTGCAATCAGTCAAAAATCCCAAAATGATTTCACACATTTAATTTGTTCCTCCTTTTCCCATTAAAAACAAACAAGCCGGAATGAAATAACAAATGCAGTGCACTTATTAACATAATACATTCTCTTAGTATCTTCTCTTTTTTATTGCTTTTTAGTGTGGTCAAATGCTTTGGTTATCCTTTAACCAGTATCTTCGCGCTCAGTGAAATTAAATATCTGTAAACTGCATACTTTTTTTGCCGAATGTTATTTCTAATGCTACGACATAAGGCATTAAGAAAGCTGTAGAGTCAATTGATGTCATTTCGAAAAACTGCATTTGACTTGTATCAGAGGTAGACAATCTTCCCAAACTCTTTTTTTTAAGTTAACTGGTGGTATTCATAGTCGTTTAACACTATTATAACCTAAACATTTATTTTAGTTTTGAGTTAATCCACAATTTTTGACGTTCAATAATTTAATAAACTTATGTTTTGATAAGTACAGATATCGAATTGGAATAAATTGTTATAATTGATCCTATTAAACTGTACTTAAGTAAAACATGAGTTTAGCGAAACCACATGAAAACGTCCCAATAATAATTTGTATTATGAAAATTTCCTTTGAAAAATGTTACGAACGATTATTTTCATTGCTTCTGCTACTTTAAACTATAATATGTCATTGCTTCTGCAACTTTAAACTATAATATGCCAGTGATTTTCTGTGCATTTTGTTCCCAAGTTCTAAAATAAAAAAAAAAATCGTGTGGCACAACGGCTCATGAAGAACCAGGGCCTAGTGACTAACAACTCGCAACCATTCCTGTGTGCGCCTTTCGACAGGAATGGAAGGGACATACAATTTTATGCCGAATCCGAACGGCTAGACGAGAAGCACTTATTCGTGACAAGTGATACTTTTGGAGGATTTGTCAATTCTTCGCAAGAGGCAGTAGCCCTGAAAAAAAACTTTTTAGTTTTTTAGGTGGACGAGGCTGGGAAGCGATCCCAGACCTCCAGCCTGACAGTCGAACGCACTAACCATTACGCTGCGGGCTACTACAAGTATAGTAGTTCTGTCAATTTTATTTCTTTTATATGAACTTGACAGGTCTTTGGACTAAAAATCACAGAAACTCAAAGTAAAGGAACAGACCTAATAAATGTTATAAGGCATGTTTTTATGTGCCCCCTATGTTAGCTTAGGAAATAGTGGCACAAAAAAACGCTCATTATTGCTTCAGAAAAGAGTTTGGCAGCACTGATATAACAATGACATTTTGGCTGTCAAATGTTTGTCAACAAAAACAAATGTAAACTAAATTTCGTTAAAATGTTCATAAATTAAAAGACGTATCCTTCCTGGACCAGGTCTATCTTTTATTTATTGGAAAGTATCATTTATTTTAAACTAATAATTATATTTTAACAAATACAACAATTTTCGGTTTTTACCTTTTTTCCTGTCATCTTTTTCTCGATCATTCGACCCGTGCTTCAAGATCCATCTGCCAAATTAATGAATTTTTGGATGAATTTTTCACTTTTGTCGAGAATTCATCGGATAAACTTAAAAAATGGTGTATGGAACCACTGTTTTTATTTTAGCTTAATTCTTAAGCAGAGATGTTTATTGCCGCGAACTAAGCATATTTGTTGTTGCATTTTACATGGAAATTTTTTGTAAGCTAACACAGAGGGCACTAAAAACCACGCATATTATAACATAGCTATGAGCTTATTTAAAGAAAAAACGGAAATTTTATTTATTAAAATGTGAATACACTTTTCAACTACCCATTTTACCGTTGACGTTGTTTAAATTGAGTCCATAAAGTGGATTTTTGTCATTTTAGAATATTTGACGATACAAGTTTCATTCTTAAAAAAAGATAAAACGGACGATACAATACCCGTAATAGTTTAAGCGTCGCTTCCATTTTGCAATCCGGATTTGTATCCTAATTTAAGAAAAATAATTTAAGTTCCACATTGAGACGGTTAAAATGTCGCTGAGGCCCACAACAACTGATACCGGCTTAACGGTTGGAGAATTAATAAATTTGAGTGTGAATAAATTTGCAAATAAAAATGACGAAGCGGATTTAATTTTTTTTACCAAATTCTAATAACCAAATTTGTTTAAAAAGAAAGAAAGGTAAAATTCATTTCATAATAATGTAGGGAGTATTTTGTGTGTTTTTCCTTTTGTTTTTTTTTTTTTGTCTATTGAAATTAAACTTCTGGTGGTTGATAATACGAAAGGCTTTAATTATGCTTGTTATTTTTTGATACCTTTAAAACCAAAATACTGAGCCCTGGCCCAAACATAATCCTGCGTACGCTACTGACTGTGCCCAATATGCTTTAAGAGCTCGACTTCTACCGGAGATGTCATCTATTCTGGTTTTTCTTCGTGTTCCTTCCATGCAAGAATGGGCTTTATATCGGAGTCTTCTTGGTAGGCAATCCTCAGTTCTTTATTGCTCCAACCGTAAATGGGATCGGCTCTTATTCGCTGGATGGCTCCCGTTTTCTTTTCTTCTTGACGCGTGCAATGCTTACAGTCCTGTTTACACGGTCGTCGAGACAATGCATCTGCGTTTGTGTACAAGTTTCCTTTCCGATGTTGAATTTGGTATTCGTATGTCTGTAGTCTCTCAATCCACCTAGCTAAAACGACCTTCGGGATTTTTGAAGTTCAGAAGCCAATTAAGCGCACCATGATCTGTTCAAAGGAGGAACTTCTGTCCATAGATGTACTTATGAAAATGCTTTGTTGCCAAAATCAAAGCCTGAAAGTTCCCTTCTGGTAACGCAATAATTGCGCTCTGGCCTCGAGAGTACCTTACTGTAGTAGGCGACGACATTTTTTCTTCTCCGTCATGGACTTGCGCCAGTACAGCTCCAATTCCAACGTTACTGGCATCGGCGTCGATGATGAAAGGTCTGCCAGGAGTCGGATAGGTCCAGGTCCAGGAGCATTACACAAACGTAGTTTGTTCCTGAAAACTTTCTCGCACTCACCTGACCATTTGAATGGCTTCCCCTTTTCAGTAAGTTGATGCAAGCTCTTAGCAATTCCAGCAAAGTCCTTCACAAAACGCCGATAATATGTGGCTAGATCAAAAAAGCTACGGACTTGATGTTTATCCTGTGGAGTTGGCCAACTCTTCACAGTGTCAACTTTCTCAGGATCAGTCTTTACTTTTTGGGATGAGATGATATGTCCCAGGTATTTAACTTCGGTCTTGAAAAGCGTACATTTCTTTGCATTTAGTTTTAAGTGTGCTTCTCGAAGCCTCTAAATACAGCCTTAAGGTTATCACAATGCTCGTCAAAAGTTTTTACATAAACGATACTCTTCTTTTAATACTTTTATTATAAACAGCACAAGTATGTAACTCTTAATTCACTATTCTCACACCGACGTTTATCCATTCGCTTTTAAAATTAAATGGTTTAGAGCTCAAAATAAAGTATGCCATCTTATTTGTTTGATAAATATGAATTCATGAAAAAAATCAAAAATCATTGGAGCGGTTAACGAGAAATTTCAAAACCAAAAAATGGGTTCTATGACAGGTACCGTTAATAACAATTTTTTTTATAAAAATATTAGCCATACCTTTAATAGTAAACCTACATCTTTTTATCAAAATTCTTGGAGCCGTTTTTGAGAAAAATAAGTTTTTTCTGAACGGTTTTTTAACATTTGTATGGAAGGTACCGTTATTATTAAATTTAGAAACATGATTTTTTCAATTATTCTACATAATAATACAAAATTACCTTACACCTACTTTAACAATTATTGACCAAGTCGTTTCAAAAATTTTTAGTTTTCAAAAATAAAAAAAATGTGTTCTTTAATAAATTTTCAATTTTTTTTAAATATTGGTTAACAATAATGTTTATACTTCTTAGAAGATTTACCTGAAAAAATGAAAAATTTCAACTTAACTGTTTTCGAGAAAACCAAAAAAATTGTTGTACCGGGGTTAAATAACCAATTTTTGAAAGTAAAAAAATTATTTAGAAGTAGCATTTCCTTATTTTTATTATTTGAAATTTTTTTTAACTAAATCCTCGGAGCCATTCTTGAGAAAAATATTATTTTTCTTTTTGGCCAAAAAAATTGTATGGCAGGTCAGGCTATGATCTATCAGAATTTGGTAACTTTTCCATACCGAATCATAGCGGTTATCGAGTAACAGCTATTTTTTGAAATTTGAAAAAAACCTTTGCTTCAACCAGTTTTTTGCTCACCCTGTCCGTAATTGTTTTCGGTTTCTTACAATTTTTCCGTTAAGATATTGGTAATAACTTGTCGCAAAAAGCTACAAGTTTTCCTAATACACTTCTTAAAAACATGATGTTTTTCGAGAAATTTTTAAAAATACCAGATTTTTTCGCTTTCACTACATAAAATTGAAAGTCCTTGTCCAAATTTAAGGTATTTATTTAAGAAATACGTAAGACATCAAAGTGAAGCTCTCCACCAAAATTCAGCTTTTTCGGAGTTATATTGGAAGTGAAATTCTAATTTTATCGAAATATCAACAAAACTGTTTTATTTTTGTTTGATTTTGAAACTGTTTGATTGGTTTCAAACGGTTTTAACTTTCTATCTACGCATAGCTTTGGCAAGTTGTATACATTTTTAGAAACAACAGAAAAATACACAATTTATTGAGCCATACGATTTTTTTTCAGAGGGCTCTTCAGAAGATTCTGGTCAAAAATTAAGTTTGCCAAAGTTCAAGATAAACTAATGAATTGTAGACAAATGTGATGCCAATGAAAAATATTTTAATTGATAAAACTAGTAAAACTGTTCACCAACGTTTTATTTAAAAAATTGTAAGAAACAAAAACCAATTATGGACATGCAAAAAACTGGTTCAAAGTAAGTTTTTTCAAAATTCAAAAAATAGCCGTTACTGGAAAACCGCCATGATTCGGTGCGGACAAAGTTATCAAAATCTAATAGGTCATGAACTGGCCAGTTTGGACCATTGATAATGGAACACTCTGTATATCGTAAGTACAAAAAAATAAAGGCATTAATTACTTTATCCATGCCTTACCATTTTTGGCCATTCGAGTAGAGCTTTCAGGTAAGTGTCTTACACCGACCGTTTGCTGCACAGGGTCCTGCCTTAGCACTTGACTTGACTATTTTATTTGTTGAAAATAGATGGGTACTTGAGCGTGTAGGCAAGAAAAATTTCTTTTGAAAATTAAATTATTGTATTTTACCTTTTTGTTTTTCTTCATTTAAATTCAATAAAAACGCATTTTTTTATTATTTTATTTTGCTAATCTATATATTTCGAGGACCTATTTGCCTCATAAAAATTAAATAAATACATAAGAAATTTAAATATATACAAAATTACCAAAATTAATTTATAAGAAGTTATTTGATAACAATCTGTTTCAGTTCAAAATTAGCTTTAAATAATTTTTTAATGTTAGACATTTGTTTTTAAAATAAAAATTAAAATATTGAACAAATTTTCTTATAGAGTTATTCAAGTATTTAAAGATTAAAAATTTGTTTGATTTTGAATTTGGTTATTCTGTAAATAAGCATTAACTATGAGATTGCAGTATGTATTTGTGTAGTCCCTTTTATATGTTTTGTAGTTACACGCAGTGCCCTATTCCTATATAATTATTTTCTCCAAGATCATGATGAACCAGCTTATAGGTTACTCTAAATTCAGTTTTTTGAGCTTAAAGTTTAAACAATTCATGAGTGTGTTCTTCGATAATCATTAGTAATTTCTCAAGATTAGTTCTCAGAGTCAGGCTTTCTCCCAAAATATCAATATTTTGTTCGTTTCTTAGTCTCAACCATTCACTGTAAAACTGTTGGTTTCGACTTATTAAGTGCTTTGCTACAATTTTCGGTAGTCTTTGGTCTGACATTTCCAGTGTTTTCAAGATATACAGAAAATGTATCCTTAGCATAAAAATATAGATTGGGTGCAGCCCAGTTTCTAAATGCAGCATGTATGTAGGTGTGCTTCCTGGAAGCCTAAACATTTTCTTTATGAAATAACGCAGTAACTTTTCCACCTCTTCATACTGGTAGACACCCCATATCTGCGCTGCGTAACACATGATGGATCTCAGAAGCGCTTCAAAAACTTTGTATTTAGTACTTGTTGCTACATTCTTTTTGCTAAAGATACCTTTCCAGTTGCAGTTAATTGCTTTCTTTGCCTCTTTTAATTTTTCTTCAAGATGCTTTCTGTAAGATAGCCTAGGTGTGATTGTAACTCCAAGATATTTTTACTCTCTGACTTTTTCGATTTCCAAATTTTGCCAAGTCCACTTTTCATCATGTGCGTATCTCCCAGTTCCATTTCGAAATATCATGATTTTCGACTTGCTGATATTTACTTCGAGATTCCACAAGATGCAGTATTGATAAAGCTCGTTTATCATCATTTGCATCATGGTAGGAGTCTGAGCAAATAAAACAATGTCGTCAGCGTAAAGAAGAAGTTTGATACTGATCCCATTGAAATCAATTCCTCCCGGCAAAAACGTAGCCAGATCATCCAAAAATATTGAGAATAAAAGAGGGCTTAGAAGACATACTTGTTTTACTCCTGAGTCCGTTCGGAACCATTCCGAGAGTTTGCTTCCGTCCCAAACTGCAGTAGATACTTTTTATTATTTTAATCATTTTTGATGATAAGCCAAGGTTGCTAAGTTTTAAAAATAGAGATCTTCTGTCTACGTAGTCAAAGGCTGCCTTGAAATCAACGAAGAATACATAGAGTTGCTTTCCTTTATCTAAATATGATTGGGCAATACTGGTACGAGTGAAGATGTTATCCACAGTTGGGTAGCCTTGTCTAAACCCTACTCGAAATTCACTTAATAAGTTCACTAACTTCGTCAAACGCTGTAAGAGGATACCCGTAAAAATTTTCATTACCGAATTCATAAATGAAATTACACTATAGTTGGTTGGGTGTCTGGCATCTCCTTTTTTGAAAATTGGCAATATAATATTTTTCTTGAAACTAGCTGGAGCTTCTCCGTTGGTGTATATAAAATTATACGACTCCGTAGGTTTTTCAATAAATTCAGCTGTTGCATTTTTGAAAAATTCGTATGGAATACGATCCTACCCAGGGGCTTTGTTTGAGCTGCCTCTGTTTATTACCCTTTTGATATCTTGAACTGTTATGTCTCTATCAAACGATGGTACATCCAGATAAGGAAGGGCGTATTCAATTTCGATGGAGTTACTGTTTCAGTTTAGAAGACTTTGGAAATGAACACCTAGCTCATTTGCATCAATTTAAATGTTTCTGGTAACTGTAGCACCATTTAGTATTTTGGCCATTTTCCAAAACGATCGAGTGTCTTTGATGTTCTCTAGTGATCTAGACAAAAACTGCATATAAGACTTCTGTTTCAGTTTACATATATTTTTGTACGACCAACTTCGTTGTATCTGAATTTTGCAATTTCACATCTTGTGTTTTTCAATGCACGAAGACATTTGAAAGATTTTTTTCTTGCTGCAATGCATTCCCAATCAAACCATGGTTGTTTGCCTTTCCATCTTCCTGTTGATTGAAAAGGTTTTGCAGCTTTCAATATACAAGTTGCGAGGGAATCCGTATATTGAGGGGAAAGATGATTAAAAAATTTACTACATACCTCCCTAATTTTTAAACATTTGTTTTTTTTTATGTGAACTTGTTTTGGTCTTAGACAAATCTTATAAAGTGCATTTAAAAGTCATAAATTTATTTTTGCGTTAAAAATGCCTATGAGGCCCACGTGCACAAAAGCAGTAGAAGATGCAATAAACAATTCAAACTGCGGTGTTACTAAAGCTTCAAAATCTAATGATGAAATCCCATGTCTTAAAATAAAAATAATTGTATATATATACGTTACAGCGGTTATTGAAGCTCCACTATGCATGAAATGCTACTCAGGCTTCGATTTCATCGCGTTTCGAACAAGCTGCTCAAATAATTTATCAGAGCTCCAAAATAAAATATTTAGTTCACTTAAGGCAAATTAATGCAAATGGATTTTATGTTCGGGCCTTAACTCATAGGTTGTAAATTATGTTAAATAAATATATGATCCACTGGAAAGCCGAGCGAAGCTCGGTCGCCCAGGTAAAACAGTATCTAAACGTGAGTGTGGCAATTTTCGTCTCTATGAAATGTCCATTCGGTTAATAATTTTTAAGTGAAGCAACAAATCAAACAGAAGGAATTTTCCTTCATGAAATGTCAAACTACGATGGCTTAGCAGGGACGGATTTGTTTATTATTTAATTACTATACGTGTTTGAGATTTTAAAAAAGTATCTCTTTCGGCTTTATTGGTTTGTTAATGAAACAATTTCATTTCCGTTTTTACAGTGGTTGCCATCTTCTTAATGTAATCATTTATTTAAAAAAAATAAATTGAAGATATTATAAACATGAGAATATTTGGTGTAACATTTAAGCAAACTTACAAAGTAGGTGTTTACAATTTACATAAATAAATTAACAATGAAAGAATGAAAAAAGAAATACATGACAATGTATTGAAAAGAAAATTCGAAACAAATCAATATAAGTATAGTTTTAATGAAATCATAAAATTACTTTGAATTTATTTATTTTAAACACTTCAAATGAAAGTTTACAGCCCTATTCTGCCGTTGTGAGGCTCACAGCTCACAATTTTGTTCGAATTTGTTTCTGTATCTGTGTATCTGTGTCACAATTTCGTATTCTGTGGAAGCCCTCATAAGAAACTCACAAGAAAAACGTGAGTTGTGATCTACCAAGGAGCAGGTCATAATTTTTAAGTTTTTATGAGGTAAGTTCATCTCGAGTTATGAGGTGATTGTGACTTGTGAGGCATCAGTGAGGTTGCCAGAATAAGGCTGTTAGTCGGCTTTAAACTGTCAGAAATTCTGCCCAGTCACTAATGAGCAGTAAACCGATGAAATGTTCTGGCTGTCTTTCGAATCATATTGTTTTTGTTATTGATAATATGAAGTGTTTCCAGAGTGGGTACCTATACCGCTAAGAGAAATGTTTCTCCATTTCAGGATTTCCAATTCGTAAAAATCTAGCTTATTAGTGGACTTATATGTATCTGCATCTGCATAATGCAGAAAAGTAGAGCAGGACCGATGTATACAAAAAATCCGAGCGAGTGAAAGAGAACCATCAAGAAGATGAACATGTTCGTCTTCATATCTGCTTTATGGCACTTTCATATAATGCAGAAACGAAGTTCTTCTGCATTTTGATCTTTTCTCTCTATCTAATAAAAACACATTTTGTATTTGGCATCTCTTTTTTTTTGCAGAAACCAAATGTAGATACATGTAAATCCACCAGATCTCAGCCCTGTGTAAGACCAGTGCTGTCTTCCAGGTGCTTTATAAATTAGTGATGGATTTGTGGTTTGAAACTTGTTGCGTAGTACCGATACAGGAAAGGCTGCAATTTTTCTCGGTGCACTTACCCTTTTCCGTTTCTGTTTTCAGGTTTGTTGTTCATAATAGTGATTTCAGGGTGCAGCTATCTGTTGACACCTTTTTCATGTGGAAATTGTCTTCGAATACGATTTGTTGTTGTCTATTTATACAATGTACACATAATTAAAAAATTGCTAGTTTATACCTTCAACGTAGTAGTTTTGTCTGCTTTCTGCTAAGCTAAATATCCAATCTATGTTTGCTCTACGTGCTTGGTTATTCAGTTTATAACATAAATACAATTCTGTAGGGCATCCGAGTAAGTTTTCATCAAAAAACATTCCGTCCTTGTTAAATTTCATTTGTGTTCGTGACAACACATACTATTGTAAAAAATGCCGCAGTTTTCTCGCACAAGGGTCAAGGGCGTACGCAGGATACGCAGGAGGGGTCAAACTCAAACAAAACCAGATCCACTGTATTTTATAGTTATTAAGATTTTTTTTAAATTTAAAAATTGGGGCCTACTTATTGAAGCTTCTTATATAAAAGTGAAAGCATAAGTATTTAGATAGAACCAATCTTCTATGCTTTTCGATTTTTCACACTAACAATCGATATGCTACTTTTTTTTCTACACAAAAATATGAATTTCGTGCTCAAAAATAAAATTTTATTTTCTTAGTGCGAGATCATCCCAGTTTCTGAGCTAAGTTAAACCCGAGCTAAATCCTGATTTTTTTTTTTTAAGTCTATAGATTTTTATATTCTCGATAGATTTTTGGTAACGGAAAGTGAAACTTAATCGTCCACCGAAAACTGCTTTTGAGCAAGCTCGAGTTATAATTATTTGCGGTATTATCTAACTCTCGTTTAACCAGGTGCGGATCCAAGAGGGGCAATGGGTGCAATTGCCCCCACTGGGCTACTTATAAAATTTACAACATTTTTTTTATTGTTAAAATTTTATTTGCCTATACCTACTTCCATCCCTACCTTAAGCTATAAAAACCAACAGACAAACGCATCGCTTTTCGTTTTCATGTTAGGTATCTAGATAGGTACATCAAAATTGTATCTACAATTTATTGCACTTTCAACTCCAAATTGCGGCACGTTCTTGAATTTTCGTACAAAAAACCCTTTTTTTTTGTCGATAAAGCCTTTAAGAATAGAAGTTGAGATATAAGTAGATACCTACTCTATATAATATCTAGTGCAAGAGCCAACAGCAAATTTGTGGAGTGGACTTATAACCAAAATCTGAGTATGAGGGTATAAAGGGGCATATTTTGTGATATCGAAATCAGAAATCTGGCAGGTTTTTTCTCAGCATTTGGAGAGGGCAAGGAGTTGAAAAGAGATTTTCCAAATTTCTTATTAGGTTTGTTATCACTTTAATTATATTTTTAAAATACATCATGATGTTTTGTCATTTTCCCTAAGTCCAAACACCGTAATCTTGGTGATCCGAGTAATAGAACTCAAGATATACGGTTTTTAAGCGAACCTTAAGCATCTTTTTTTTGAGACTTTGTTTTGTTGATTTTTCGCGTTTTATAAATCTTTAAAAAAAAAACGGATAATGTTACCTTGCAAGACTTTTGATATCAATATCACAAAATATGCCACTTCAAACCCTCATACTCAGATTTTGGTTCTACATCCAGTCACAAAATATTTTGTAAGTGCTACTGCTGCCAACAAAAAGTGGATGCATTTGAGGAACTAGCTTATTCAAGAACTGTTGAAGTCCGATGAGGAAAATTATTGGAGAGAAACCAGACAAATATTGACTGCCGAAGAGAAGTTGGATGGAAATGCTGCATCTGGCCAAATTATCTTGTCCCAGTCAAGGAAGAAGCTCAAAAGTGACCCAAGTACAGCTAGAAAGGCTTCTTCCCTTGTAACGACTTTATGTACTACACAATTTATCCTACCAGTATTGGTATTGTGTTTATTTGAAATGTTGTCTTTAACACAGTTCTTGAGCAAATTGCTACAATCAACAGCTATTGACGTTAACAGTAGCGCAATGCTGCTAAAGAATACGATTTTCGTTCTTTCTAGTCGCCGAGAGAAAATATATACTAATTTCAACAACATAGCTGTGTGAATTGGGAACCCCGAAGTCAAAATTTTTGTGTGGGGTTTATCAGAATCGTTTGTACATCGTTTGTCTACGTTTGTCCAACCAACAAAATCGTTTGTCCACCCTCAGGAAAAGTTATTGAGCTTTTCTTTTTTATAGCAACTCCCCAAAATCAAAAAACTCATCTTCTGCCCCCAATAGATGACTCAGGAAGATCAGACTAAGTGCGTTCGTTTGTCCACCGGCTGTTTAAGATTATTCACTAAAACTAATCGTTTTTCCATCCTTAGTTCAAAAGTTATTCCACATTTCTTTTTTAGGTATAGCAACCCCAAAAAAATGTTGAATAACTTTTGAACGATGGTCTTACAAAATTTTTTTTTGCTGGACTAACCTGGACAAACGGTGGACAAACGATTGGCATTAAAACGATTTTGGTAAAAAAAAATTTTGGGGTTGCTATAAAAAAGAAATGTTGAATAACTTTTGAACTAAGGGTGGAAAAATGATTATTTTTGGTGAATAATCTTAAACAGCCGGTGGCCAAACGAACGCACTTAGTCTGATCTTCCTGAGTCATCTATTGGGGGCAGTAGATGAGTTTTTTGATTTTGGGGAGTTGCTATAAAAAAGAAAAGCTCAATAACTGTTTTCCTGAGGGTGGACAAACGATTGTTTTGGTTGGACAAACGTGGACAAACGATGGACAAACGATTCTGATAAGCCCCACCGAAGAATTTTGACTTCAGGGTTCCCACTTCACACAGCTCTACAACATTTGGCGGCGTGCAAAAAGTTAGGTGATCAATTGAATGTTGAGTTAAAATTTTGAAACTAATTCAGCTGATGAGTACTACAGAATATCCTTATGTGTACCTCTACTTGACTTTGTCCTAACCGATTTGCGTGAAAGATTTCAACCCGAAACCTTAGATGTGATTAAACTTACGATTTTCGTCTAATTTATGTATTTTTTAGACAGACTTACAGAGAATCATTAAAAAAAGCCGTAAGTATTCGATAGACGATTTTTTTTTTTTTGTTAAAGGCATGCAAAATTACACGAAAATTGCTTCCCCCCCCTGAACGAAATCCTGGATCCTCGCATGGGTTTAACTCAGAGTAAATCTCTGCACCAAAAAACTGGCCCTTGTACACACGTCATTTAGTATTTTAATCATTGTTTTGACTTGAAACTAAGTTCACTTTCATAAAGTTTGCGATTATTTCAATTTTAAGTGAGAACTTACATCTTTAGTGTCAGTGTACAATCATTGGTGTTGCGAATCAAATATTTTAACTCACGCATTTCAGGGAATTAACTGAGGTTTATCCACGGTTTAAGTTTAAAATTATCCATTTTGTACCTCAGTTAATCCGCCATGATGGATGCGTTAAAATATATTTGATCATTCAATAGTTCAAAGGCTAAAGCATTTTTGAATAACTGGGTCCTGTTTTAAGGGCTTAGTTTTCATGCAAAGGAAAAACAGTACAAAATTAACAAAAAATGCAGCTATTTACTACATCTCGTCGCAACACTTAAAGGAATTAGAAGTAAGATCAAGCGGGTTTTCTAAAAAGTTTTGATAAAAGAAAATTTTTTAATACATGAAAAATTATTTAAAGCTTTGTTTAATTTCTCAAAAAAAAAAAAAAATTGCCACAAGTTAGGTGAACAGGGGTGAAGGCAGCTGAAAATCCAAAGAAGAACAAAACCCCCCATCTGAAAATACTGTTTTGATAGTAACATTTCTTGTGGCTTGGAATAATTTTTGTTTTGGTTGCATCGAATTTTAAGTATTTAACATCTCAGCACTTGCGGGTTCTATAACCTTAAATGTTTTACTTTTAAGAGGCTTAGAAGTTGTCTATAGGTATAGTTACCTATATTTATTTATATAGATTTTTGATGAAGAGATGGTAATTTGCTTCTTCAATGTTACACATCCAGAAGCACGCCACGACGCTATCTGAGCGTTGAACGAAATCGAATGGGGTTCTGAAGGGAAGGTGCGGAGATGCATTCTAGATGCCAGCGAACTTCACTATGAAGATGAACCCCCAAAAAAGTGATCCAAATCGTTAATACTTACATGCTGAGCTTTAAATAATTTGCATATTTTTTAAAACTAATCTTCCTACGGAGTACTAGGTTGATTCAACGATTCTGCAAGATAAGATAGATTCTTCGAATGTTCCTTAAAGTAAGCAATATGAAGAGACATTGTAAACAGCATTAAAATCGTATTTTTTTATTTGATATATCACATAAACTAACTTTAATTGTTATTATTTATCAAAAAAGTTTCAATTGCACTCACATTGCTCCGTCTCGCCCAAATTTCTCCACCAAATTATAAATGCGGACAAATTCCAAATAAATCACAATAAATTTCCCATGGGAATATTGTTCACGAATAACGAAAGCAATACATTCCGAGGAGAATTTCGACAGTTTTCCACGATACGAATTTTTCGAACGTGGGAAATATTTCCAGAGAAATCTCGTTCATTGTCCATTAAGTTAATAGCGTTGGACAAAACTGTTCCAAAATATTTTAGTCTAAAAATTTCAGCTAATTACTTTTGGTCAAACTTACGAGACGAGCATACCGTAGAGATAAAACAACTGTTTAAAACGCAGAACTAAATTTCCCAGAGAACGAAAATGTATGTGTTGATCTCAGATCTTGCTTTCCTAGCTACCTACATATCGAACGTTCCATACCTGGGTTCTTCTATTTATTTATTTTTATAAAAAAAAGTTTTGCAGTGAAGTCGGTTTAAAAACAAAACTTTTACAGAAATGCTAAAAATCAAATTTGATAAAAGTAATCTAACATGAAAATTATCAAAAATTTGTGCACATTACTGTACTAAACGTTTGTCTACAGTTGTAGCTCTTGCGCTTTGGAATCTTCGTAAATATAATCTTCATTTTATAAGCAACTCCATTAGCAACACTAGACAGGATCATCATAATGAATACTAAAGACCAAATACTCAATACTCACTTGCTAACGCACACAAAAACATGGCAAAAAAAAAAAAACAAAAACAGAATGAGATAGAAAATATGGGAGGGACCATCAGTTTTAAGGGGCGGTCCTTACAAATACCATTGCCACGGTTCAAACTGGAGTTCAAGCTCGAGATCGTACAATAAAACTGGACATTGTTGTCCGGTATTTACCACGAACACACCTACACACCTGTCATTTGGAGATGACAGAAGAGAGGCCGATTGTCCGTCCGTCCAAAGGGGTTTGTTTGTGTTGGATTCTGTTGTTTTTACACTATATTTATACAAAAATTTCACTACACAACGATCTTCGAATATATTCATGCATTTTCGAGAGTTCGCTCTCTTAAGTGCTTCTTAATGGTTTTCGTTCTCTGTTAATAAAGACATCTCTAGCAATATAAGGCTTGTCAATTGAGACAAACTTAAGTAGCGATGAGGGTGCCCTTTATTGAGATACACGTTTAGGTTTTTTTTTCATTCTGTTTCGTTATTCCAGCAATTTTTGTATGATACGAGTTTAAATTGTTTGTATTTTTTGATTGAGATGTAAAGGTTTAGGAGTTTATTTGATGCCTGAAACTAAACTGAGATAGGTGAAGGTGGGTATCGACTTGGAGCTGGGAGCTCAGAACTCAGGCTAAGGCATATCATAATGTCTACATAAACAGGTAGGTACTCCTCACAAATCCTGTGCAGTAAAATTGCACAAAGTGATGAGAATTTTAGCAGTGTAGGTATGTAGTTATATATCACGATGTACAGTACACCTACGAAGGTATAGTTAGGTACCTACCTATATTAGGTAGGTAAATATGTAGTCAAATAATTAACCTTTGAATAACGTGACAAGTTTTCGGTTTTCAGTTTACCTACTATGGGGTGCGACAGTCTTTTTATTAATAAATTGATAAGTAAATAATGCTTTCTTTCAAATAAAACGAAGTTAGGTATACGTACCTTAAATAACTTCTTAAAATAAATAAATAAAAACATAAATGTTGGCGCAACAGCGTGGGCTTAGTGACTTACAACCATTCCTGTTTCCGCGTGTTGACAGAAATGAAATGGTGGGAACCTACAATTTGTATGCCGTATCCGAACGGCTAGACGAGAAGCACTTTTTCATGACAAGTGATACTCATGGAGGATTTGTCAATTTCTCACAATTTTTTTAGTTTTTATTTGGACAAGGCTGATGATTGAACCCAGACCTCCAGCGTGTCAGTTCAACGCATTACCCATTACGCGTTACATAATCTCTGAAATCTTAATTAAATCATTTATAGAGTATCAAACCACCAATCAGGTATGGTACCTAATGTCTAGTATATATACCCAACTAAAGGCTTATTTTAACTTAGGTAAATATTGATAATATAATTTTATAAATACGTCGGTAGCAATCGACTAAAAACATGTGTTTAAGAAAGGCAACAACAATTCTTACTGAAGAGCTCAATTGTTGTTGTCAGAGCGAAACACATCTGCACTATAGGTCGCAAAAACCTTCCAAATTAGTAAATATTGATATGCTACAGGTTTTATTACTTAGATATAAAGCTTCTATAGGGCCTTCTTCGGAAATAATTTTCTTATAAATATCATGAATTAGATAAGTACTTCGTTTAAACTAAGTGAGCTTGGGATAGCTATTTATCGAATAAGGCTATATAAATGATATATAACAGAATATTGATGTTGATGTCACTCTATAAAGCTCTTTATAACTGTTTTATTGAAGTTGTTCTCAGTCCGTTTTCAAGGGGTTTCTATTATACAATTTATAGAAAGCATCTTCGAAAACTTCAGTGAGACCTGTCATATTTTTAATGACATCAGCAACGAGATTTTGGAAATGAAAGAAAATTATTGCTTTCCATCGCCCATCAATTCCATGCAAACTGCATTGGTTTTCATTGCTGTAATTTCCTGTGAAAAAAAACTGACGATAAAACAGCTGTTCTCAAAAAAACAATCAAGCTTTCCGGTGAAACATGTCAAGAACAGATAGGATTCCAAATTTGATTTGATTTTTGCATTTTTTTACGCGTTGGTTTTGTGTTTTTGTTGTTGTCAAATATATAAATGCAAAAAAAGAAGATTTTTTTTTTTATAATTGACGCGCACTCAAGGGGTTGTTAATATATTTTTAACATGTAAAACAAAGTGCGTGCGTTAGGAAAATAGAATAGGGTTTAAAAGGAGACAAATTTACGTCATGCATTCGAACTTATGACTCAATATTATCAAAAGTGGAAAATAAAGCTGAATGCTGATAAACTTCAAGCTATCTTTTTTAGTAGAAAAAGAAAGTCTTGCTATCTTCCCAGCAATCAGCTTAATATTAATGGTGTTAATATTAATTGGGCTGCAAGCGTCAAATATTTAGGAGTTCATTTAGATCAAAAACTTACTTTTAAGGAACATATTACCAAAACCTTACAAAAAGTAAGCATAGCAATCAACATGCTCTACCCATTTATTAATAGGAAGTCATGTCTAAGCAATTCAAATAAAACGATAAATCATAAGGTTATCTTTCAAGCAATCCTCTTGTATGGTTGCCAAGTTTGGGAAAAATGTGCGAAATGCCATCTTAAAAAATGTCAAGTATCGCAAAACAAGATACTCAAAATGATGCTTAGCCTCCCTCGATACCATTCTACTTCAGATTTACACGAAAGAGCGAATGTTGAAATGATTTCTTTTAGAATAAATAAACTTAATGAAACCTTCTTACGAAACTGTGAAACCTCTGATAATCCTCTTATTAACCAACTGACTCCATAACCATAGATACTTCTGATATTTTTTTGTTTTATCTGTTTATAAATTTATTCAATGATTTGTTATATATATGTAAATGTAAATATTTGTTATGACCATTGCATAATTGAGTTCTTATTCATCTTTATTTAAATGATGGTATTTATTTATTTATTCATTCATTCATATAGATACACAGTTATTGATTTATTTATTTATATATATATATTTATTTATTTATGTATTCATTTATTTATTTATTTTTGTATTTATTTATTTATTAATTTATTTATCTATTTATTTATTTATTAACTCATTTATTTATTTATATAATTATTTATTTTGTTTTGATTTGTCTAATTATTGATCTATTTAAATTATTTATTTATTTAATTTATTATTTATCGGCTAACTACTCTTACTAATATATATATATATATAGATATATATATATATATTTATGGTATTATTCACTAACCTAAATTCTACTAGCCTATACTTCACAACGGGTAACAAAATTTCCAATAATTCTTGATTAGAAATTCTGATTGGGTTGGATATAGTTCACATTTGATTTTCGCAGTAAATTTGATGTAAGCTGGACTGAACTTAATAAAAATTGCGTCTTGACAAGGCCCTCACTGTCAACTGAAGAGTCCAAGTGAGAACGCCGGGACGAAACGCCAATTTTTATGGACTAAAGGCCGTTAAAAGCTATATTGAATCAATAATTCAACAAGTCCAATTAAATAATGCTAAGTCTTCTACTTGGCTGATGTATTTCAGTAGTATATAGAATTTGTATTATAAAACACACTCATATGTAAACAATGCCAGGCCACGGGTAACAAAATTTCCAACAATTCTTGATTAGAAATTCTGATTGGGTTGGATATAGTTAACATTTGATGTTCGCAGTAAATTTGATGTAAGCTGGACTGAACTTAATAAAAATTGCGTCTTGACAAGGCCCTCACTGTCAACTGAAGAGTCCAAGTGAGAACGCCGGGACGAAACGCCAATTTTTATGGACTAAAGGCCGTTAAAAGCTATATTGAATCAATAATTCAACAAGTCCAATTAAATAAAGCTAAGTCTTCTACTTGGCTGATGTATTTCAGTAGTATATAGAATTTGTATTATAAAACACACTCATATGTATACTTCACAACTATAATTTTGAAGTTTTATTAATATCTCTAGTCAAAATGTACCTGCTTTTTTGTTTTTTTTTTTTTTGTTTTTTTTTTTTGTTTCAATTGAAGGTTTTTGTTTGTACTTTCGTTCATAAATTAATTTCTTATCAAAGCCTTAACTCAATATAAATTAAAATACTTATTCAGTAGAAAGATATCAAATATAAAAAAAGAATCCCTGTACTTGACAGTACGTCCGAAATTGGGCTCAAGGGTAAACTGATGAGCATTCCTAGAAGCGCGAGTATTGCGGTTAAATTGTTTAAGGGGATGAATGCAACTAGTTTTTTCACTGTAGCACTGTTTGTAAAAGTAGCGATAGAATAAGACAATACATGAAACATTACGTGTTGGTGCTCTAGGGATGTAAATGTTTCCGTTATGGTTTTATCACCGTTGATTTTTAAAACTTTGTATACTGTTCTGTATACTGTCCAAAAAACCCAAGTATGTTAAAGGAGAACCTGCCCAGATATGTGAATTGTACTCTAGCTTTGGTCGGATGTATGTATGCCTTATAGATCGTAGCCAGATCAGAAGAAGAAAAAAATTATTTGCATCGTCGCGGCGGCGCGCCGTAGGAATCCCAAACATTTTGCAGCGTTTTTAGCGACGTCAAATATGTGATCATTCCACAAAAGGTGGTTTGTGATGCACATACCGAGAACCGAAAGCTGTTCAGTTTCCTTAATGCAAATGCCACTCCTGGATAGTGGCAAGGGGGTGGGTTTTGCTTTAACGACATGAGCCAGCATTGAGTTTTAGAAGCATTAAATTATACGCGGTTTTTTATTCCCCAATGGAAAATGCTGTCGAGATCAGAATTTAATAAGCTTATCATACGTTGCCGTTCAAGTTACACATCCGAAGGACATGGATGTGAATCTAAAAACGAATATGAGAAGCTGAGGGTACTGTCGTCAGCGAAACAGTTTAATGGATAAGAAGTTTCAGACAAAAGATCATTTATGAATATAAGGAAGGAATCGGAGACAAAACGGAGCCCTGGGGTACACCAGCATTTACTTTGTGAATTTCAGACTTGAAACCGTCCAATACAACTTGAATTGAACGGTCCGAAAGGTAATTTCTAATCTAACGAAGAAGAGATTCATCGATACCAAATGCACGCTTTTCCGATAAAAGAGCTTGATGCGAAACTCTATCAAATGCTTTTGAAATATCAAGCTCAATAATCTTACTTTCTCCAAAACGATGTAAGGATTTGTGCCACTGTTCGGTGAGATATACCATCAGATCACCAGTGGACCCATTGCTACGAAAGCCGTACTAAAAAGTCATTAAAAAGCTTTCGTTCTTCGAGAAATTTCTTGAGCTGAAAATTAATCAGCGTTTCCATGACCTTGGAAAGAAGAATAAGATTTTAATTTGTGGGTAGCTTAACTGTCTGATTTGAGTCGTTTACAAACATAAATGGACACTTTTGAGTATCCGAGACAGCTTATAATATAGAACAAGTGAACGTGGTCATACACCATTTTCAGAAGAACTTCTCCGGCATATTGAATATACCTACAGGTGAAAATTAGGGGGACCCTCAAAACATAATTTTAAAGTTAAAATCATCAAAATGCTATTTAATCTTTATTAAAGGTTTTAAGTTTTACTTTTAGGGTCTTGCAGGAACAACCAAAACGTGCAAAGAAAGTGCAATATGCACTCCCTCTGTTTTGTTATTTTCCTATTTAACTTTGGAAATATGCATCTTAGGAAAAAAAACATCAAATACAAATTTATTTGTTATAAAATTCTCCACAAGATGCCATTTATATAAAAATGCATTTATACCAAAGTCAAAGTCACTAAAAAAAACAAAATAAATATTGTAACGATATTTTACGACAGTAAAGGGTTCCAAGTATGTGAACAAAAATTAGCGCCAGCTTAAATGTCTAACTTTGACCACTTCAATGACGCAAAAATTTCGCGGTGCACTTTATTAACATTATCTTTCTTGCCGAACCTATCAGACCGATTTGAATCGGGTTTCGATATTTCATTTTGTAATTCCCTAGAGTACAGTACTTCTGTCCACATTTATAGTAGAATTAGAATTATATATTCGGTGTTAGGGGATTTTTCGGCATTTCGCAAATTTTGTTATACCTATGAATTAAAAAAAGTGAGTTCTTTACCACCTTGGGCCGTTTGGTGGAGGGCGGGGGGAAGCTGAGTGTAAAATGTCTGGGATTTAAATATGGGTTGTTAGGGGACTTTTCGTGATTTTTCGGCATTTCACAAAATTGATTATAACTGTGAATTAAAAGAAGAGGGCGTCTACCAGGGGGAAAGCTAAGAGTAAAATGTCTAGGACCTACATATATAATTGTAATCAGAATGCTTTTTTGGTGTTCCACACATTAGGTTATACACCCCTAACATCAAAAATGGGTTTTCGACTAATTTTAGGAGCGTCTTACGTGGGTAATGCTGAAAAGAAAACGTCTGGGACCTAATTATTTGAGATCAGGAAGTCATTGCTTATATTGACCATATGAATTGAAATGGTTATACACCTGACACAATAATAGGAAAAACGCGATTTTTAAACCGTCATGCAGGCTGAAAAAAAAACACTCCCAGACTTTGACCCCTCGCCCCCATATCAAGAGCACGACCTTTACCCGTAGGTACAGTCGACGCCGCTTAAAGTAACCGCCAAGGGACCAGCCAAATGTGCGATCGTAATAGCCGGCGGCGATTGTTATATCCGACTTACCGAGAAAATGATTGATACGAATAAACGGAAGTTTTTTAGGAACAACTAATAAAGAACCTAGTTAAATTCATTCGCGAAGAAAGGAATTTGTGTATATTCGAAAATGTTCAGTTTTGAACTCTCAGTTGCCTACATTTTGTTTGAATTTTTCGTCATTCCGTCGTTGTAAGCGGCGAAACTGAAGTATTTTTTGCCTGAAATTTGTCATTATATGCGACTAGTCGCTATAGACGACGATTTCACGGCGTTATAATAACCGACAATAACGAATTGTATGAAAACCAACCAAATGAAGGAAAAATAGTCGTTAAAAGCGACTTGTCGTTCTAAGAAACGTCGTAATAGGTGGCGTCGACTATATAATATTTTGGTTATAATATAATCCTAAAATTCGCAGTCGGCTCTTGTACTATAATGTAGGGTCAGGCGAAGACTTAAAATAATAAACTAAAGATTTCTCGAAAACTAATTAAGATTTAATTTGAATTTTGAAGAAGAATATGTGAACTTTAAGATTTGCAGGTCAATTTTTTTACAGAAAAATTTATACATGATTGCATAGCCTGTGGCAAAAAAAAAACTTTAAAGTCGGAAATCTTTCTTATCTGAGAATAACAGCATACTTGAATTATCTTTAGTGGGTAGGAACCCCGTCATTCGGTTTATGAAACTACCACAGTGTTTTTATTAATGGACGGTTAAGGGAGTGCTGGATTTTCATACAATAAAAGGATGTTTCCCGAAAATGAAGTATAAAGTAGGTATAAGGTAGGTACTTAAAAAAAATCAGGAAATGTAAATCCATAATTTTCTGAAAAAAAAACGTTAACAAATTTGGCTTTCTGTTCTTTGATTTTTTAACTGTACATAGGTAAAGGATAAAGTACGCGCTTTGTTAAAAACAATTTTCTCTCAACGTCGAAACCTGTTTGGTTTTGAAAATTATATTTTTCTATCGAAAATCTTGATACAAATTTGAATAGATATTTCATCAACAACGAAAAGGCCATCATTTTTTGTATTTCTTATTCATAAATTGCCAATAGGCTGTACAATACATATGTAAGTTTCTTCTTACTCAGGTAGGTACCCTAAAATATTGTTTATATAGTATGTGTTTTTAACAGACTACAGCCTACACTTTCGATGAGAACTGATGCTGTGTGTGAATTTTTAGGCCCAGGCTATTTCATAATTATGATCTCAAAGAGATTTATTCGTCTTTTAACGCAGTTCTTGCGGAGGATTTCTGTAGGTATATGTATATATTTTGTTTTTACCCAAAAGATATACATATACACCTACACTATGTCAGTGTATATTTTTCATATGTAGGTACAAACATGTTTACGTTTGTATGTTTGTGTACACACGTTTATATGGTCGGCTTCTTCATCAATTTGGGTCGATTTGTTTTTAATATTTATTTTCTTTCTTATACGCTTCATTAAATCGGCCATACAACTTAACTAAGTGCAACGGATCGTAAGAGCTCTAAAATTCAAACGTCTGATGCTGTAAGAAACCTATAAAGCTATAACAATAAACTGTGACTCTATAGGTAGGTATAATGTAGTAGGTAGATCGTGGTTCGTTCGTTCGATGAGATTGAGATGGAGATGTTCCTTCTAAATAGATGAGATCAATAGGAGGAAAGCAGGTAGTTCCTATTATAACTTCAGCTATAATACACTTTCATGGAAAGAGCATCCATTATTTGTATTCTTTATTTACACTTTTTCATATGTGCGTATCATGTTTTCATCATTTTCTGAACTAGTTTAACAGGTTCCCTTATCATTTTCTATTTGTTTAATGTGTAAGGTATTGTGAATTCAAAAAAAAAAAAAAAAAATTATCTAACAACTATATTTCATCAGTTTTTTTTTTGAGTGAAAAGTGAATATAGTCACGGAGCTTGAGCTATTTTCTTAATATGCACGCAGGTCTTCTATTGTCCTTTGACATATCAAAATCCTTTTTATGTTTTGTTGTTTGCTTGATCGAATGGTTTAACAACATTTTTCTTGTTTGTCTTGAAATTTTAAAACAAAACTCTATTACTTTTATATCCAGACTCCAGAGTCAGTGGTGGCTAATTAAATACCAACAAAAGAATAGTAGGCTAACCAATTAACGTTTCGTTGAGTTTTGTAATTGAAGTCTCAAACCTACATTCTACTTGAACAGGTACTTATGTACATACAAATCTTAATCAATAAGTAGCTAAGTCAATTTTTCATTTCAAAATTGAATCATTAGGTAATACAAGAAAACTTGCCAAGTAAACCAACTCAATTTAAGTCAGTAATCATTAATTAACATATTTCTCTGATAATTTTGAGGTTCTTCCCATATTGCTCTACTTAAAATATTTGCTATTTAACATTAATAAACATAGAACTTGGCGTACTTTTAGATCTCACTACTTTGTACGTCTGACTTGTTATGCAAAGGTTTTTGTATAAAGAAGAACTTGGCTACCTTTTTAACATTTATGTGCTTGGTGTGATTTCACTCCTTTTTGCAAAGATTCTTTTTAACAGGAAAATTTGGTGAAATAAACGCCCAATGAGAGCCTCATAAGGAAAATTAAGTTTTCTATTTATGCATTTTGTATGTAGGTACTACAAGTCCTACCCCTCTTCCAATTTTTATAAGTAAGAAGTGCTCCATTGAAATGATAATAATTGATAATAAGTGGGTGGATGAATTACCCCTGCATGAAAAATTTCATGATTTCAACTTTTTATTTGTACCTATACACCTGAAAACTAACCGCTCTACCAAATTTCATAATCCTGCACCAATCGGAAATGCTCTCAATATATTTGGTACAAATTCTGTGAAAATGGGTGGTTGCCACGCCCACTGCATGTTAAATCATAAATTTGTAATTTTCCCTTTGCCTGCATGTCAAGTCCTATCGCTCTACCAAATTTCATCATTCTACGACATACATAGTTGATATCAATTCTGAAAAAAATGGGCGGGCGCCACGCTCCTGAATGGATAATTTAAAAGGAGATGACCCATTTTTCTCTGATGCCTGGGCCACGTGCGTACATAGATGAAATAGGCACCAAATGAAAGCTGGTATTGAATTCTATAAAAATGCTTAATATTTTTAAAATCCGTGTTGGAGATTTCAAGATATTTGAGCTTGAAGTTGGCGATTCAAAAGTTATAGAATTAATTTTTTTTCAAAAGAATTGTTCATAGGTTCTGAAGTATAGTAGCTAGAAAAATGATTTAAGTACCAAATAAGAGACCACAAAAATACCTTTCAAACGGTACCAATATCTCTTTCCTACGTTCAGCATATTGTAATATTTTACAACGGGGTTCGCCAATAAAACTTATTTCTTTTTATTCAAACTGAACAACAATTACTTTACAAAAATAAAACACATTTATTTCACTTCAAATACTTTACTTCCAATACTTTTATTATAACAAGCACAATTCACTATTTTACACCGATGTTTATTCGTTCACTTTCAAAATCAAAAACTGAGGTCTTCGGACTGGTGGCCCTGTATTTATATCCGAGAAAACGCTACTAGAATCTTCTAAAGTCCTGGAATGTGCTGGAATTTGCTGGAATAAGCTTCCCCTCCACAAGTCTCCACAAGTAGATCAAAAGCTCTAAAAAGCTTTCGTTCAGTTAATTATAGCAGTTTTCAGTGGTTTATGTATTGGATAACATTAGTTAATCTTTTGTTCAAAGATGGCGCTACTAATTTATTCTGTTATAGAAGAATAAAAGATTTCGTTGCTTGCATAAATGGGCATATTCACCATATTGCCCCCCTCTTAGGATTGATCGTCCCGATTAAATCCATTACTCCCGTCATCACCGTTCAAGCGATATAAACGGTCACAGTGAACTACCTTAAGCTTGCCTCTCAACCCTCTCTGAATGCGGTAAACCACATCATTGATTCGCTTCACAACGGTGTATGGTCCTTCCCAGTTTTGTTAAAGTTTTGGTGACAATCCTTTTTGTCGATGGGGATTGTAAAACCACACCAGGTCTCCTTCTTGGAATTCAATCGTTGTTGCACCAGTGTCGTACCGTGTTTTCATCCTATCACTGGCTATTTTTATGGTTTTCCTTGTCCGTTGATGAATGTCAATGAGTCTTTCTTTGAGGTTATCCACATATTCATCTGGCTTTTCCGGTTCCATAGTACGGCATCCAAATTTTACTTCACTAAGCAGCCGTATTGTTGTGCCGAACAGGATCTCCGATGGTGTATGTCCTGTTGAACTATGAACCGCACTTCGGTAGGCCATCAAAAACAATGGAATATGGCGATCCCAGTCTCGTTGGTAGTCACCCACAACCTTGGACAGATATTCCTTAAGCGTCCTGTTGAATCGTTCAACCATTCCGTCAGAATGTGGATTAAGCGGTGTTGTCCTCGTCTTCTTGATGCCAAGGAGAGAGCAAACCTCCTGGAAGGTAATAGATTCGAAGTTCCTTCCCTGGTCAGAATGCAATTCCAAAGGAACACCAAACCTGCTCACCCAATTGAATACAATCTGATCAACCACTGTTTTGGCTTCTTGGTTTGCGATGGCAAATGCCTCAGGCCACTTGCTGAAGTAATCCATGACTACAAGGATGTATCGGTTTCCACTGTTGGTCTCCGGAAACGGACCTGCGACATCCAGAGCTATTCTCTCGAAAGGCGTGCCCACATTGTACTGCTGCATTTTACTTTGAAGTTTTCTACCTGAACCCTTTGTAGCAGCACAAGTATCACATTTTCGGCACCACTTTTCGACATCATCTCTTGCATGTAGCCAGTAGAACCGTTGTCGTAGCTTTTTCAGCGTTTTGTTGACTCCCAAATGACCTCCAGATGCTCCATCATGTATTTCTGGAAGCATCTGCGTTTGTGTGCAGCTGTCCTCTTCGATGTTGAATTTGGTAGTCGTATGTCTGCAGTCTCTCGATCCATCTTGCAACTTGACCTACTGGATTTTTGAAGTTCATAAGCCAATTAAGCGCACCATGATCTGTTCGAAGGAGGAACTTCTGCCCATAGATGTACTTATGGAAGTGCTTTGTTGCCAAAATCAATGCTAGAAGTTCCCTTCTGGTCATGCAGTAATTGCGTTCTGGCCTCGAGAGTACCTTTTACTGTAGTAGGCGACGACTTTTTCTTCTCCGTCATGGACTTGCGGCAGTACAGCTCCAATTCCAACGTTACTGGCATCGGCGTCGATGATGAAAGGTTTTCCAGGAGTGGGATAGGTCAGCACAGGAGCATTACACAAACGTAGCTTGAGTTCCTGAAAACTTTTCTCGCACTCACCTGACCATTTGAACGGCTTCCCCTTTTCAGTTAGTTTATGCAAGCTCTTAGCGATTCCAGCAAAGTCCTTCACAAAGCGCCGATAATATGTGGCTAGACCAAGAAAGCTACGGAGTTGGGGTTTATCCTGTGGTGTTGGCCAATTCTTCACAGTGTCAACTTTTTCCGGATCAGTCTTTACTCCTTGGGATGAGATGATATGTCCCAAGTATTTAACTTCGGTCTTGAAAAGCGCACATTTCTCTGGATTTAATTTTAAGTGTGCTTCTCGAAGCCTCTGGAATACGGCCTTAAGGTTCTTACAATGTTCGTCAAAAGTTTTCCCATAAACGATGACATCGTCCAAATACACAAGGCATGATTTCCAGGTAAGTCCTTGTAGGACACACTCCATTAGACGCTCAAATGTTGCCGGAGCGTTGCAAAGTCCGAATGGCATAACTTTAAACTGCCACAGACCATTTCCTGTAGAGAAAGCTGTCTTCACGCGATCTTCTGGATGGATTTCTACCTGCCAGTAGCCACTCTTTAAGTCCAGCGTCGAGAACCATTGAGCTCCTTCCATTGCATCCAAAGTATCGCTGATTCTGGGCAAAGGGTAGCTGTCTTTCTTTGTCACATCGTTCAGCCTACGGTAGTCCACACAAAACCGGGTGCTTCCATCCTTCTTTTTGACAAGAACTACTGGTGATGCCCAAGGGCTTTTGGAATTTTCGATTAGCCCATCTTTCTTCATTGTCGATATCATCTCTTCAACTTCGGCTTGTTTGGCTAATGGGAGACGTCTTGCTGGCTGTCGAATCGGTCTAGCGTCACCTGTGTTGATTCGATGCTGAACCAGTTGTGTTCGACCATACTGCCCACTCGGTGAAGAAAATATATCAGCGTATTCGTGAAGAAGGCTTCCAGCAACACTAAGCTGATGTTGACTTAGATTGGATGGCTTCAGAATTTTGTCTTTCATAGTGCTGAATTTTCCGGGGTCCATAGATTTGTCTGTGTTCATTTCTGTGATCTTGGTTATTGCGGACACAGATTCACATTTTCCAACTATTTCTCCTTTCTTGAGCTTGACTTAGTACGGTTTGATGTTCAGTATCCGTACGGGTACCATGTTGTTCTTTGGTTCCACAAGAGTCTTGCCTAAGATGATGTTTTGGGAAGATTGCTCAGACTCTGGTTCCACCATGAGGTATCGATGGCTACCTAAATTGCCCTCTATTTTTGTCCACACAAACACTTCCGAAGAGGGAGGCAAGCATATGTCTTCTTTGATGACAGTTCTTAGAGTTGATGAGTTTTCGTTGCCATAAACCATAGGAATCTCTACATTTTGGTACTTGAGAACTTGCTTACCGAGCTCCAGAATCAATCCGTGCTCTTTCATAAAGTCAATTCCAATTATGCACTCGTCACATATGTCTGCTACCAAAAATAGATGCGAAAACTCTAGTTCTAACAAACGGATTTTGAGACGAACTTCTCCATACACTCTTGCTGCCTCACCTGTCGCAGTTTTAAGACGGTAGCTATTGGTGTTGTGTAGCCACGTCATTTTGACCAAGTCTCTTCGCACAATGGAGGCTGTGGCACCGGTATCAATTGTAGCCACGTGTTTCTTACCATTTACTGTTGCGTCCACTGTCAGACTCTTATTGTTTCGTTTAGTCTGCGAGACTTGGATTATGGTTCTGGGCAAATCGATACCAAGGCAAGCAGGAGCGTTGATGTTATTGCTTATCTGTTCGCGGGTATTATTTTTGCTTCCACAATGTTGACAGGTGACTCTTCTTGGTGGCCGAATTTGTTGCAATTCCAGCATCGAGCAGGTCGTTCTCGCTGCCTTCTTGGAATTCAGCTCTCTGGCAAGAAAATTCCTCAACTTCCAGTTCTCTTACCCAATGAATTCCTAAAGAAGCCTGTTCCAATGCTTCCATAGTGAGCGCGAAGGCTAATGCTTCAGAAAGCGTGCGTTTTCCAGCAGTTCGAATTGCTCGCTGGAGATTGATATCGGAAACTGAACGGACAAAAGCCTCTGTTGCTAGCTGGTTGGTAATTTCATCTCCTGCAGTCGGGTATGCTAGATGCGCCAACCGTTCAATGTCTGCTTGGAGTTGTTGTAGACTTTCTCCTATTTTCTGGACTCTGGTATTAAGTTGGACGCGGAAGACTTCTTGCATATGGCCATCCCCAAATCGCTTGTCAATGGCCTGAACAAGAGCACTGAAGTTGCCGCTCTTGACTGCTGGTAAGGTTTGCAATAATTCAGCAGCAGAACCTCTAAGGGCAAGCGTCAGGGCAATAAACATGTCTTCGTCATCCCAGCCATTTGTTGTTGCGGCTGCCTCAAACTGCTTCTTGTAGATTGACCAAGAAGATTGTCCGTCAAAGGTTGGTGGATGCATTTCTTTCTTCTTAAGAAAATCGCAACTGCCCTCTCCTACCTTCATTTTCCTAACCTTATCTAATTCATTGGCAAAGTTCTGCATTTTGTCTTCAATTTTCTCGAACTGTTTTTCGACGTTTTCAACACGTTCATCAAGAGCCATGAATTTATTTTCAAATGAATTTAGCTTACTTTCAATTAGGTTTTTCTGGTCGTCTAGAAGGTTCCTTTGCTCGTTGCGTTGTTCTTCAAGAACATTCTTTTGTTCATTTTGCTGTTCTTCTAATCGTACAAGCAGATTCTTTTGTTCCTTCTTCTGCTCTATTTGTTGTTCTTCTAGAAGATTCTTTTGCTCCTTTCGTTGGTCTTCTAGAAGATTCTTTTGCTCCTTTCGTTGGTCTTCAAACTGGGCAAGCAGCTGAGCCATCATATTGGTCATGTCTAAGGTTGTACTAACATGCTCTTCCGGCATTTCTATTTCAAATAGAAACGTGTCTGGATTTTCACCGTGTTGCCTTAAATCTTCCTGCAGACGAATAATGAGGTCATATTTTGTTCCAGCAGTAGGAAGACCTCGTCTGTTCAGTTCTTCCTTGAGTTCAACACAATTCAATGCATTCACAATTTTTCCCATTTTGTTTCTATTTTTGTTCTTATGTTTTTGTATGTCACTTTTACTGTTTATTTATTTACACACTTAATCACTTTTTACCATTAGTTATCTGAATGCACAGATAAAATAAGTTTTATCCCACTTCTGACACCAATGTAATATTTTTGCCAAGGGTTTGCCAATAAAACTTATTTCTTTTTATTCAAACTGAACAACAATTACTTTACAATAATAAAACACCTTTATTTCACTTCAAATACTTTACTTCCAATACTTTTATTATAACAAGCACAATTCACTATTTTACACCGATGTTTATTCGTTCACTTTCAAAATCAAAAACTGCGGTCTTCGGACTGGTGGCCCTGTATTTATATCCGAGAAAAAGCTACTAGAATCTTCTAAAGTCCTGGAATGTGCTGGAATTTGCTGGAATAAGCTTCCCTTCCACAAGTCTCCACAAGTAGATCAAAAGCTCTCAAAAGCTTTCGTTCAGTTAATTATAGCAGTTTTCAGTGTTTTATGTATTGGATAACATTAGTTAATCTTTTGTTCAAAGATGGCGCAATGTCCCGGAGCCCCCTGCCAGGAGGCCCCCAACAAAGATCTCCTTTTGTATCGCCCGAATCGGTATTAACTTTGTAAAGTTAGCTTCGTTCAGCTCAAAACCACTTTTTGAGTCATTGCAACTAAAATCTTATTGACGAATAAAATCTAACCTTAATCAACTCTAACGGTAGATTCTACGTATAAGCTCACTTAGTAGTAAATTCAATTAACCGATGCATTACACCAATTCTAAGTTTATCCACTAATATTCAAGTATTTGGTTTCGTTTTGTGTATATGTGACCCTTAAAATATTCATTTGTAAAATTAAAAAAAAATTGGGAGAAGTCTCTAAAAATATGTGTTCATGGTCATGGTTACCAAAACTCAAGCTAGCCAGATGGTGGAATTATGTAGTAGGCTGCATTTTGATTTCATTACATGCTGTTCTGGGAAAAAAGTCCGACACAAAGTTTGACACGATCCAAAAACTACATTTTGAACAATTGTACCTAGTTTCGTTTTGCTGCCATTTTGTTTTTAACGGTTAATACTTTTTCACTCTTAGGTTAGGTTAGGTTAGGTTAGGTTAGTGGGCTGACAGTTGATCAGTGTAGATCCATTGTGATACCCTGGGGATTAATCCCCATAAAAGAAACCTATTAGAAATCCAATGACATAGCCCGTAGAGGGCGTCAATACAGTTCTTACAAGCTGAAGCTTGGAAAAGTCGTTTACAAATTGATTGAAGGAGTGTCAGTCGCTGTGTAAATACCAGGTTGAGGATTGGTTGACGCACCATTGTCTTTTAAGGGCGTGTCCTTTTCCTTTACCCTCACTGGATTGATCAACCCCACACCAGACCCGTAGGAGCAGTGGCTCCATGCAACGTCTGGCGCTGGGTTCGATAAATCAGTGGTTGGTGCCAGCAACTGCCCAGTTTGGTCAGATAAGGTGAGTCCGTCGACACAATCACCGGGCAAAGGAGAGGCCAGCTCACCATAGTGTTTTTAGAGCGTGAACCTCTCCCTTACCCCCAACAGGTAAATCATTCCTCCGCCAGGCCCGTAGGAGCAGTGGCTCCATGCAACGTCTGGCGGGTAAGTTTGATAAATCAGTGGTTGGTGTATGTGGTAGCTTTGTTAAGTTGGTCCCATTAAGGTGTGGGGGAAGTGTTTGTTTGCGCATAATCACCGGGTTGTGGAGAGGTTAACGCACCGTTGTCTTTTAAGGGCGTGATCTTTACCTCTACCCCCTCTGAAAAGATCATCCACTCACCAGGCCCGTAGGAGCAGTGGCTCCATTCAACGTCTGGTGAGTGAATTTGATAAATTAGTGGTTAGTGTCTGCGTCTACCCCGTTCTGTCATGTAAACCTACGTCGGTCGTCGGCACAATCACCGGGCTTAGGAGAGACCAACGTATCACTGTCCTTTAAGGGCGTGATCCCTCCTACCCCCACTTGTTAAATCACCCCCCCCCCAGGCCCGTAGGAGCAGTGGCTCCGTGCAACGTCTGGTGGATGAGTTTGATAGATCAGTGGTTGGTGTATGTGTCTGCCTAGTTAACTCGGTGAAGCTATGCAGGTATTGAAGAATTGTCTGACGGCATATTAACACCGGGTTGAGGAGAGTTAAACGCACCATTGTCTTCTTAGGGCGTGATCCCCTCATTTACCCCCACCGGAAAGATCATCTCTCCACCGGGCCCGTAGGAGCAGTGGCTCCATGCAACGTCCGCTGGGTGAGCTTGATAGATCAGTGGTTGGTGCATGCGTCTGCCCCGTTCAGTCAGATTAGTCTTCAGGTTACTGAAGAAGTGTCCGTAAGCACAATCACCAGGTTGAGGTGAGGTCAACGCACCATCAAGGGCGTGGTCCCTTCTCTTTACCTCCACTGTTTAAATCATCCCCACCACAAGGCCCGTAGGAGCAATGGCTGCATGCAACGTCTGGCGGTTGAGTTTGATAGATCAGTGGTTTGGTTTATGTGACTAATTTGTTTGCTGTATTAAAGAATTGTCAAGCCATATTGTAGCGTTAATAAATTTTAACATGTTATTGCTTGTAAAGTCAGATAGTTCCTCTAAGTCATTGAAGAAATGTCTCCCGAGGAGCCTATTTCTTAGATGACATAGTGCAGGGCAGTGACAAAGGTAGTGTGGAGTATCCTCATGTATCTCTTCGTCACCACATCCTCTACATAAGTCGTCCATACTGAGACTCATCTTTTTCCTATGGTAACCCAGTTGGTTGTGCCCAGTGGTAACGCTCACGAGAATAGATAGAGACTTTTTACCCAGGTGGATGATCTTGTCGGTCTTTTGTTTATCGAAGCTAGGCCATAAATTTCTAGTTATAACACAGGTATCGAGTGAGTTCCATCTCTTGGTGGTTATAGCTAGAACTTTACTCTCGATTACCCTCTTAAGATTACAGGGCGGGATTTGAACAGTTGAATCTGCTTGATTAAGATCAAGTGCTGATCCCATTCTTGCCAGTTCGTCAGCACTTTCATTACCTGGGACACCACTGTGGCCAGGAACCCAGCAGATTCGTATGGTGTGCTGTGTACCAAGAACCCTTAGCTCTTCGCGACAGCATGTCACAAGCTTCGATTTTATTTCAATGGCAAAAATTGCTTTTATTGCCGCTTGGCTGTCGATGAAAAAGGTGATATCCGCTTGTGGTATAGCCATCATTGAGACCTGTCTGGCAGCTTTCGTCACTGCCAGGACCTCAGCTTGGAAGACACTGCTGTAATTAGGAAGTCTGAATGAGCTGGCTAGTCCAAGAGTTTCCGAAAAGAAGCCTGCACCAACACCAGTATCCATCTTAGAACCGTCGGTATATATTGCTATCATCGATTCGCAGGTTGATGGTTCTTTGGTTTGCCAATCCTCTCTACTAGGAAAGGCGATCGAGAACGGCTTGTGAAAGTCTAAATGGGGTGTAATGTAGTCAGTGCATACCATACTTCCCGTGTATTTCTGCAGAATCTGCGCGTGTCCTATGGCACTGCGCTTCCAGCTACTAGTTTGGGTAAGCCGAATTGCGCTCTTGGCTGCCGATTCTTGTACAAATGAGTTTAAGGTTAGTAACTTTGTCGAGCGCATTCCACCAGACTACGTTACCGTATGTCAGTACAGGTCTAACTATCGCAGTGTACATCCACCTGATAATTTTTGGGCTAGGTCCCCAGGTTTTACCAAATATCCTGTTGCAGGAGTAGAATGCAAACATGGCTTTGTTAGTTCTTTCTTTAACGTTGCGACTCCAATTCAATTTCTTATCCAAGATTACACCAAGGTATTTTGCGTGATCGGAGATTTTGAGTTGGGTCCCTTCAATGAAAGGATTCTTGAAAGTCGGTATTTTCCGTTTGTTCGTAAAAAGGACTAGTTCGGTTTTTTGCGGATTAACCGCAAGTCCACAATTCCTAGTCCATGTATTCACTATTGATAGGGCATTTTCTATTTGTTCACTAATTGTGGAGGGAAATTTGCCTGTCGCTTGTAATGCTAGATCATCTGCATATGCAATTACTTTGACTCCACTGTATCTTAGTCTCACAGGAACTGTGTTCATCACGAGTGTCCAGAGAAGGGGAGAAAGCACCACACCTTGTGGGGTTCCTCTTGAAGAAGATACTTTGATTTGCACTTCTCCTAGCTCTGAGTTGATCTCTCTGTTTTTCAACATGAACATTATCCATCTGAAGATAGCGTTATTCACATTAAGATTCACGACCGCCTTTTCACTCTTAACTCACGTAGTTTTAATCGAAGTTATATTATGACATACGCATATTTGTAACAAATTAAATTTTCCACAAATGATGTTTTGTAACTTTATTCGCTTATTGCTATGGCTTAAAAGTTAATGCATTTTGTTAAAAAAATTTAGGGTTGATTTTTTATATTCTCATATTTCTTTTGTTTATGTCATCTGAATTTTCTGTTCAGATACTTTATATAAGGTCAACACTTTTGAATGACATAAGTTCCATGAGAAAATGTTAAAGAATTGGCAACTTTGTTGATCATTAAAAATTCTTCACTGTCTCCGAGCTATCCAGATATATGCACCGCTCTTATAATGTTTTTAACTGTTTTTGTTACCACAGCAAAAGCGGAAGGATATTTTTAAAGCTGAAATTAATACAAATTACGTGCAAAGCACCTTGGAACAACAAAGGCTCAGGAATTTATCTTTGATATCGGACAAAAATCTAAGAGCATGGCAATAAGATTTGAGATAAGTAATCGCTTCTGCAACACACAGAATAAAAATTATTTTAGTACCTAACTACCTAACCTTTTATTTCTGTAAAACACATTTAGAATTTTTTGTTGAAATTAATTTAACCATCATTTAGGCAGTCATTGAGAAATAGGGCTCCATATTTGGTTTTGCCCCGGGGCCCCACAAGCTGTAGCTACGGCTCTGCACTACAATCTTAAATTGATTGGCGATTGTTTAATGTACATTTAAATTATCTTACGTCAAATAAATGTCATCTTATAAACAAAAGGACGATTTTTATTAAAAAAAAAACGATGAAACAGTAAAATGCTCTTTTTTAACGCCTAACTAAGGTTTATTTAATATTTAAAAGTAAAGATATATGATTTTTCTTAAAGCAAATAACTAAGATGTTATGTACATAAAGTAAAAAAAACGAGAAAAAAATGTGTCTTTTTCACGATTCTTCATTAAAATTATCTATAAGGATGTTATCTAAATATTATAATGCTTGTATGTTTATATATTCATGATGCCGAGCAAATCCCAAGTACCACAAAATACTCATAACTTGAGCGCAACATCCAACAGTTCTCATACCAACAAGACAATAACAATAATATGCTTCAATTGCACTGCAAGTATTGGCTACATTTTCTTCATTACTTATTAATATAAAGGTTAAATACACTTTTTTAATACCTTGATATTCAATTGTTTTACAATCAGCTTGCTAGGTAAGCGTCATATGTCGATTTCTAATGATCCAAAAATTGATGTTATCAGAAAAAGCTTACCTATATGTTACATTGTAGAATCTTTAAGCCTACCAAAGTATTTACCGTTGAAAAGAACACCTGGTCAGACTTATGTTAAGTGGTATTATAATATCTAGTTTAAAAAAAAGTTGGTCCCATGGTCGTTTTTTTCATTTGGTGCGCATTTTTATATTGAATGCATTATAATCATTTTTTGCAATAAGAAAAAACATAAATCCTTATGCTAGGTTTTCACTTGTCATTGAAAGACGCAAACTGACACAATTTGACAAGTCAGGGTGGGTATCATCAACACAAAAAGCAAAGAAAGAAGTAATAGAGGGAAAGTATATTTTTTCAAACTGTGTCTTTCAATGACAAGAGGAAACCTAGCATTACTTTTAAATATTAAAAATAATTCTTAGTTAAGCATAAAAAAATGCATTTTATTGTATCATTGTTTTTTTTTTTAATAAAAAAGGTCCTTTTGCTTACAAGATGACATTCATTTGACGTAAGATAATTTGAATGTACATTAAACAAAAGGTAATCAATTAAATATTCTAGTGGTACAAAAAAAAAAAAAATACATGTCATCCTGATTTTTTCAAGATAGACCCCTTTCACACAAGGAAACTGATTTGCTTGCGATTTTTAGTTTGTAGGCGAGAAGGGCGTAAAAGGAAGACAAAAAATCTCCCCTCACACACTTCTCGCCTACTAACTAGCCAGTTTCTGGCAACTCAGTTTCCTAGTGTGAAAGCCGTCATATCAGCCGTAGAAAGCACCTGCAACGAAATTATTTCAAAAAAAGTCTGAACTGTGTATATCAAAATATGCTGAACGTAGGAAAGAGATATTGGTATCGTTTGAAAGGTATTTTTGTGGTCTCTTTTTTGGTACTTAAATCATTTTTTCTAGCTACTAATACTGCTGTGAACAATTCTTTCGAAAAAAAAATTGATTCTATGATTTTTGAATCGCCAACTTCAAGCTCAAATATCTTGAAATCTCCAACACGATTTTAAAAATATTAAGCATTTTTATAGAACTTAATACCAGCTTTCATTTGTTACCCATCTCATCTATGTACGCACGTGGCCCAAAAATGGGTCATCTCCTTTCCAATATTTCCTTTGTATTGACCACATGATCTACCAGTCTACCAAATTTTATTATGTGATCCATATAATTAATAACAATTTTGAGAAAATGGGCGAATGCCACGCCCCCTAAATGTTAAATATCAAATTGTAAAACTTAGCCTTTGTTTGCAGTTCAATTCCCACCGCTCTATCAAATTTCATCATTCTACGACAACCAGAAGTGCTCCATATAATTGATTAAAATTCTACGAAAATGGGCGGATGCCACGCCCCCTGAATTAAAAATCTCAAATTTTAAAATTTTGCCTTTGGCTGCACTTTAAGTCCTACCGCTGTACCAAATTTCGTCATTCTATGACATTCAGAAGTGCTCCAAATAATTTATATCAATTCTATGTATGTCTTGCTATAAAGACTAAAACTAAGAAAATAATAATTTTAATTTTTTTATTAAATAATTAAATAAGGACATTGTGCCACTCGCGAAAATCTGGCTTAACTGGCTTGACTTTTTGGAAGCAATTAAAATCCAATGTGGACAGGCACGTAGAGAAGCAAGTGGACTCGTTCAGACTTGTATATAAAGCGATCTTGACAGCCGTTGGTTAAATTTTTTGAATTATATATTCTTTTTGCTACAACTATTAAGGGGAGGCGGGACCAAGAAATTTAAACATTTCCAAAATAGGCCACAAACTTTCAAATATGAATGACGATTTTTTTGGGATTAAATTTTTCGCTCGGGAAATATACCTAAGATTTTGAGGCTTTCGGGTGACATTATTTGGAACACAATATTCTGTTACCAATTTGTCCAGTCATTTGCTGGATTTACATGAAAATATGAAGAAAAGTAGAGTGGGACAGAAGTATGTCAAAGAACCAAACGTGTGAAAGAAACCCGTCATGAAGATGAACAATTCCGTCTTCATATCTGCATTATGGAACTTCCTATAATCTGCATGTATGAAGATCTTCTGCATTTTTGTCTTCTCTCTATACCCCACAAAATTAAAAAGTAAATTTTATATTTTGTATACCTTTTTTTGGTATAAGTTAGACGAAGATACATGTAAATCCACCAATAGAATGTCAAATTAATTTGAAGAACCACAACACAACACACGAGACATGAGTGGTTCTGACTTAAAAGCTTCTCTACCGGCTTTAAACTGGTTTCGAAAAAGGCAAGCCAGTTGACGAGCAAGTTGCTCAAGTTTGTGTCTGTTGGTAAGAAAATGTGAGTGTATTGCCACTGGCTAGCCAGTACTGGCTCGTGTGGCCTCAGCATAAGAAACATTTTAATCGATTTTCTAACTGATTTTTATTACATGACTTTAGATTTCGATTTGGAGTTGTACTAAAATGGGGATCATGACGTTATATAGAAAGACAAAAATCTCGAATGGCAAAAATCTTGAAAAAAATCTCGAATGTACAAAAATCTCGAACGTACAAAAATCACGCAAGCCTATATCTAGAAAAAAAACAATTTATTTTTCTGGGCAAAAAAGAAAAACAATCGAAAATGTTTTTAACAAAAATAAAATATTTTATAGGATATGTATATGGTATATGTATACTCGTACCACACATAACAAATATCAAAAAAAGTACAATAATTATTCAATACAAAGGAAAATTGTTAAAATATAACAAAATTAAACAAGTAACTCTAACTATAATAACTAAATAACTTCTATAAACTGGAGTTATACGCAAGACTCTTAAGATAGCTTACATAACTTCTTTCTTCTTTTTCGTCCAGTATTTTTAAGATTTGCTTTTATTTGTTTAAATTCTCCCATTTTACCTTAGTTTCTTAAACAATCTGAATTTTTTGAACCACACAACTAACCTGAATCACTATGTTTATCATTACCATTAGGCTTGACTGTAGTTACCCTGGCACTACAAAAATGAGATTTTTTTCAGTTCACGCAGCCAGTAAAACTTATTTTTTACAGATTTACTTAAATAATAAATAAACCCATCAATTTCAATTTAGATGGAACCTTTGTTTGTAACGATTTCATTTAATTTCATTGCACTTTTTTTTAAAAAGAAAACTTACGTTGTTATAAGAGACCGTCCCTAGCAACACTTAATTTGGTCACCTACTAATTCTAGAATATTTTTTCGAAATTTTTACTTTCAGGATTTCTGCTTTCTGGATTAGTGGTTTCTAGATATCAAAAGCCGCTAAAATGGTGTTGAGATTACAGAAGAAGGATTTTGGTCAAATCATCAAATAAAATTGAATACACACATAAAATAAGTCCATATTTTTAAACAAACATGCAGAAAAACAAATTTTGACTCGACTATACTCTTTGTAAGAAGGACTGATTTCTTTGAGTGGTAATGAGATTCTTTTATTACCACTCAACGAAAGTTTACAAAGGTTCGAATCAGCTTCGAGGTCCAGTTCGCTTCAGCACCACACAAAGTGAACGTAGTAAATAACATACCTAGTACCTTATTAGTCTCCTCATTTTAAATATAATACCTAAATAGTGTCTTAGCTTTACCTAAATAGTCTCCTTATTTTTAAAGATTTTATTTTAGGCCAAAAAGTTAAAACTCTTTATTTTTGTTTTGTATTCAAAATCATTTCGGGAGAGGCTTCAGCCCCTCAAGCCCGCCCCTCGCTTTTTAAAATTTTGAATTTGCCTGCACTTTAAGTTGCGCCGGTACCACTTAAATATTCGTTTTTTTCCTTTGTACCAGAAGGTCTATACAGTTGTGCGAAATTTCATGATTCTCCGATGTCTGGAAGTGCTCCATAATTTTGATAATCTGTCAGTGAGTCAGTCAGCCAGTTACGGTTTTTGCAATTTTTTCAGTCTTATATCTCGAGAACCACTTATGCTAAAGAATTGAAATTTGGTGAGTTTCCTAAGCAGGGCCGTAGCTAGAGCTTGCGGGGCCCCGGGGCAAAACCAAATATAGGGCCCTATTTCTCAATGTAAGCCTTAATTTTGGTTAAATGAAAAATAATTTTTTTTTTGATGGATTTTACAAAATTGAACTCATCGATTACTTTTCTCAAATCTTACGTCCCTTCTTTCCAATGTCATGGAAACGCTGATTAATTTTCAGCTAAGGAAATATCTCGAAGAACGAAAGCTTCTTTATGACCGGCAGTACGGCTTTCGTAGCAATAGGTCCATTGGGGATCTGATGGTATATCTCACCGAACAGTGGCACAAATCTTTACATCGTTTTGGAGAAAGTAAGATTATTGCGCTTGATATTTCTAAAGCATTTGATAGAGTTTGGCATCAAGCTCTCTTATCAAAAATGCGTTCATTTGGTTTCGATGAATCTCTTCTTCGTTAGATTAGAAATTACCTTTCGGACCGTTCAATACAAGTTGTATTGGATGGTTTCAAGTCTGAAATTCACAAAATAAGTGCTGGTATGACCCAGGGCTCCGTTCTGTCTCCGACTCTCTTCCTTATATTCATAAACGATCTTTTATCTGAAACTTCTAATCCATTAAATTGTTTTGCTGACGACAGTACATTCAGCTTTTCATATTCGATCTTAGATTCACATCCATGTCCTTCGGATGTGGAACTCGAACGGCAGCGTATGATAAGCTCATTTAATTCTGATCTCGACAGCATTGTCCAATGGGGAATCAAAAATCGTGTAGAATTTAATGCTTCAAAAACTCAATGCTGTCTACTGTCGTTTAAACGAAACCCACCCCCCATGCAACTATCCATGAGTGCACTTGCATTGAGGAAACCGAAAAGCTTTCAGTCCTCGGTATGTGTGTCACAGACCACCTTTTATGGAACGACCACATATTCGACATCGCCAAAAATGCTGCTTAGTGTTTAGGTTTTCTCCGTCGATGCAAGAAATTTTTCTCCCCTTCTGATCTGGCTGTGATCTACAAAGCCTTTATTCGTCCAAAACTTGAGTATAACTCCCACATTTGGGCAGGTGCTCAAATAACCCACTTGAGTTTATTGGAGAGAATTGAAAAGAGAGCTTTTAAAATGATAGGTGAAAGAACTTTAACGGAAACATTCTCATCTCTTGAGCACTGTCGAAATGTTTCATGTCTTTCTTTATTTTACCGTTATTTCCATAAACAATGCTCTAGTGAAATAGCCAGTTGCATTCCTCCTCTTAAACAATTCAACCGTAATACTCGCGCTTCTAGGAATGCCCATCAGTTTACCCTTGAGCCCAATTTCGGATGTACTGTTTAGTGCAGAGATTCTTTCTTTAGTCGCACTACTCGAATGTGGAATGCTCTACCAAGCTCAATTTTCCCCTCCCATTGTGATCTACAGACGTTCAAAACCAATGTGCATCGGTATCTCCTTTTAAATCCCCTCCAATCTACTTAATCGCTCGTGCTGTGTATATCATCTTAAGGGAAGTCACAACCCCTTTTGCACGTGCTTAATATAAAAAAAAAAAAATCTATTTGCCGTTCTATTAGATTTTTTGTATGACGCATATAAAAATCAACCCTTACTTTTTTTTTTTTTTAGTGCACTCCAGCTACTAAGCAATGAGCGAAAAAAGTTACAAAACATAATTTGTAGAAAATTTTATTTCATACAAGTATGCCATATAACTGGAATAAAAATTACATGAATTGAGTGTGAAAAAAAGAATTTGCCGTTAAAAACAAGATGGTAGCATAACGCCACTAGGTACAATTGTGCAAAATGTGTTTTCTTTCAAATACCGAACTCAAACTTCTTGGCATTTTTTTCCACAGCAACATACGAGTATAATGAAATCTAAATGCACCGCACTAGTTCCTCAATCCGGCTAGCATGAGCTTTCGTTAACCATGAACACATATTTTTAAAATTTTCAAACAATTCCTGTATTTTAATTTTACAAATGAATAATTCATGAGTCACATATACACAAAACGAAACAACAAATACTTTAATATTAGTGGATAAACTTATAATTGGTGTAATACATCGGTTAATTGAGTTTATATGTAGGATCTTAACTTAGAGTTCATAAGATTAGATTTTATTTGTCAATTGGATTTAAGTTGCAATGCCTCAAAAAAGTTTATTGAGCTGAAGTTTATTGATTCGAACGATACATAAGAAAATCTTCGTCGGAGGCCCCCCTATCCGGGGACCCCGGGGCATTGCCCCAATGGACGCTACGGCCCTGTTACTAAGCCTGGTGAGTTAAGCAAATGCTGCTTTTTGAAGTTTCTGACATTATTGGTACTGAAGTTAGAGGAGGGTCGAAAATCGCCTGAGTTTGATCCTGTAAAAAGGATGTAATGCCAAAACTTGGCTGGGCACTACCGTGCCCTTTGACAGGATTAAAACTAAAATATTCGTAAGTAAGTATGGAAGTGTATTTACATTAGGCTAGTCCATGGATAGATACCTACTGGAAAAGACAAAAAATTGACACATAGGCGACATAATAGGTCACCCCGCATATCTATCTTATTATGTGCGTTGAATTTGAAATCTGTATATCTTTATGATCTTTTATCCGTTTTTATCTCGAAATCAGGAATTCCAGCCAAAATCAATATAACTGGTGGTGACCTTATTTGGTTAAAAATAGCTAACACGCTTGTAAATATACATATATTTACCGATCATTTTCGTTGAGTCAATGAACCTTTTTCATTAATTAGTGATATTTGTTTTGTTAAATCAATTGTGAGGCACCTTGTCCACATGCAATTTTCATTGATGTTCAAGTGTGAAATAAAATCAGACGGACGGTCAGATGGACGGACGGCTGGTCAGCCAGACGGACGGCCGGCCAGACGAATAGACGGACAGGCAGAAGGACGCACGACCAGACGGACGGACGGATAAATATGGCTAGACGGCCGGCCACCCGTACGAATTTCTTGTAGGTATATGCAATTTTTAAAACACTTTAGGAAAGAAATTGGAAACCGAATTTTTAGTATGCAGAAAGGACTTAATTTCAAAAACATCAAGAGAACAGGTATAGGTATATCGAAATCGGTATTTTAAATTCTTTGCCACCACAAAAGTGCCACCTGTGTATCTCCTGCTCCCCGCGGTTGCTACGCCACTGCGATTTTTTTATTTTCTTGTACCATAAAAGTATAAAACTGGAAACTTTCCAAATGGAATACCTACCATTTTTTTTGTAAAACAAAAGAAAAAAAAATGTATGTGTTGCGAAGTTAATAAAAACGTTGCATCATTTTACAGTCGACGCCGCTTATAACAACCACAAAAGACCAGTCAACTTAGATCGCAATAGCCAGAGGTTGTTATCCAGAAAGAAAAGAATAAACTGAATGACCTATGCATGGGTGTGTGCTTTTAAATTTAAGGGACTGAATAATAAAGAATATATCTATTCGATAATCGCTAGGATTTAATTTAAATTCAATGGGGCGTATTCATAGTCATTTTAGAGCTGTGTCTAAGTTAAACATAGGTTTATTTGAATTTTCGCACGTTGATTCTACTTTTAAGTTTCTCATTTCAAAATATTTGAAGCTATTTGTGTAGTATATCAAGGTAATTATCTTATAAAAATATTATACCAACAACTTGTAATTAAAATCGGTCAGTATTCATTGAGCCAAAATTGTATTAAACTATAGTTAAGTTAAACCTGGGTCTATCTGCGACTATCGTTTGCATTTTTCTTCATTCCGACGCTACAGCGCGCTGTAAGCGTCTGAAACACGTCATTATATAGTCAATATATGTTATTACGACGACTTTTTTAAACTTACAAGCGATAAACTATTACAAATTATATGAAAACCAACCAATTGAGAAAAAACCGTCGTTATATAGGGGACGTAGACTGTACCTACATAAGACCAAGTCGTGGATTTTATCTACCTAAATTTAAAATACTTTTCGATACCAGACAGAAGAGCAGTGCTTGCCTGCATGCAACAATTTCGGGTCAATGATATACATAATAAACGAAAACATACAAGCCGTCAGTATTATTTTTAATTTCCTCCATAGGCCAAGTATTGGTTTCAAGTAAAAATGTTGGTATATGCATAAAAGACAAAATGACCTTAAAATTTTATGAAAATTAAGAAAACCATCACACATTCGAGTATGCGAGGAACTCGATATAGCCGGGATAAACAAAGGAAATTCTTCCGTCAGTTAAGGGCCCTCTACACACGATCAATGTTCGATTGTCAATATATTCGTTCAAAAAGCCATTTTTCACTGATCGTATTGATCGTTCGTGCTCTTCAATGTCATTTGCAATAAACATTGACAATATTGTTGAGAACCATCGATTTGGTTTTCATTAATGTAAGTGCCAATACTTTGACGGTTTGTAAGCAGTAGATATCAAAATAATTTGTCGTTGCTGACGTTGTGTTGAAATGTTAAGGGCCGATGTTGAATGTGAACCAAGTTAAGTTTTTTTCTGCATTTCAATTGACATTTCTCAATTTCAGACTAACTCAATTTGAACCATGGAAAGATACACAATTGAGCGACGCGTTAAAGTTATTCAGGCTTATTATGAAAATGGCCGTTCGAATCAAAATGCATATCATGCACTTCGTGATTTTTTCGGTCAATTTAATCGTCCAAATATGCGTACAATCGGAAAAATCGTTTATGGTTTATGGGCTGGCAACATCATCGGGCCGTATTTTTTCCAAATGAGGCCGGTCAGGCAGTTACTGTGAATGGTGTTCGTTATCGTGAGATGATTACGAACTTTTTGTGGCCCGAATTGGAATATATGGATGTGGACAATATGTGGTTTCAACAGGACGGTGCCACTTGCCACACAGCTAACGAAACAATGGCTCTTTTGCGCGACAAATTCAATGGCCGTGTTATCTCACGTGGTGGCGATGTCGATTGGCCGCCAAGATCATGTGATTTGACACCGTTGGACTTCTTTCTTTGGGGTTATTTGAAAGAAAAGGTATACGTCGATAAGCCAGCAACAATTTAAGAGCTAAAGGATGAGAGAATTAGGCACATTAACAGCATAGAACCTCAATTATGCCTCAGCGTCATCGAAAATTTGGACCGTCGCGACGGCCATTTGGCCGTGCTCTTAAACGATGTGATTTTCATTTAAAAATGTTGGTGGTATTTGCTATCTCGTAAAATATTAATTATAGTCGTTCTATCTTTATACAAAAACCCAATTTCAGGATTATATTATATATATTATTATTAAAGGTAAGGTATACAATAATTAAATAAGGAAAGCTAGTAGGTACAGGTACATACTACAGATCTTAAATACTTGATTTACTTTCTCCCACATTTAATATAGCCTTGCGGAATATACGAGCAAGTACATGCAACCAAGAAGTGCATATTATTTTATCCTGTGTGTAAATTGCCATTGATTGAGTTATTAAAAGTGCTCTTTGTTTTAATGCCCTGCTGTTTGGCGTCCTCTTTGAAACTGGTCACCACACCACACAACACCACGACTGGTGTCACGGTCAGAAACTCAAATAAGCTTCAACTTAAACTGCTGGGCCAAATGATTTTATATAAGAGTTTATAGACGGATTTTTTGTTTGTTACTTTGGTACCCAAAGTTAAACATGTTATTCATCATCAACATCATCATCTCATTTTGGAAATGGTCTCTTTTGAATAAAAAGCAAAGAATGAGAACTGTATAGTGATAAAAGTAAAGATGTTTTTGCTGGTAATTACATTGATTCATAAGCAAATTAGCTTTTCAACTCCTGATGCACTGTGTAAAAGCGTGGAAAAAGATCACATAAAAAACATTTAAATGTTAAAAAACTGCTAAACTGTAATAAAAGTAGTCTCTTTTTATAATAGAATGTTTTTTTTGTATTTGTTCAATTAAAGGCTAAGTGAAGAGTTTATTCAGGCTTAAAACATTGCACACCATAGTAAGTTTCAACAGCAAACGTTCTGGGAATGTGTTTCTTGGCCATACAAAGAACACGATGAAAGTCGTAAAGAGAGCTATACTCCGTCCAACAAAAATAGTCAGTACAAGTACAGGCCTTATGGGAGAGCTTTTCGAAATACACTGGTGCCTGTTGCTGAAATTTCCACTATTCAATAATTTTTCTTCCCAATATTGTATAAAAAAAACTAATAGGAAATATAATAATTGCATTTATACAACGATTTTGGTCTTATCAAGTTTTCTGGACAACGGCTCTAACGATTTTGATTAAATTCTGTACATGTCATCTTTGGACCAGTTAAAATAATACTGCATACCATTTTCTTACCAAAAAAAATACGAATAATGGAAATTAAAATATATTTTTTTTTTAATTTGCCTTTTTTTTTACTTATTTAGGTATACAGTAGATGACGGATATAAGAACGACTCATATTTTTTTTATTTATATAAGAATTTTCTTTCTTCTTTACAATTTTTTATATATGAAAGGAATTCTTTGGACTTTTTGAGTTTCTTATATCCGTCACTGTATTGCCAAATATCTCGTCATTGGCTTGGTTGATTTTATTATTATTTTTTGATTTAGTACTCCTAAAGCTACGAGTACACATCATGTAAAATGACGCATTTGCATGCGCCGCGACGTCATTTTGACGTCAGATATGCGTGCCAATAGTTGCATGCCGTGTACTCGACATTTTTGTGAAGGCTGCATGTGGTGAACATGCATATGCAGGCTTCATGCGGCATCAATGTCGCATGTAAATATGCTTCATTTTCGCATGTCGTGTACTCGCTCGGCGCATGCTGAATGTGATCAAATGGGACATTATCTCGATTGTTGCATGCAACATGCAACATGTCCTAAGCATGCTCTAGTTCGAATTTCTGCTGCCGCATTTTTTCATAGGTGCGACATGAATTCTGTCATATAACTGTTTATATCGAGTTGGTAGCGATCTAAAATTGTAGCCAGAGTTCAAGAAACGCAATTTTTAAACAAAGTTTTAAATTGTCAACATTTATTGAGCTGCGATTTCGATAAATTTAGAAATTTATAATTTAAGTTTTTTTGAGATTTGATTTTTGGCTCTGGAAAATGTTATTTAAGGGCAATCTGCTGACATTTGGAACTAAATATTGTCGATATAGTTCGAGATGAAGGTGGATTAAAGACCTGTAAAAATCTGAAAATGTTGGCTGTTTATTTTTTTGCTCCGGAAAATATGATTTTAGGGCAACGTGCTTACTTTTGAAACGAAATATTCCCGAAACGTCAGAATATAGTTTGTCCCCAATCTGTTATTCCATGTGCAGTGCATTTAAATTCCATTGAAGGATGTTTACGAGTCGATGAGTTAAAAGACCTCTTAAAATTCCGAAAATGTTGTATTTCAATTTTTGCTCTGCAAATATACGATTTCAGGCAAACTGCTACAGGACGTCAAAATAAAGTTAGTCCTCCACCTCTAATGACATTAACATACAAATTTCGTTGAAGGCAATGGCAATGATGTTGATGGATTAAAAAAAACGTCATGAAATCCGATATACAAAAAATTCGATATTATAAGATTTTCTTTCATTAATTTGACAATGAAACTGAAACTTAAAAAAAATAAAAAAATGACGTTTTACGTAAGTTCACCATGGATGTATTCTTGTTTTCTTGCAAGCAGTTATCTTAAGCATACCTATATGTTTATTTCGCACTTTTGTATTTTTTTGCAAAAAGCAGCTGAGTTTAGTTAAGCCTGTTCAACTCATAACGATTAAGATCGTTTCATTGCATTATGACACTTAATTTTGTATTTTTCTCTTGCTCACATTCCTTTCGACATTTTAATAATAACTTTAATACAATTTAACTAAAAACCAACTATTATAATGTTCTCACGTCCCTTATTTTGGCGGACACTTTGTGGCGGAATCGAAAAAAAGTTGATATCAGTTTTTGTATCTTATTAAATGCTAATTTGTTTCTCAATCCAAAAATTGTAGCTCGCTTAGTTTTTGAGTTATTGAAAATTCCACTAAAATAAGTCTGAAGTTAGCGGACTAAATCCAAAATAATAAGAATTTTGAAATAAATTTGAAACCCAAATTTGTAGCTTTTTTAATGCTCTCAAGTTAAGAAAAAATAAATTCTGTACCTATAATAGTTTTTTAATTATTCAAATATACGCTAAAATAAGTCTGAAGTTAGTCATTCGAAAATGACAATTTTTTTGACGTCCAAAATTGAAGCTTTTTAAATGCTAATTTGTTACCCAAAAATAAAATTCTCTCTCTCTTAAGGATAATTTTTTATTTAAATTTTAAGTTTAAAAGGTGCACTTCCGGTCCGCTGAAGCTGGCGGACAAAATCTAAAAAAATTTTTTTCAGTTTTTTTTTTGCAATAATTTGAAGCTTCTCTGAACTAGATGAACTGCGCAAACCGCGATTTTGTAGCTCGCACGGTTTTTTTGTTATCCAAAATTCCGCTATAATAAGATTTTAACGGCCAATATTAATAAAAAAAAAATTTGAATTTTTGAACTTTTTTTTTTACCAAAAATTTTAGCTTTTGAAATGTGAATTTGTTGCTCAAAAATTAATTTTGTACCTTTTACTGGGGATTTGTTATTTGATTTTTAAGTTTAAAAAAGTGAACTTCCGGTACGCTGAAGCTGGCGTACAAAATCTAAAAAAATGAGATTTTCAATTTTTTCTTTTGCCAGAACTTGTAGCTTTTGAAATGCTGATTTCTGGCCCAAACCTCAAATTTGCAGCTCTAACGGTTTATTTAATATTTGAGTTTCCGCTGGCAAAAGTAAGCAAAAAATCGACTTTCTAAAATCCAAAAATATGAAAAAAAAAAAAATTTGACACAATTTGAAGCTTCTCTGAACTAAAATCAACTGCGTAAACCTCGATTTTTAAGCTCACACGGTTTTTTTTTTGTTATACAAAATTCCGCTAAAATAAGATTTTAACGGTCAAAATTAAAAAAATTTTGAAGTTTTGAACTTTTTTTTTACCGGAAATTCTAGCTTTTGAAATGTGAATTTGTTGCTCAAAAATTAATTTTGTAAGTTTTACTAGGGAATTTTTTATTTAATTTTTAAGTTTAAAAAAGTGCACTTCCGGTACGCTGAAGCTGGCGGACAAAATCTAAAAAAATGAGGTTTTCAATTTTTTTTCTTTTGCCAGAATTTGTAGCTTTTAAAATACTTATTTGTTGCGCAAACCACATACTTATAGCTACGCATAGTACATACGCGCCCCCTATGATGGTTACGTTTTTGGAATGTAAACGAGCACTATATATTATATATACTCAACGGCGCAAATGCAAGAAGTTTTTAATCTTTAAAAAACAACCGCCTCCACTAGTCATGAAAGATGGCATATTTATGAGCATGTCTAGATAAAAAACCAATGGAATCATAAAAAATCGATGAATTAAACTTTTGTATGTACTATGCGTAGCCAAAAATATGGGGTTTGCGCAACAAATAAGCATTTTAAAAGCTACAAATTCTAGCACGAAAAAACTTGAAAATCTCATTTTTTTGGATTTTGTCCGCCAGCTTCAGCGTACCGGAAGTGCACTTTTTTAAACTTAAAAATCAAATAAAAAATCCCCAGTAAAAGCTACAAAATTAACTTTTGCGCAACAAATTCACATTTCAAAAGCTACAATTTCTGGTTAAAAAAAGTTCAAAAATTCAAAAAAATTTTAAATTTTGACCGTTAAAATCTTATTTTAGCGGAATTTTCAATAACTCAAAAACTAAGCGAGCTACAAATTTTTGGATTGAACAACAAATTAGCATTTAATAAGCTTCAAAAACTGATATCAACTTTTTTCGATTCCGCCACAAAGTGTCCGCCAAAATAAGGGACGTTATGTTTTCTCGCATGTCTTGTACTCACAAGCTGCATTTATATGCGGCATTGTACTAATATGCATTCGGCATACATAACGTATCCCGCATTCCGTGTACTTGCCATGTTTTTCACTCGCATATGTATGCGACAAGTACACATGCAAGCCACACATGCAGCATGCAAACATGCGACTTTTGGGATAGATTTCGCATGTCGTGTACTCAGCATATTTGTTGCAAGTGGCAATTGTCGCAGAATTCAAACATGCGGCAAAAATACATCTATTTTCGGTGACCTCAGTGTCGCATACACATGCGAAATTCGACATGCCGTGTACTCTTAGCATAAGTTATTCAACAAATATTACGTTTTTATAAATCAAATACTTTTTTTTTACGAAAAAATAAAATCAAGGAAAAAATAATTTCTTTTTATTTTCAACCACTTTGTTTCCAAATTTGTTCGTTTTAAATCAAACAAATTCAAAATTGCTATTTTAACATGTTTTTATAATTTTTTCGTTACCGATTTTGGAATATTAGTAAACCATCACTATAATTTCACCGTCAATGTCTAGCTACATTCTAGTTGTTAACTGCGAGAGCAAGTTCGTGCGAATCAGTCGTGCATATTTTAGAATAGAAAATGAATATTTTTTGGTAACTATGTAGTATAGGCAAAAATGTGCTGGTCTTACCAATACTGACGAAACACATATACGTCGTCGTTGGAAAGGTATTTTTCATGTACTTCAACTACAATAGTAATCTGAACAACACATTTCAAATCGCCGCGCGCGCCGGCCGCCGCGCCTCCGTGTGAAGAAAAAATATTCGCTAACAAAATTTTATTTATGGTGAATTTGTGTAAGGACATTATTTATTGTGTAAACAATGGTATGGAAAAAAGCTCTAACCGGCTAAAATGTAGATAAAGTTGTGGATTTTTTGTTTGAATAATTTTAACATATACCTATAGCTAGATTATCGGCCATTCCTAAACTATTCGAGACAATTATTTGTAAATCACTTTGTTTTTATGCTAAGTCAATTATTGTTCAACAACATCAATATGGCTTTACAAGGGGCCGCTCAACAGTAACTTTTGTAATGGAGTTGGTGGAAAGTTATATTGACACATTTAAAAAAAGGCAAATAGATTGTGCCTTCACCGACTTCAGCAAGGCGTTCGATGGACTCTCACATCGATTTTTGTAATTAAAATTAAAGAAGTTAGGATTTAGCGAATGTTTTGTAATGTGGCTTCAATCGTATTTACTGGATAGATCTTACTCTGTAATTTTCAACGGCTTCGAATCAAATAAGTTTACTGTTAATTCTGGAATACCACAGGGTAGCCATTTAGGCCCAGTTCTTTTCATCTCATAAATGATTTACCGCCTGTGTTGGAATTTTCAAACTGCCCTATTTATGCAGACAATGTTACAATTTTTAAAACGATTTCAAAATATCGTGATTGTGAAGAGTTACCGTGTGATCTTAATTCGTTTTTTGACTGGTGTGGCCGTAACTGTTTAAACCTTAACATTGATAAATGTAAAACTATTAGTTAAATTAAACGGTGTGATCAAAAACTTGAATTTATATCACACATCAATTCAATATCTAACTAATAAAGCCAACTCAATTCTTGGTTGGATAAAAAGACTGTCGAACAATTTTCCGATCCTTTTGTTACAAAGCAGCTTTTTATAACATACGTTCGTCCTATTCTTGAATATGCTTGTCAAGTTTGGTCACAAAGCTAGAATAGAACAGGTGCAAAAAAGATTCCTTAGGTTTGCGCTCAAAGGCTTAGGTTGGGTAAATCCTTACGATCTCCCACCTTACCCTAATATACTGAAATTTATTGACATGCCTAGTCTTGAGAGCAGACGATCTTATTTGTGTTTTGCCTTTATTGTAAAACCAGAAGACCCGTGCGAAATTTTCGCATTTTCAATAAGGCTTTGAATTTTCAAATAGAATGTTTGAACAAAATAAATAAATTCTTTTTATTATTGATATGAACATATTAGAAGAATTTAATTTAAATATTATAGATATGCATTTAAGTGATCAAGATCATAATATTTTTTCTAATAAAATTTGATGCCATATAAAACAACAATAATTAACATTTCAAGAAAAAGAAAGCACCACTGTCATTTTGCCGAGCTTGAGGGAAGTGTTTAGAGATTTCAAAACGTTAAAATAGTGAAAACACTAAATAAATGAATGAAATAAAAGCTAACATAGTGAATATTTGCAATACTTTATTTAAAAAATATGCGTTAAATCTTTTAAAAACACCTTTAATACGGAGTTAACAATTTTTACATCTCACGGGCTGATTGTGTCTCATATTCCACATGATGTTTTTACAGGATTGAACGCAGCACCGCATATGTTATATATTTTTTTTTTACAATGATGTTTTCAATGTATGTTTTCACTATATTTACATTTATTTCACTTTTTTATTTAGTTTAATAAATCTCAAAAACACAGCCAAAAATTCTTTTGGGGGCCCCAGCATTTAGCTACCTCACTGCATTACGACCCTGTGTGAATGCATTTGTGTTTGTGTAACTCACACTATATTGAAAAAAACCTGACTTTTTCCTCGATATGCCCGTTCCTCTATTTCTTGTTCCAAGATTTTAAATTAAAGAATTAATAAATATGTTTCTTTCATTCATGCAATCTTTTATAATGAGAAAAAAGATTACATACAAACATCGGACCACACTCACTCAATGTGCAGAAAAAAGAGGATTATACATTACAAAAGTAATATATATATTTCTTTCATTCAGGCATGGTGTAACTAAAGACTGTTTCTTGACCGAAAAAAAAGAGAATTGTAAATAACAGAAGTAATACATATTTTTCTCTTTCACTCATTCAATGGGTTAAAAGTGAGGTATTTTTTATGTCAAATTTTTCATTTATTGAATTATTTGAAATTTCCGAAATTTATAGAAAATAGTGTGGTATAACATAAAGTTTTTGTGCAATGTCAGGAGTATGTGTAAATTCCTATTCAGTGATACCTATTTTAGTGGATTTGACTATTTTATAAATGACAAAAAAGGAGTTTGACAACAGAAATAATATATATGATGATTAATAAACGGGAAAATAGACTCTGCACCTTCTTTCATGTGTCCACTTTAATATTCCCCAAAGAAACTTAAGGAATTTGTCCGAATGTATACCTACATATTTTTAACTATCGGACCAATTATGAACGTTTTTCTCCTTTAAACAAAATCTTTTATGTATTAAATGATTTCAATAATATATATAGGTATATAAATTTAATTAATCAAAATGTAAATTTTTCTAAAAAATTTAAATCAACTTTTTTTTCAATTACATAAATTGTACATCAAACTTTTATAGCTAGTAATTAGTTAACTTGTAAATAAATAAACATGTTTCTATATGATTACACATCTGGAAATACATTTGACTTCTTTCTATTCAAGAAACAGTTTTTCACTGAAGGATGAATGTAAGAACTCGGCAGATAAAATAAACTGTGCGTCATGAGGTTAGCACACGGTACACCCCTTATAAGCTGCATAAAATTGATCTTATGGTTGTTGCTACGTTTGCAGCTGATTTTTGTATGCTTTTTTTCTCATCTTTGTATACACTCTCACTGACAAAAACAAAAAACATGCAATGGAAAAATTCCGTTATACAGTTACAGCCGTATTCATAAGAATCCGCTTAACAGATGAATAGTTATGCACTGCATAAGGATTTATGTAGCCACTATACAAAGTTGCATAAATTGTTATGCATCAGTCTTATGCATAAACGAATTATAGCGAGTGCATAGTGCTATGCACTCTTTATAATGCCTCTGAACGCAAAAACCTTATTCATAAACTTATGCTACGTTGAATAGAGGCAACATAAGCTAAACGCTTTTTGAGGTTGTATAGAGCCAACATAAGGGTTGTTTAGTGTCGAAATGTCACTTTGACTCACACACAACAATAATGTAGATAGATATTAGGGGGGCGCTTATTTTTGTAATCTTTGAGTTGTTGAAATCTGACTATCAAAATATTTTATAAAATTAAATACAACAATAAATAATGTTGGTTTTGTTAATTTATTGTACATTTTTGTTGTGATATTGTTTAAATAAAATTAAGAATATTTTTTGAACACTTTATTTTATAGAATTTACTTAATAAATGTAAAAGATTTTAAGATTTTCCATCAAATCTTACAAGTTTTGCAAATGCTCGACGGCATGCGTGATTTAAATAAAATTATACAAAGATTCACCTTCATCACTTTCACGGGAAAATACAAATAAGTTTTAAGCATTTTCTCCTCAACAAAAACATCACGATGTGAGTGAATGGAACAATTCATGGAATATATCAAAAACGACGTTTTTTTGTTTCAAATATTTTTAATTTTATTTGCAAACACAAAACACCAACAAAGTAACTGGCTAATTATAATAATATTAAAAGAAATTAATAAAAAAACAAAAAGAATCTAATCACCAGCGGAATTACTTCTATTGATTTTTCACACAGCACACACACAGCTGGGTCTCGTTTGTCAGTTTTGAAAGTAAAACGTTATAGATTTCTCCTTTATGGTACTAATTTTGACACAAGCTCATTATAACTATAATGGGATGACAAATATGTTATGCATAACAATTTATGCAACGTTGTATAGTGGCTACATAAATCCTTATGCAGTGCATAACTATTCATCTGTTCAGCGGATTCTAATGAATACGACTGAAAATATTTTTCAACCCATTATAGTTATAATGAGCTTGTGTCAAAATTAGTACCATAAAGGAGGAATCTAGTACGTTTTACTTTCAAAACTGACAAAGGAGACCCAGCTGTGTGAAAAATCAATAGAAGTAATTCTGCTGGCGATTGGATTCTTTTTGGTTTCTTATTCATTTCTTTTAATATTATTATAATTATCCAGTTACTTTGTTGTTTTTTTGTGTTCGCAAATAAAATTAAAAATATTTGAAACAAAAAATACGTCCTTTTTTATTTATTCCATGAATTGTTCCATTCAGACACATCGTGATGTTTTTGTTGAGGAGAAAAATAAAAGGGTGGTTTGTAATGCTTAAAATTCATTTGTTTTTTCCCATGAAAGTGATGAAGGTGAATCTTTGTATAATTTTATTTAAATCACGTATGCCGTCGAGCATTTGCAAAAGTTGTAAGATTTGATGGAAAATCTTTAAATTTTGCACATTTATTAAGCATCTTCTATAAAATAAAGTGTACAAAAAAATATTTTTTATTTTTTTAAACAATATCCCAACAAAAATGTACAGTAACTTAACAAAACCAACATTACTAATTGTTGCATTAAATTTTATAAAATATTTTGAAAGTGAGATTTCAACACCTCAAAGATCGAAAAATAAACGCCCCCCTAACATCTATCTACATTATTGCTATGTGTGAGTCAAAGTGACATTTCGATACTAAACAACCCTTATGTTGGCTCTATACAACCTCCAAACGCGTTTAGCTTATTTTGCTTCTATTCAACGTTGCATAAGATTATGAATAAGGTTTTTGCGTTCAGAGGCATTATAAAGAGTGCATAGCGCTATGCACTCGCTATAATTCGCTTATGCATAAGGCTGTTAAAGTTTGTTTTTTTAATTTTTCTAAATGTATTTATTTGTCATCAGGATACAACCATGCAAACTATTTTTAATTTTTGTCTTCAAAAGTTAAACGCGAGTAACAACCAAAAAGGAAAATCGCTTTCTGTCGAGCAGGAGTTTAAGCTGTCAATAAGTGCAATATCAAAAAAAAATCAGTTGAATAGTAAAGTGATATCCGTATTCCTCTGTTATAAGTCGGGATATGGCATAAATAACAAAGGTGGTAATAAGACAAAAATTTCCAATGCTGATAAGGGAGCTATTCTGAGAGAAGCATCGAACTCTCATAACTCGACCGCAAGAATCAGATCAAATGCTGAAGTTAAAGCAAGCTTATTCACTATTCAAAGAGTGATAAGAAATGCTTCACACCTAAAAAGGCTGAAACTGAGGAAAAAAATCCCTCGACGTGACTCGAAGTAAATGCGATTAAATTTCGCACATGTCCTGATGGATTTCTTATTGGCGCTACGCTGTCTTTTCGGAGGAAGGTCCAGACGGCTACAACAACTACTTCCCTCTCGTACTATTGAACTTTGCGAGTTACAGGTTTTGATAGCAAGTATGAGTGCAAACACTTATAAAAACGTTCTTGAAACTGCTTTTCCCCATTTTGTAGCTTGACATGGCATTTTTAACACGACAATGCTCCGACTCACACTGCAATACTCGGGTGGTTAAGTCATGGATAATGGATTGAGTGCCAAAATGTTAGTTTATTGCAGTGGCCGCCTTACTCACCCGGCATCAATATAATAGAAAAACGTGTGGGGATGGATGCCTCGTAAAATGTATAAGTCTGGGAAACAATCATGCCGATTACAGAATCCGCAAAACTCGATCGCCAGTGCAGTGCTTACTTTCCATCTGCTCATGTAACTTAAAAAGGAAAGAGAAGACTGCATTGTGAAGCACTAGGGATCGGGTTTTTCGGATTCTGTTATCGGCATGAATATTCCAGCAAAGTGGAACTAATTGAAGTCATCAAGAGCGCTTGGTCTACCATTTCCTTGGATTAAATTGGAAAATTGTACGAGTCGCTCCCAACCGAAATGCTCTAAAAGCCGTTTTTGCTTTGAGGATATTTAAATTTATCGACATGAAAACATGATAAATAAAACTGGGTCGTACCAAACGTCTTTACAGATTTATTTTATCTAAAATGGAGTTCATTAACCATCCCTGCATTTTATTATCTACTTTCAAAACTGAACGAAAAAGTTTCAACTAGTACAACTGAGATGAGAATTGTCAATTAAAATTAATAAAAATTGGGATGCGCTGCGAAGCAATACCTATAAACAAACATACATTATGCAGAAACATGCAACTCGAAAACAGAAAAAGAAGTTGCGAAAAATATGTAGGTATGTAGGTATTTTGTAACTCGTTAGCTTATTATTATGATTTTCGCTGGGTTTCAATTCTTTAACATATTGTTATATTTGTTTTCATTTAGTATTGTATGGGGTTGTTCTCACTCAAAATATTAAAAAGAAAATTGTTTTAATTTTCAACTTATGCAAATTTGTTTTTCACCCTTCCGATAATTGGTTTTAAAATTTAACTAGAGGAATATGGAACTTCAGTTTACTTGTTCATTTATTGGGCTTTTTTTTTCACGCGCGCAAAATGGGTTATGGCTACCCTTAAAATGTTTTAAACACAGCACGAGCGATTAGGTAAGTATGAGAGGATTCAGAAGGAGATACCGATGCACATTGGTTTTGAAGGTTTGCACATCGAAATGGGAGGGGAAAGTCGAGTCAGGTAAAGCATTCCACATTCATGTGGTGCGACTGAAGAAAGAATCTCTGTACATTACAGTACGTCCGAAGTTGGGCTCGAGGGTGAACTGATGGGCATTCCTAGTAGCGCGAGTATTACGGTTGAATTTTGTTAAGGGGAGGAATGCAACTGGCTATTTCACTAGAACACTGATTATAACAATAGCGATAAAATAGAGAAAGACACGAAACATTACGGCGGTGTTCAAGAGATGTAATTGTTTCTGTTATAGATCTTTCGCCTATCATTTTTAAAGCCCTTTTTTGAATTCTGTCCAACAAACTCAAGTGAGTTTTTGGAGCTCCTGCCCAAACATGAGAATTATACTCAAGATTTGGACGAATAAAGGCTTTGTAGATCACAGCCAGATCAGAAGGGGAAAAAACTTCTTGCATCTACGGAGAAAACCTAAACACTTAGCAGCGTTTTTGGCGACATCAAATATGTGGTCATTCCACAAAAGGTGGTCTGTGACACACAATCCGAGAACTGAAAGCTGTTCGGTTTCCTCGATGCAAGTGCCGATCATGGATAGCGGCATTGGGGGAGGGTTTCCATTTAACGATAGGAGACAGCATTGAGTTTTAGAAGCATTAAATTCTACGCGGTTTTTGAGTCCCCATTGGACAATGCTGTCGAGATCAGAATTTAATGAGCTTATCATAAGCTGCCGTTCAAGTTCCACATCCGAAGGACATGGATGAGAATCTGTAAACGAATATGAGAAGCTGAGGGTACTATCGTCAGCAAAACAGTTTAATGGATTAGAAGTTTTAGACAAAAGATCATTTATGAAAATAAGGAAGAGAGTCGGAGACAAAACGGAGCCCTGGGGCACACCAGCATTTATTTTGTGGGTTTCAGACTTGAAACCGTCCAATACGACTTGTATTGAACGGTCCGAAAGGTAATTTCTTATCCAACGAAGAAGAGGTTCATCGAAACCAAATGCGCGCATTTTCGAATTTTCGATAAGAGAGCTTGGTGCCAAACTCTATCAAACGCTTTTGAAATATCAAGTGCAATAATCTTACTTTCTCAAAAACGATGTAAAGATTTGTTTCACTGTTCGGTGAGATATACCATCAGATCACCAGTGAACCTATTGTTACGAAAGCCGTACTGCCGGTCATTAAGAAGCTTTCGTTCCTCGAGATATTTCTTGAGCTGGAAATTAATCAGCGTTTCCATGGCCTTGGAAGAAGGGACGTAAGTGCAATTGGTCGATAATTAGAGGGTGAAGAAGATACGCCTTTTTTAGGGACAGGCTGGACAAATTCTGTTTTCCATCCACTCGGATAGAGACCAGTAGAGTAGGACAGATAGAAAAGCTTACGCAGTGGTTTTGCCAGCGTTGAAGAACACCTCTTCACGAGTGCGAAAGAAGATTTGTCCCATAAAACCATTTACGCTCTCGAGTGCAGGAGGAGTCATAACACTTGACTAAGAGTTAGATCGGCCATAAGCAACAATAATTTAAAAATATCAGCTCATTTAGTTTGGCTGGAATCACTTACGCAAGCAGTTGTGCTAACCTGGTGACGCGCAGTGTATCAATGGCTGACATAATCCATTCATTTTGATTCAATATTATTTTTTTCCGGTGTTCGTTGCGATACTTTTTTAAAGCCTACCATCTTTATAAGAAACATGATTAAATTTAAAAATCAAATATACATATTTTTCATCTTTTTGATTTTGTTGATTTTGAGTTATGAATGCATATTTGCAATACCTTAAATGTATATTTTTAAAATGTAACTAGCGGAAACACCCGGCGCTGTCCGGGTCCCTTATGTAAAAGGATAGTTTGTTAACAAATCTTGAAAAAAAATTTCCCGAGGAAAATAGGTTTCCTTAAAAATATTTCTGCTATCGTGAATATCTCTAAAATAAATTCGATGAATTGACCGCCCAATTCCACAGGAAAACTTATTCCCGACATCAATAAAATTTCAACATCATTCATGTTTTCAATTTTCAAAGGATAGAAATATTGTGCAAGTGTTAATTATTATTAATATAAAAGCTTATTCACGTACTTCTAAATATATATGCTAAAGACACCTACTTGTAAGAAAATATTTGAAAAATTTGTATGGTTTGCTATCTCGCCCCCAACTATCAACTGTCAAAGCAAAAGGTGTGATTTTTCGGATTTTTGACATTTCACCATCATCACTGTCAACTGTCAAGTGCGATTTTTTTGATTTTCACTGGACTTAGAGTGCAAAATCCACCTCCTAAATCGATTGGCGCTCTCAGATCTTGACATTTCGACACCTGTCAAATTGAAAAGTGAAATTTCTTATTTTCTGTTAGTGCTAAAGTGCTGGCCGAGACAATAGGTAATAATACCCTCCTTAATCGATTGGTGCCCTTAGATTTTGACATTTATTTCGACACACGACCTGCAACGCACAGAAGAGAGGAGCTGTAATACGGCAGTTTTTGCTCTTATAGCATTGCTGTTACCATTTTTGTTATACATGTAAATGATTTACTCTACGGAGCGAATGTTTCTCACTGATTTGGGAGATTGTGAAAGTATTCGCCGTGTTTATTTCAGCATAACTAAATTTTCACCGACCATGTAAATCAAACATGATTGGTTAAGGTTTTACATTCCACCACAATCCAATCAACAACCAGCGCATTTTTACTTACTTGAGAATTATATCATGCCATTCATTAGCCTTTCATCACTACTTATTATATTTTCCAACATTCACTTACACATTCAACAAAAACCAGGCAAAAAACTCATACGCACTTGAAACGTCAAATCTCATAGCTAAGCTTTGTACAACGCTCATGTCTTGTTCAAAAAGTTATATTTTTCGCCATGTCGGTCTGGACATGTTTATAATCCTGCCATCTGTTTAATCGAATCAGTTTTTAAAATTGTATGGTTTTCTATTAATATTTTGAATGTATTTAAATAGTGAGACAACGACCTGTCCAAATTCGAAATTCGGATAAGTACTTTCCGATTTATATCCCATTTTATGCAGATAAATTGACAATTTTGAATTTTTTTCTGGATTTTATCTGTAAAATATATTTCTAATGTAAAATTTTTATATTTTAAATTATTTTGTGAAGCTTGTGAGCAACGCACAGTTATGTTTTATATATTAAAATGTTTATTAGACTCTCAAAGTTTATTATTTTTAAATTTGAAAATATTTTATGGGCGTGGTGAAAATATATAAATAAAACTCATGGAAAAAGCATGATCGATTTTGCATTTTTTTTTGGTAAAAAACTCAATAAAACTAATTTTAGAGTGGCTTTTGTTGAAGTAATCACTTAACATTTAAAACAATATTGTTACAGAGGATTAGAGCAATTGGTGTGTTGGGTTTGTTTTTCAAAATGTATCAATTTTTTATTAACTTTTGCATTTAAAGTGCCAAAAATCAAATTGATTTTTCAGTAAATCACATTTTTAGTTTACTTTTTTTTTAAGATTTTGCAAAAATTTTAAAACAGAAATTAAGACTATAAATTTCTACCTCAAATTCATATATCATTTGTTATGAAATTATAAGTATTACTGAAGTTTGAAACCTCTTAAGTTGACTAAATTGAGCTTTTTTGTGATTTATTTTATTAAATTGCCCCTAATTTTTTTCCCGTTAGATTTAAAAAATACAATATTGCACAAGTATTTGTAGAAGAAGTTGACACCTATAAATGTGCATCATCAGTTTTTCAAAATTTATAATTTTTTCATTAACTTTTAGCAATTTTCTAAGTAAATCAACTCAAAAGGTATGCATTTTTCGCTTTATGGAAAATTCTTTCTATTTTACCAATTTATTTTGTCACACCAATTAAATAATTTTAATTTTTATAATTTTTATTCTCTTATTACCTTTCATTGAATACCTAATTTATTAATATCAAAAAAGTATTGCCCAAGTTCTGCCTATTTACAAGTATCTTAAGTATATTTTTCCAAAAAGAAACAATTTTAATGACCAATAGACTGGATTTTTGCAAATTTTTTCTTTCAATTATGTTTAAATATCCATATTAAAGCTTAGGGTTATCGTAGGAATATGTTTTATATACCAAAGTAATTGTTGATTGGTATAAGTTATTATAAAATTTAAATTTCGATAATCGGTTACATACAAATTATAATATACACTATTTAAGCAAAATAATGCAATTTTATCTGTTCAACCGTATAAGTCTTTAAATGTATGTTGTTGTCTATAAATATTTTGTATGTATTTAAATAGTGAGACAATGACCTTTCCATAGACATCTAAATTTTGAAGTTCGGGTAAGTACTTTTCGATTTATAGCCAATTTTATGCAGACAAATTGACAATTTTAAATTTTTTTTCTGGATTTTATCTGTAAAAAATATTTCTTATGTAAAATTTTAATATTTAAAATTATTTTGTGAAGCTTGTGAGCAACGCACAGTTATGTTTAATATATCAACATTTTTATTAGACTTTCAAGGTTTATAATTTTTAAATTTGAAAATATTTTATGGGCGTGGTGAAAATATAAAAATAAAAGTCGTTGAAAAAGCATGATCGATCCTGCATTTTTTTTTGGTAAATAAATCAATAAAACTCATTTTAGAGTAGCTTTTGTTGTAATAATCACTTAACTTTTACTAACAATATTAAAGAAGAGGATTAGATCAATTGGTGTGTTGGTTTTGTTTTTAAAAATTTATTAATTTTGTATTAAATTTTGCACTGAAAGTACCAAAAATCGAATTAATTTTTCACTAAATCACATTTTTTGTATGAATTTTTTCTAAGATTTTGCAAAACCTTTAACACAGCAATTTAGATTATATATTTCTACCTCAAATTCATGTATCAGTTGTTATGAACTATTAAGTATTACTCAAGTTTGAAGCCTCTTTAAATTGGCTAAATGGAGCTTTATTGTGATTTATCTCATTAAATTGCCTCTACTTTATTTCCCTTTAGATTTACAAATATAAAATTACTAAAATATTTGTAGAAGAATGTAACACCTTTAGTTCTGTTATTAGTTTTTCAAAATTTATAAATTTTTCATTAACTTTTAACAATTTTCTAAGTAAATACACTCAAAAGGTATGAATTTTTTGCATTATGGCAAATTCTTTCTCTTTTAACAATTTATTTTGTCATGAAAGTGAATTATTTTTTATTTTTATATTTTTTTATGTCTTATAACCTTTCATATGGTACCTCATTTATAAATATCAAAAAAGTATTACCCATGTTATGGCCATTTACAGGTATTGTATGAATAATTTAGCAAAAAGAAAAAAATTTATCGACCAAGACTGGATTTTTGCAAAATTTTTCTTTCAGTTATGTTTAAAAATCCATATTTTATAGCTTTAGGTTATCGTAGAAATATGTTTTATGTACCAAAACAATTGTTGATTCGTATCAATTATTACAAAGTTTAGATTTTGATAATCGGTTAAATAAAAAGTAACAATATTCACTATTTAGTCAAAATAATGCTATTTTATGTGTTTAAGCGTATTAGTCTTTAAAATTGTATGGACGTCAATTAATGTTTTGTATGTATTTAAATAGTGAGACAATGACCTTTCCATCGACATCTTAATTTTGAAATTCGAATTCGTACTTTCCGATTTATAGCCAATTTTATGCAGACAAATTGACAATTTTAAAATTTTTTCTGGATTTTATCTGTAAAAAATATTTCTAATATAAAATTTTAATATTTGAAATTATTTTGTGCAGCTTGTGAGCAAAGCGCATTAAGTTTTTATATATCAAAATTTTTATCAGATTTTCAGGATTTATAATTTTTAAATTTCAAAATATTTTATGGAGGCGTGGTGAAATTATAAAAATAAAATTCGTTGAAAAGGCATGATTTTTTGGTAAATAAATCAATAAAACTAATTTTAGAGTGGTTTTTGTTGAAATAATCACTAAACATTTATTAGCAATATTTTAGAAGCGGATTAGAGCAATTGGTGTGTTAGTTTTGTTTTTCAAAATTTATCAATTTTTTATTTACTTTTGCATTTAAAGTACCAAAAATTGAATTGATTTTTCACTAAATCACATTTTTAGTATGAATTTTTTTAAGATATTATAAATTCTTACCTCAATTTCATGTATCATTTGTTATGAACTATTAAGTATAACTCAAGTTTTAAACCTCTTAATTTGGCTAAATGGAGCTTTTTTGTGATTTATTTTATTAAATTGCCCCTCCTTTTTTCCCGTTAGATTTACAAATACAAAATTATCCCATATTTGTAAAAGAAAGCTACACCTATAAATGTGCATCCTTTGTTTTTTTCAAATATATACATTTTTGATTAACTTTTGAATTTAAATTACGAAAAAATAAGTTGATTTTTCACTAAAACGCATTTTTAGTACACATTTTTTTAATATTTTGCAATAATTTTGACACACAAATTTAAGTTATAAATTTCTATTTAAATTTCATGTATAATTTATTATGAACTATTAAGGTTTGCTCAATTTTGAAACTTCTAAAGGTGTCTAAATGTAGCTTTTTTTGTGATTTATTTATTAAATTACCCGTACTTTTTTCCCGTTAGATTTAGAAGTACAAAATTATTGACATATTTCTAGAAGAAGGTTACACCTATAAACGTACATCATTAGCTTTTTGAAATGAAACAATTTTCATCAAGTTTTGAATTTAATATATGTTATATAAATTTGATGGGTCATTTACACACCCTTTTAGTATGAAATAGTTCACCCCCCTCAATAATTTTTATACACAAATTTAGCCATATCTCATAGCTAAATTCTGAGATCAAAACTTTAATAATCGTCTGAGTAGAAATGAATTTATGATTTTGTATATTAAAAGAACTCCAATTAGAAATTCAATTGAGATAACGGTACTCTCCACTGGTAGACGATTGTTGACAATGAACAAGGCGGAGCATTTCTATGGATTTTATTCGATTTTTTATGAATTTTAAAAAATCAATTGTGACGCTTATATAGGAGGTAGATTACTATTGAGATTAAATATAAGAAACAATTAAATCAATCCCTGCACACACCCACATGTTATTAAGTAATATGTGTGAACAATATTATATTGTGAATTTCTCAGCACAACGGTACAATAGGAATATAATACAAGTTCCTAGGACCTCTAGCTATAATTCATAAGTACATTGCAAATCTCTACGACTGTTAATTAAAAAGATATTAATAAAAAACCAAAAAAAAACGAATTTCATATAGGCAACATTTTTTTATTACTGTTAAAGATTTCTAAAAAAATTAAATTTATTTTTTCTTAGAAGCTATCTATCGGATAGCAGGGAGATAGACATTGTTGATGCCATACAAAAAAGTTAGTATTTTGATTGTTTTGTTGTTAGTTTGGACACCCGTACAGCCAAACTGACAAGAAAACAAAATAAGACTTTTATATATTAGTTAAGATTAAATAAATCACACAACATTCTTCTTAACTTAAAAGGGGCAAAGGTAAGTAGGTTCCTATTATGTATAGGTATCTACTACTCGATAATAAGTTTCACGGTTAATGAATCAATTTGTTACTTTCTAAAACCAACAAAAAAAAAACATAGATATGTAGGTACAAATAATTAAAAATATTTGGTGAAAGAAGATAAATTAGAACGGCATTGAAAACTATGCATATATACCTATTTTTCAATTGTTCTATAGGTACAATTTGTACCTGTTTTCTGAAAGGAAAATTACCGAAAAACAATATACCTACTGTCACTGTCTTTTCGTCCAGATAATTTTCCACAGCATGCTGCGAAGAATAATATGGTGTACAACGAATTTTACCCAGAATATTACAATCCCTATTCAACATTTTTTGTGTTCGAACGTCTTTAAAAGATATAGGTATAGAATACCTATACGGAATAAAAACTGATATAAAATTTGCGCCCTGTTGAGTTTTTCTGCGAAAGAAATTAAATGCTCCAATGAGTCGTGCATACTGGCTCTACCTACTTATTGTTTATGACATGATAGGTACCTATTATAGCCCTTCCACACTATCCCACTGTGTATTAATACATGTTAAATTGAAAGTGGGAAAGAATTCCACGCGACTGCCAAATTAGTGGGAAAGAATTAATAGTTTGCTTCCACACTTGCTTGTATTAATACATTACCTCTACCATAACCTAAAAAAAAGTGTGATAGAATGTGGGATAGAATATATTAGAACCATTCCTTAAATTTTTCATGTATTAACACATGTCAAATCGTGTGGGATAGAATGTCGGGTTGTGTAGGCTGGGCTGTAATATTTTGTTTCCACACTATTCTACACAATTTGTCTCCCACTTTTTTGACATGTATAAATACACAGTGGACTAGTGTGGAAGGCCTTTTAGAGCACTCAGAGGTGTTTACTGTATAGCTGAGCAGTTGAGAAATCTAGTCAACAATAATTTTAACAACCTTTGGGATTAAAACGTCATTGCGAGTGACAGTGGTTTTGATTGGTAGCTTTCGTTTGCGAAAGCAAATATGTATGCTTTCTTTGCTTTTCTTTCCATCTGAAAATTGAGAACCAAAGAATACTATGGTTGAGAACGTTCACTCGCAATGACATCGACAAGAACTGTCAAGCATACCTTGTATTCTTTATACCATGGATTTAAACATATTTGTACTTGCTCCTTAGGGCAAGTAGATATTGGTTTCCTGACAAAAAAATAGATGTTTTATTTAAATATACCATTGCTATATTTGAGAAGTCCCAAAAAGGAATTTTAGTCATGATGAACGTCGCGTGTCGGTCTGATGTGCGCCTCCAATGTATGTACTTGCATCGAGCTAGAGTCTTAGCGCCATGGGCTGATTTGCTTTAAATTCGGTACACTTAAAAACTTAAGGTGGTGCTAAAATCCAGTGTGGACAATGGCGACCTCAACCAACACGCCTTCTCCAGACAGCTTTCCCCAGCACGGTAGCCGTCGCCAGCACGGTAAGTTCGTTTAAATCCTATTAACTTATTGCCGGTTTCGTTGTGTTTCTATACTTCTCCATACCTCGGGTATGAGTAAATAAACTTTTAGGCTTTAAGTCGGTGCATCCGCTCTACATGACCGATACCTACCTACTCTTTTACTATTTTCCTTGTATTTTTGTGTTGTGTATTAGTCACCCTGTGTTATTAAACTGTGTTGATTTGCGTCTTACATAGACAAGGATGAAAACTTAAAATAATCCTTGAAGTTATTTTTAAAAAAATGTCTTTCAAATGTTTGGTAAACAATTCACTAAATGAAAACAGGGTAGTAACGTTTCTTAATTAAATTGCATTATGAACACAACAACAAAGAAAATCTATCCATTTTTTTTATCCACAAATATTAATTGTTTCGCTAACTTGACACTAATTTTGCAGACAGGTAATCCCAATTTTTGTTTACAAATAACAATTTTAAACAAAAATCAGAACATTTTTTTTTTGTACTTTAGTGTTAGACTTTCTTCACATTGTTTCCCAAAACAATGGAATTTTTGGTATTAATAAACTAATACTTCTAAGTGCCTACAATTCTTAGTCAATTAAAAGCTGATGTGTATATTATTTTGGCAGTTCTATAGAAGTAAGATAAGATGAAATTGATGGGAGTTGGCCTTAGTTTTTCGTTTCTTCCTTAGGTACAATTAAATCTCTCTCTCACGTGGCTTCTACGAATGTGTCCAAACATATAGATTGATTACGTCGGGTTTTTGAATGATTCAGCTGGATGAATATTCTTCAATGTTGTGTACTTTTCATACACCTTTTGCTTGCCGTCGATTTTTGCGCTTACCTTTTGGTATCAATGCTGCCCCAGCAATATTTCATTGGGAAATGGTTAAAAAGTTCAGTGATATACCAAATATAGAAATCTATATAGATGACTTTTTGATTAATTCTAAGACCAAAGAGCAGCCCGAGAAAAAATATTAAAGTTAGTTACAGTTAGTCAAGTTACATTTATAGGTCATGTCTTCAGTCAGGATGGTGTTCGTCCTGATCCATCCAAAGTAGAAGCGATTTACGTTATACCCAGGCCAAAATCCATGTCAGAGTTGAAACGCTTCCTGGGTATGGTGAATTATTTGTGTACATTTGTCAAGGGCATGTCTGTCGAAAATGTCAATTTACGTAATCTCTTGAAGAAAGAAGTAGAGTGGCATTGGTCCGAAGACCATGAAAAAGAATTTAAAAGAGTTGATTTCCAACACACCAATCCTAGCTTATTTCGATGTCAATAAACCATTGACACTTTCACAAGATGCAGTTGGAGCTGTTATTTCAATCCGAAAGCGTACGCCTCAGCTACACTTACAACGTCTCAAGAAAACTACGCTCAAATCGAGAAAGAGTTTTTCGCGATTTTGTTCGGATGTACAAAATTTCATCCTTTTGGTTTTGGCAAGTCAGTCATAGTTGAGACGGACCATAAGCCTCTGGTCCCACTTTTTGACAAGGTATTGTAAAAAGTTCCAGTTCGGTTACAGTGATTTATGCTAAGACTCTTAGCATATGATTTAAACGTAATTTTTAAACCAGGAAAGTATATGTATGTCGCTGATACATCGTCTCGTGCTGCAATGCCAAACGAAAACTTACCGGAATTTGACAGAGATATTAGTCTTCATTGCAATTTAGTCCTTTCTTTTCGTCCTTTATCGATGCCAAAATCAAAATATGAAGAAATAAAAAGTGAAACAAAGAGCGATAAGGTTTTGTCAAAAGTAATTGAATACACAACTCTAGAAAAAAAAAAAAATTGTGTTGCCCTGAATATATTTGCAAATTTGTATGTTTTCAAGTTTCCAAATTACGAATGTATTCATGAAAGTACTGAATGTGCTCTTGTTTTTATGATTTTTACATATCTTATATTTTGAGCAAGTATGGGCTTGTTAGTAATAAAATTTATATTCCCAGTCATGATTAGGCTTCTGCGCAACTTTTTCGCGCATACAAACAACACGTGATCCTCACTCTCAGACCCCTTGCTCCGCAGAACAGCTGAGATCTCAGTTATTTGATAATATTGACGTACTTACACTTGAATCTGGATAAGTTGTCATGTGGTAATATTTTACTTCAATTGCTGAATGTCCATTCTAATATATTTGTCTTGTCTTTTAAAACATGAGTTCGTCACGCAGAAAGTGTAAATATATTAGTGATTTATTTTGTTATATTTGCGGTGTTTATAAAACAAAAAAAAAAAACAAAAAAGAAGTACACAGACTTTGTTAAGGAGACTTATGCTGAATATTTCGGTTTTAAAATGGACAAACTAGATAAATCATGTAAAAAAATAAAATAAATCGGGTGGCATAACGACTCATGAAGCACCAGGGCCTAGTGACTAACAACTCGCAACCATTCCTGTGTGCGCCTTTCGACAGGAATGGAAGGTACCTACAATTGTATGCCGAATCCGAACGGCTAGACGAGAAGCACTTATTCGTGACAAGTGATACTCTTGGAGGATTTGTCAATTCCTCGCAAGAGGCAGTAGCCCTGAAAAAAAACTTTTTAGTTTCTAAGGTGGACGAGGCTGGGAAGCGATCCCAGACCACCAGCGTGACAGTCGATAGCACTAACTAACCTTGATAAATCATGGGTTCCTCATAAAGTTTGTAAGTCCTGTGTTGAGTCTTTACGGTTTTGGAAAAAAGGAGAACGTTCCGGATTAGACTTTGGTATTTCTATGGTCTAGATGGAGCCTTAGAATCATTTCGATGATTGTTACTTTTGTGTAGTAGATGCTTAAGGTTTTAATCGAAAACAAACGTGGAGATATCCAGACTTACAGTCTACAAAATGTCCTGTTCTACACAGTGAAAATCTCCCTCGGCCTATTCACATTTCAAAAGTAATTCGCATGCCCTCAGAAACAATGATGTTGACAAATTCACAGAAATCGGGACAGTCTACCAGTGGAAGTGAGTGGGAGGGTGAAACATCTACGCCAAAGCTATTTTCTTAAATTGAACTCAGTGATTTAATATGGGATCTCAATTTATCAAAACAAGGATCAGAACGAGAGAGCGATTCCACCAAGATCTAAAAGTGATGGAGGAAAGGTATCAGGGTCGATCGGATTGTCACATGATGGTAGATTACTGCTGGTCTTTAAAAAGAGATTGTCCCCTGAAAAATTATAATAGAAAAGCTCATAAAAGACGATTTATGGAAATATAACATATGTTTTCGACATTTTCCTATCTATTTACTTCGATGTATCCTAATTTTTCAAAACAAAACTGATATTATAAATAGGTATATGTATCTATTATTTTGTTTCTTGTTTTCCGATTATTGTAATGTAAAATAAAAATAAAGATTTAAAAGAAAACGAGAGCAAATCTTACAAAATCGTTGATAGTTTCATGAATTGTGAGCATAAATATATCCAAAATCAATCTTATATCTAGGCCAACAAAACCACTGTAGACCAGTGATATCATTTGGCTGGTTGGCCAAATAGCAAAACAAAAATAGATGATTTCTTAATGCCATATACTAAAATGTTCGAAATGAGTTTGAAGTCATAGACAAGCTATTATATAAGTCAAACCGCCTTGTGATTCCTTCAAAAATGCACCATGTAGCATTTTGATCCTTTTGCATGAAGGCCATATGGGCATAGAGAGATGTCGCAATCTTGCCAAACATTCAATTTATTGGCCAAATATTGACCAAGATATCTTAAACGTCATACAAAATTGTGACATATGTATTCGTCACCGCTCAAAAAATCAAAAAGAACCGATACTTTTTCATAATGTGGTGTCAATTCCATGGTTCAAAATCGGAATGGATTTATTTGAATTCAATACATGTATGTACCTATTGGTCGTTGATTTTTTTTTCAAAATGCACAATTAAATAAAAGTTATTCAAGTAATATTATAATAACTCATCTTAAGTCAATTTTCGCTAGACATGGAATTCCAACCATAATGTTAAGCGACAATGGACCCCTCTTTAACTCTGAGGAGTTCAAAAAATTTGCTGAACAATGGGGAATTGACCATGTGACCTCAAGTCCATAATTTCCTAGGTCCAACGGATTGGCTGAACGCTCCGTTCATACCATTAAAAAATTGCTTAAAAAAATGTCACGAGTCGATTTCAGATCCATATGTTGCACTTTTTGCACTATAGAACCACTCGAAAGGGACATAAACTTTTAATGTCTCGTCAGTTAAGAACGAAACTTTCAGTTTTAACCGAAAATCTGAAATCAATGTTGACCTAAAAGATCATGATAAAAGAAAATTAAATTTCATCGAAATAAAAATCGTGATTATTACAACAAAAATGCTAAGGCCTTGCCAACTCTGACCAATGGTAAAAATATATTTTATAAGAAAACCCCAATTTCAAATTGGGAACCAGGTAACGTTTTACAGAAATGTGCTGAGCCTAAATCTTACGTAATAAGTTCAGAAGATGGTTCTGAATATCGTCGCGTCGTAACAGGGAGCATCTTCTAAAAGGATCCTCAATCGAAGCCGAAAAAATTAAATCAGAAGAAAGTCATCAGATTAAAAATGATGTTCAGCGTTCTGAAAAAATCCAAGAAGAATCTTCGACAATTGAAGGAAAAGGTAGTAATGATGATGTTCAGCATTCAAGTGATTCGACAAGCCTCACGCCAATACCTAAGTATGTAACTCGTTTCGAAAGAACGTCAGCACCACCTAATCGATTCGTTTTTGAATAATAGTACAATGAATGACATTTTTCCAATTGCATAATTTGAATATTTGAATTGTTAAATAACTTAATTTATTTCTTTTAATATAAGTACAATATTTTTAAACCCTATATTAAATTTCAGTTTTTGAATTGTTAAATAACTTTATTTCTTTTAGTATAAACAAAATATTGAAACTTTAAATTGAATATAATTTAAATGAGTTTAAATAAAAATGTTGTGGTGAATATGCCCGTTTATGCAAGCAACCACATCTTTTATTCTTCTATAACAGAATAAATTAGTAGCGCCATCTTTGGACAAAAGATTAATTAATGTTATCCAATACCTAAACCACTGAAACTGCTATAATTAATTGAACGAAAGCTTTACCACTGAAACTGCAATAACTAATTGAACGAAAGCTTTTGAGAGCTTTTGAGCTACTTGTGGAGGAGAAGCAAATTTCAGCATATTCCAAAAGCCCTAGAAGATTCTAGTAGATTTTTCTCGGATATAAATACACGGCCACCAGTCCGAAGACCTCAGTTTAGTTTTGGAAGTGAACGAACAAACGTCGGTGTAAAATAGTGAATAAAGAGTTGTGCTTGTTATAATAAAAGTATTGGAATTAAAGTATTTGAAGTGAAATAAAGGTGTTTTATTTTGTAAAGTAATTGTTGTTCAGTTTGAATAAAATAAATAAGTTTTATTTGCGAACCCTTGGCTAAAATATTACATTGGTGTCAGTAAAGTGGAATAAAACTTATGTTATATGTGCATTCAAATAATTAATGGTGAAAATTGATAAAGTGTGTGAATAAATAAGCAAATAAGAAAAGTGCTTGTGAAAAGTGACATACAAGAATATAAGAATCAAAATGAGTTGAACTTAAGGCAGAACTAAACAGACGAGGTCTTCCTACTGCTGGAACGAAAAATGACCTCATTATTCGTCTGCAGGAAGACTTAAGGCAACACGGTGAAAATCCAGACACGTTTCTATTTGAAATTGAAATGTCGGAAGATCAAGTGAGTACAAGCTTAGACATTACCAATATGATGGCTCAGCTATTCGCCCAGTTTGAAGACCAACGAAAGGAGCAAAAGAATCTTCTAGAATAGCAACGTAGTGAACAAAAGAATCTTCTTGAGTGATTTGAAGAACAACGAAATGAACAGAAGAATGACCAAGAGAATCTACTTGTACGATTGGAAGAACAACGCAACACCAAAGGAACGTTCTAGACGACCAGAAAACCCTTATCGAGAGTAAGCTAAACTCATTTGAAAATAAATTCATGGCTCTTGATGAACGTGTTAAAAACGTCGAAAAACAGTTCTCGAAACTTGACACAAGGTTTGAAAATTTTGAAGACTAAATGCCGAACTTTGCCAATGAGTTAGAAAAAGTTCGAAAAATAAAAGGTTTGAGAAAGTTCTGGTGACTGCTCAAGGAAAAAGGAAATGCATCCACCAACCTTTGATGGACAAACTTCTTGGTCAATCTACAAGAAGCAGTTTGAGGCAGCCGCAACGACAAATGGCTGGGATGACGGGGACAAGTTTATTCCCTGACGCTTGCCCTTAGAGGTTCTGCTGCTGAATTATTGCAAACCTTACCAGCAGACAAGAACGGCAACTTCAAAGCTCTTGTTCAGGCCATTGACAAGCGATTTGGGGATGGCCATATGCAATCAGTCTTCCGCGTCCAACTCAATACCAGAGTCCAGAAAAGAGGAGAAAGTCTACTACAACTCCAAGCAGACATTGAACGGTTGGCGCATCTAGCATACCCGACTGCAGGAGATGAAATTACCAACCAGCTAGCAACAGAGGCTTTTGTCTGTGCAGTTTCTGATATCAATCTCCAGCGAGCAATTCGAACTGCTGGAAAACGCACGCTTTTTGAAGCATGAGCCTTCGCGCTCACTATGGAAGCATCGGAACAGGCTTGTTTAGGAATTCATCGGGCAAGAGAACTGGAAGTTGAGGAATGTTCTTGCCATAGAGCGGAATTCCAAAGAAGGCAGCCAGAAGGACCTGCTCGATGCTGGAATTGCAACAAAACCGGACATCTCCAGCGCCAGTGCAGATTGCCACCAAGAAAAGTCACCTGTCAACATTGTGGAAGCAAAAATAATACCCGCGAACAGGTAAGCAATAACATCAACGCTCCTGCTCGCCCTGTTTCCCAGCCGGAAAACGAGTAAGAACCAACTTCGAGGGGCAGAAGCTGGTTTCTGGTATCGATGGGCCCAGAACCACCATGGCAAGAAACACGTGGCTACAATTGACACCGGTGCAACAGCCTCCATTGTACGAAGAGACTTGGTCAAGATGACATGGCTACATAACACCAATAGCTACCGTCTGAAAACTGCGACAGGTGAGGCAGCAAGAGTGTATGGAGAAGTTCGTCTTAAGATTCGTTTGGCAGAACTAGAATTTTCGCATCTATTTTTGGTAGCAGATATATATGACGAGTCTGTGTCTGCAATAACCAAGATCACAGAAATGAACACAGACAAATCTATGGACCCCGAAAAATTCAGCTCCATGAAAGCCAAAATTCTGAAGCCGTCCAATCTAAGTCCACATCAGCTTAATATTGCTGGAAGCCGTCTTTATGAGTACGCTGATATATTTTCTTCAACGAGTGGGCAGTATGGTCAAACACAATTTGCAGCATCGAATTGACACAGGAGACGCAAGACCAATTCGACAACCGGCAAGACGTCTCCCATTAGCCAAACAAGCTGAAGTTGAAGAGATGATATTGACAATGAAGAAAAATGGGCTAATCGAAAACTCCATAAGCCCTTGGGCATCACAAGTAGTTCTTGTCAAAAAGAAGGATGGAAGTACCCGATTTTGTGTGGACTACCGTAGGCTGAACGATTTGACAAAGAAAGACAGCTACCCTTTGCCCAGAATCAGCGATACTTTGGATGCAATGGAAGGAGCTCAATGGTTCTCGACGCTGGACTTAAAGAGTGGATACTGGCAGGTAGAAATCCATCCAGCAGATCGCGAGAAGACAGCTTTCTCTACAGGAAATGGTCTATGGCAGTTTAAAGTTATGCCATTCGGACTATGCAACGCTCCGGCAACATTTGAGCGTCTGATGGAGTGTGTTTTTCAAGGCCTTACCTGGAAATCATGCCTTGTATATTTGGACGATGTCATCGTTTATGGGAAAACTTTTGATGAGCATTGTAAGAACCTCAAGGCCGTATACCAGAGGCTTCGAGAAGCACACTTAAAATTAAATCCAGAGAAATGTGCGCCTTTCAAGACTGAAGTTAAATACTTGGGACATATCATCTCATCCCAAGGAGTAAAGACTGATCCTGACAAATTTGACACTGTGAAGAATTGGCCAACACCACAGGATAAACACCAAGTCCGTAGCTTTCTGGGTCTAGCCGCATATTATCGGCGCTTTGTGAAGGACTTTTTTTGGAATCGCTAAGGGCTTGCATAAACTAACTGAAAAGGGGAAGCCGTTCAAATGGTCAAGTGAGTGCGAGAAAAGTTTTCAGCAGGAACTGAAGCTACGCTTGTGTAATGCTCCTGTGCTGACCTATCCGACACCTGGAAAACCTTTCATCATCGACGCCGATGCCAGTAACGTGGGGATCGGAGCTGTACTGTCGCAAGTCCATGAAGGAGAAGAAAAAGTTTTCGCCTACTACAGTAAGGTACTCTCGAGGCCAGAGCGCAATTATTGCGTGATCAGAAGGGAAATTCTAGCTTTGATTTTGGCAACAAAGCACTTCCATAAGTACATCTACGGACAGATGTTCCTCCTTCGAACAGATCATGGTAAGCTTGATTGGCTTCTGAACTTCAAAAATCCCAAAGGTCAAGTAGCTAGGTGGATCGAGAGACTTCAGACATACAACTACCAAATTCAACATCGGAAAGGAAAGTTGCACTCTTACGCAGATGCATTGTCTCAGCGACCTTGTAAACAGGACTGTTAGCATTGCACACGTCAAGAAGAAAAGGAAACAGTTGCCATCTAGCAAATAAGAGCCAATCCCATTTACGGTTGGAGCAATGAAGAACTGAGAACTGCCCAACAAGAAGACACAGATATAGAGCCCATTCTTGCATAGAAGGAACACGAAGAAAAACCAGAATGGGGTGACATCTCCAGCTCTCAAAGCGTATTGGGCACAGTGGGACTCACTTCATGTGCAAGAAGGAGTACTAAGGCGCAAATGAGAGTCTGCAGATGGCAAAACTTATGTGATGCAGTTGCTGGTACCTAGGTCAAAGGTTAATGACGTTCTTCGAGAGATGCATTATGAAGCATCTGGAGGTCATTTGGGAGTCAATAAAACGCTTGATAAGATACGACAACGGTTCTACTGGCTACATGCAAGAGAGGATGTCGAAAAGTGGTGCCGAAAATGTGAAACTTGTGCTGCTACAAAGGGACCAGGTAGAAAGCTTCAAAGTAAAATGCAACAGTACAATGTGGGCACACCTTTCGAAAGAATAGCAGTTGATGTCGCAGGTCCGTTTCCGGAGACCAACAGCGGAAACCGATACATCCTTGTAGTCATGGATTACTTCAGCAAGTGGCCTGAGGCATTTTCCATCCCAAACCAAGAAGCCAAAACAGTGGTTGATCAGATTGTATTCAATTGGGTGAGCAGGTTTGGTGTTCCTTTGGAATTGCATTCTGAGCAAGGAAGGAACTTCGAATCTAACACCTTCCAGGAGGTTTGCTCTCTCCTTGGCATCAAGAAGACGAGGACAACACCGCTTCATACACAATCTGACGGAATGGTCGAACGATTCAATAGGACGCTTAATGAACATCTGTCCAAGGTTGTAGGTGACTACCAACACGACTGGGACCGCCATATTCCATTGTTTTTGATGGCCTATCGAAGTGCGGTTCATAGTTCAACAGGTCATACACCATCGGAGATTTTGTTTGGCACAACAATACGGCTGCCTAGTGAAGTAAAATTTGGATGCCGTACTATGGAACCGGAAAAGCAAGATGAATATGTGGATAACCTCAAAGAAAGACTCATTGACATCCATCAACGGACAAGGAGTACCATAAAAATAGCTAGTGATAGGATGAAAACACGGTACGACGCTCGTGCAACAACGATTGGATTCCAAGAAGGAGACCTGGTGTGGTTTTACAATCCCCATCGACAAAAAGGACTGTCACCAAAACTTCAACAAAACTGGGAAGGCCCATACACCGTTGTGAAGCGAATCAATGATGTGGTTTACCGCATTCAGAGAGGGTTAAGAGGCAAGCTCAAGGTAGTTCATTGTGACCGTTTTCATCGCTATAACGGTGGTGACGGGAGTAATGGATTTAATCGGGACGGTCAAACCTAAGAGGGGGCAATGTGGTGAATATGCCCATTAATACAAGCAACCACATCTTTTATTCTTCTACAACAGAATAAATTAGTAGCGCCATCTTTTGACAAAAGATTAACTTATGTTATCCAATACCTAAACCACTGAAACTGCTATAATTAATTGAACGAAAGCTTTACCACTGAAACTGGTATAATTAATTGAACGAAAGCTTTTGAGAGCTTGGAGAGACTTGTGGAGACTTGTGGAGGAGAAGCAAAATCCAGCATATTCCAGAAGCCCTAGAAGATTCTAGTAGCTTTTTTCGGATACAAATACCCGGCCACCAGTCCGTTTACCTCAGTTTAATTTTGGAAGTGAACGAATAAACGTCGATGTAAAATAGTGAATTAAGAGTTGTGCTTGTTATAATAAAAGTATTGGAATTAAAATATTTGAAGTGAAATAAAGGTGTTTTATTTTGCAAAGTAATTGTTGTTCAGTTTGAATAAAAGAAATAAGTTTTATTTGCGAACCCTTGGCTAAAATATTACAACATAATAAAAGGGAGATGTTTTATAAAGTACAACTAAAAAGTTTAAACGTTTTGTAACATTATCAGCTTATGATTTATGTCAACTTTATATACATTCATACATTATATACTACCTGCTATAATATGTCATTGTATTTGTAGTTATTATGATTAGTTTTAAGTCAGTCGTATACATTCTGTCTTTGAATAAAGTACTCTTTTTTTTTTGCTACTAAGGATTGAAGGAAGCAACAGGTTGTGTCAGAGTGCTAGTGAACTGTTTTGTCTTAAATTTGGAGAGTCAAGGAGTTATGGAATCGAGGATAGAAATTTTATCTAGATTGGAACCTATTTCATCAAAATAAATTGAGAAATCTACTTATAAACAGGCGCAAGGAGGTGAAATTTGCAATTAAAACTTACATAAATTGGTAATAAATACAATAGCATTTTTTGCGGGATCTAAAATTGTTTAAGACAATTAACATTTCCCCAACCGGAACCGGGAGAGACTCCCCCTGCTTGGGACAGCACGGTTCTCTGGTGAGTTTCTTGATTCCTCTCATCTCAACAATAAATTGCACCTAACAATGAATTAACTGGACCAGTCAATCATTTGAGAATGGATCAACTAACTTTATAAATTACAAACAAATTCACAGCACGGTCTGTAGAATTATATAAAAATAATTATAACTGGATCGAAGCGAAACACGAAATTAATTACAAAACAGAGCAATTTCATTTTCTGTCAGCTTAGCTTTTTTCAAAGGTACTTAGTTTCCTTAATCTTGAACTTAACAAGTCGTAAGAAGAGTAACGTAACGCAACGCAAGAACACAAAATGGACAGCGCTACCGACCAAAAGCTAGATAGTATTATAATCGCTTTGGGAAATCTACGTTATGACTTAACTAAACAAATAAGTCAAGAAACTGATAATTTGAACTCCAAATTAGACAAAATAGTAGACAAAAATCGTGACCTGGAAGAAAACCAAAATTATTAAGAATCCAAAATTAAATACATAAAGAAAACGTTAAAAAGAAAAAATATTGTGATCTATAACATAAAGGAAGTAGAAACCGACAATACATCTTTACGAAACTACATTTTGGACTTTTTTAACAACATTCTTAACATCAAAACAAACATTTCTGAACTTGATTTCGTTAGACGAATTGGAAAAAAAGGAGAAAGGACACGACCACTTTTAGTTGGCTTTACAACCCAAATAAAAAAAGACGCTATCATGAGAAATAAGTTTAAGCTAAAGAACTTCAAAGACGCAATAATATATATAAAAGACGATATGATGACAGAAGACATAAACAACCCTATCAAAGAATAAGACTTAACAACGACATCAAAAATTTTGAATAAAGAAACTCTCAGCAACAAACACTCAGAAGTAGGATTTAAAATGAATATTAAAAATAGAACTCTTGAAAATTACTCTCAAATAAACAATGAAAAACCATCCTTCTCTGGGACTAAGAAACATAAACAAAATAAGGACCAGGTGACTCACGAAAAAAAACAAACGACAAGTATTTACCAATTTTTTAAGCGAAGACCGGATGAAAATATAAACGAATGCAATCAAAACGAACAATAGCAACAACATAAAAATAAAAATAATGTGACACTAAAAAGAAAAGCCCAATCGAATCATTTAAATGAAATGACATCTTCCTCAAGCCGGTTAGCCACCGTGAGGAATGTAGGCTCAATCCCCCCCAATAAACTTCACAAATTCAAAGACATCAACAAACCTAAGTAAACCGATAAAAAACAAGGATAATTACCTTAATATATGCACACTTAACGCATGAACTCTATTGACGGAAGAACGACAACATGACCTAAATATGGCAATATCTGACTTAAACTGGGACATAATCGGATTATCAGAAACGAGGCTTTTCGGAGAAAAAATTTTAGAGTTTGACAACGAAATATAAGAAACTAAGGGCCTATATGGCGTAGGTTTTCTCATACAAAAACACTTAAAAAAGGACATAGTAAACATACGTTTTTTTCAACGAGAGGATCTGTTCGATTACAATAAGAACCCAAAACACAAAACTTACAATCATTCAAATATACGCACCAACAAAAAAAACTACAGACGAGGAAATTGAAAATTTTTATAACAAACTAGACTATGCATATCAAGAGACGAAAAGTGAACTAATGTACATCATAGGTGATTTTAACGCTAAGATGGGAACACAACAAGATGGAGAGGAAAATGTATTTGGAAATTTCGGTTATGGAGAACGTAACAAAAGAGGAGAACGACTGATAGAATGGCTGCAAGAAATGAACATGACGTTCGGAAACTCGTTTTTTAAGAAGAAAGACAAGAATAAATGGACGTGGCTATCACCGGATGGAAGAACGAAAAATGAATATGACCTAATATTAACGAATAAAATAACCACAACAATGGACGTTTCAGTTATAAAAAACTTAAAATCTGACAGCGATCATAGAATGATAAGAACAAAAGTAAAAATAGACCATAAAACCCTTCTAAGAAACAAAAGAAAAATGATAACGCCAAAAACAATCTGCGACGAAAATATACAAAGCTACAACGAATTGCTTTCGCAAAGGCTAAGAAATTATTTTTACTCGGCCGACTTAAGTAACAACATACAAACGATCTATAACACTCTTGAACAAGCTATAAAGACCACAGCGAAAGAGACAATAATGAAACAACAAAAATCCTGCAGAATCGACAAAATCACAACTGACACAAAACATCTAATCGACTTAAGAGAAACTCTTAGAACCAAACCAATCCTGACAGAAGAAGAAAAACTGCATCTTTCTAGTCTAAGAAAAACAATCAAGACGGAAACAAGAATCGACATCCAAAATTATAATGAAACAACAATTAAAAACATACTTGAGAATACAAAATCGATAAAGAAGACAAAAACATTTTTAAATAACAAAAAAGAATGGATTATTTCAATGAAACAAAACAACCACAAAAAGAAAAGACATTAACGAATTAGCAACATGTTTCTTCGAATCCTCACTCAATGTTTTATTTTTGTTTGATTTTGAACCTGTTTGATTGGGTTCAAACGGTTATAACTGTCTATTTAAACATAGCTTTGGCAAGTTTAATACCTTTTTTTAAACTACAGAAAAATAGGCAATTTTTGAAATACAAAACCTGTAATGAGCCATACTAATTTTATTCAGGGGGCTCATGAGAAGATTGAGGTCAAAAATTAATTTTGGCAAAGTTCAATATTAACTAATGATTTGTAGGCAAATGGTGATGCCAATTAAAAATATTTTACTCAGTAAAGTTAGTGAAACTATAAGTGAATTTTTTAATGCAAAGTTTGTAAAAAACAAAAATCAATTATGGACAGGCTGAGCAAAAAACTGGTTTAAAGTTAGATTTTTTTTCAAATTTCAAAAAATAGCCGTTACTCGAGAACCGCTATGATTCGGTATGGAAAAGTTACCAAATTCTGATAGTTCATCACCTGGCCTATCACCAATTTCAGTTTGGACCATTGTTAATGGGACACCCTGTATATCTGGGTCAACTGAAATCTTTTATAAGTCAGGACGAAAAAGAAATAAATCGACGAGTTGCCAATTCTTGGAAACAGTACTGGAGTATCAAAGAAATTTTAGATTCAAAGATAAGTGACGATATGAGAAAATATATTTTGGACTCTACAATTCTACTTGTTATGACATATGGGCTCGAAACATTAGGACTAACATCAACCTTACAGGAAAAGCTGCACATTTGCCAAACAAAAATCGAACGAAAATTGCTAATCATAAGACAAGTACAAAGAATAAGAAATGAAGAAATAAGAAAAAGGACAAGAACAGTGGACGTGATTCAAAGAACAAAAATTCTAAAATGGAGCTGGGCTGGACATGTATCGAGAATAGAAGACCAAAGATGGACAAAACGAGTGACTAAATGGTTACCTCTCGACGAAAAAAGACCTAAAAAAAAGACGACAAAAAAAAGATGGACAGTTTAATCACAATTGGCAATGGGGGAGGCTTATGCCGGAACTTAATTTAAATTTTGAACAAAAAAAAAACTATTAAATGTATAAATATGTATAATTTTAAATTTAATTTCATTTTGTATTGATTGTAATTTCAAATGGTAAATAAAGCTTTTAATAATAATAATAATAAACTCTTTGTATACATTTATTAAATTAGAAGTCTCATGGCCAATTTCATAAACATTTTACAGGCTTTTAAATTTTTAAATGACGTATTTTTTATGGAACAAATGTCATATTATGACTTAAAAACCTGTTAAATTTTTAAAAGGGCTATATGAAATCGAGGATCAGTCTTTTTCTTAAACCACATAACAATTATTATCTGGATGGGAACCTAACTCACTATTCAGTGAACAAGGAATCCCGTTCTTCACCGATGGGTCAAAAATGGAAGAAGGAACAGGGGCAGGGGTGTTCTGTGAACCTCTCAACTATAGAGAATCATTTAAACTCCCAGATGAGTGTAGTGTCTTTCAAGCTGAGATTTACGCTATTGAAAAAGCGGCAGAAATGGTACACAAGAAAAACCTGACCTCGTCAGCTCATTTTTCATGGACAGCCAAGCTGCTATCAAAGCATAAGCTAGTGACACTATAAGATCCAAGACAGTGACAAAATGCTGAGGCGTACTGGAGAAAATTTGTTACTCCAACCAAGTCAAACTCTGCTGGGTTCCTGGACATAGTAATATGGAAGGGAATGATATAGCAGACGAACTGGCAAGGAAAGGGTCTTTAGCAAATAGGAACAATAGTAGCCAATTATTTACGGGGCCTGAAATCCCGATCGGCGTCATTAAAAGGAAAATTGACCTAGTAACGAAAGAGCAAATCAATAACTCCTGGATTTCCAGGAACGATTGCGTTAACTCTAGAAGTCTATGGCCTAGAATTAATGAAAAGGAAACTCATTATATTTTATCGCTGAGTAAAAAGAAATTAAGAATCTTGATAGGTGTACTAATGAGTCATTGCGCCATTGGCACAATGGCCACCAGAATAGGCGCTTTCGCACCCGACTTCTGTAGGAGCTGTCAGGATGTTGAGGAAATTGAAACCATTAAGCACCTGCTGTGTGATTGTCCAAACCTCCAAACAAATCGCCTCCAGTACTTCGGAAATAGGTTTGTTGGAGACCTGGACATTCTAGCGCAGGTTTCGATGGCAAATATGAGGAAATTCATAGAAAAAACAGGCTGGTTCACAAACGAACCAGTCTATGTGAACATTAGTTAGGAACATCTCTGTATTTCATTTATAACGGGATCACAATGGACCAATAGGCCCCCGTTTTACGCAACAGCTTAGGCTGTGCACACCCCTCCTAACCTAACCTAACCTAGCATAGAAGCGTTTAAATGGCGTTTAAATGGAAGCGAGAAATGTTTCAACAACGTACATGAATGGTTCTTGTTGAATGCCCTGCACCATGGCCGTCCTCATTGCATGCCCAAAGCACACTGATAATAAATCGTTTCAGGGTTGCCGCTAAGATATTTGAAAATGTTGCAAAAAAGGGGTCACGAGAAAAAAAGGTCGCACTTTGTATATTATTTAATATATAGCCAAATTAAACAAAATCCGTATAAGTTGCGAAAAATAAAATATTTTGCGTTTTTTAAGTTTTTTTTTGATTAAAAACATTAACCAATGAAAAAAATAGGTATTTCTATTTTAAAATTACTTAAATGGTGGATAAGATAAAAATCTTAATTTATCCTTCGGCTTTTTTGCTCACAATGGATATGGCAATGAAACAATTAAGTTACATTTGCTTTTCCCGACGTTTCGGCAGGGGCTGTTGCCTTCTTCAGGGGAACTTTATTGCACAAAAAAATCTAAAAAAAAATCAGTATAATAACAATTGTGTGACAACATTAAAAATTAGACTTACATTTTGTAAAAATATCAAAAATGTAATAAATTTACATTGAATAAAATTTTAAATTTATGCACTTCAAAATGAAGTTTAGTCTTGTGCTTTATAAAATTAAAAAGAACAAATAAAAACAAGCAATTGACGTTTAGTCAGTGACAAGTGAGCAATATACAGCGGATATGTTTTGTGTGTCGGGCTTTCGGTTCATGTTGTTGCGGTTGGTAATGATGTGTAACGTTTCAAGAGTGTATCGCTTTGACGCGTGCCGCTCGGTTCGGAGAATTTGGACATCTTCAAAGCTTGGGTAATGGCCGCTTTCAATAATGTGACCTTAGAAGAAGAAATAGAGGAACTGCCCTTGTTGGAAAAAAGTGAAGCAGTTTTTAAAATGCTGTGAGGTCTCACAAACACAAATGCATTACAGCAGGGACGGAGTACTCTTTGAAGGCAACTCACTAGGGCGCCATCAGAATAGTCATTTTTGTTATTTTCCGAAGTTGTTTTAGTGGAATGTTCTAAAAAAAAGAAAGAGTACGTGCGTGAAGCAATTTATCAATCTGAAATGTCAAATCGCTAGTGTGATTTTAAAAAAGGACAATAAAAAAGTGTTACAAATTAAGACGCATATATATAAAAAAAAACTTTGAAAAGACAAACCTTTTCAAGTGAATAAAATAGACATTTTAGTTATTTAGAAATCAACAAAAAAAAAAACAGTAAGTGTGTTAAAAGCATTTCCTCTCACAAGTGAGTTTTATTATATTTTTCTCAAAGCAAGTGCTGTTAACTGTTTGTATTTATGTAGATTAATTAACTATCGAAGAACATATTATTTATAATGGATTAAACTTTAAACATGAACCATATATGAACTGATAGACACCTTACTGAACAGAAAAATTAACATTGAAACATGAACTAATAAGTTGGTGACGGAACAAATAGATATTTTATTACTAACTTAAAACGTAAAAAATCGATTGAATAACAAAAAATAATTGTCTCATAAGAAGGGCGCTTAACAGATGGTTGCGCCTTTCAACCTCCAATATAATCTCATGCACCCCTGTTAACAAGAATTACAGTTTGACATTTCTGGTTCTTAAATTCTAACAAAAAAATTATGTGCACATTTTCAACTAAATTATAATATTAAAAGTGTAACCCATTTTAAATATACTGTTTAATAGTTCACCAATCTAAAGACAAAAACTTTAAAGCACTTTTTTGAGAAAAATATAATAAAATTCACCTGTGCAAGGAAAAACTTTTATCCACCTTGTTTTGTTGATTTCCACACCCCTGAACAATGCACTTCATGTTTTTTTTTTTTAATTTATAAGAAGATCACCACAATGTCTAATTAATACACTTTAAATTATTTGTTTTTTCAAAGTTATTGTTATATTAATTTGGGTTTTAACTTGTACCAATTTTTTTTCTTTGTTTTTTCTAATCACACGCTAACGATTTGACACTTCTGGTTCTCAAAAATTGCTTCACTCACGTACACTGTATATGTGACAAATACCTCTTCCTCTATTTCTTCTTCTAAGAATGTGACTCGCTAATGCAGTTTTCCCAGGGTTGTAAGATTTTATGTCAGATTTGTGGTTAGACATACGTTGACGAAGGAACTGTTTTGTGGTGCCAATATAGCATTGATTGCAAGGATCGTCGGGTTTGCCCTTACTTTAGTCTTTTTAATTTTATACAGCACAAGACTAAACTTCATTTTGAAGTGCATAAATTTAAAATTTTATTCAATGTTAATTTATTACAATTTTGATATTTTTACAAAATGTAAGTCTAATTTTTAATGTTGTCACAAAAATGTTATTATACTGATTTTTTTTTTGTATTTTTTTGTGCAATAAAGTTCCCATGAAGAAGGCAGCAACCCCTGCCGAAACGTCGGGAAAAGCAAATGTAACTTAATTGTTTCATTGCCATATCCATTGTGCCCAAAAAAAGCTGAAGGATAAATTAAGATTTTTATCTTATCCACCATTTAAGTATACTACGAATTGGTCAATAATTCATCTTTATTATTTTAAAATTAGCTTTAACAAAAATAAATATTTATAGATATATTGGGGCGCATTCATAGTCATTTTTAAACTGTGTCTAAGTTAAACCTATGTTTAGTTGAATTTTCGGACGTTGATTCTTTTTTTTTTAAGTTTATAATTTCAAAATATTTAAAGCTATTTGTGTAGTATAACAAGTTAATAGTCTTATACAAATATAAAACCAACAATTTGTATCTAAAATCGCTCTGCATTTACTGAGCAAAAATTGTCTTAAATTGTAGTTTAGTAAAACCTGGGTTTATTGGCGACTATGAATATGCCCCATTAAGTATTATAATATTTTATTATTCCACTGTCATATTTTTTTTTTTTATAAATAAATAAGTTTCAGTAAGTTAAATTAACTTAAGTATAAGCTAAAATAAAGAGATCAGTCAATTGATAGAACAACATTTATGCTTAAGTTAATTTTTAGGATTTTTAGGATATATTTTGCATTATTTTGTATGGAAACTATTTGGCTTTTATTAATATTAAAATGTTCCTGTTTTTTTTTTTTTTAATTGTGTTTACGTTGAAAAAGACATTATTTTGTTGTTATATCCTTACGTTTATTTTTTTAGAAGCTCCTCTGAAGGCTTCCAAAGATCTAGATCTAGGTCTCCAGAAATATTTTCTGCAGAGAGCTTGCATTGCATGTTTCCACACACTAGCGGCTGTTTTTTTTAATCATGGTACCATGGTCACACGGGGCAGAAAAAAAGGGTAAAAATGCGACTAAAGTCGTAAAGCGGTAACACTGCTTTCTACCCTGGCTATGTGACCTAAAAAATATATATATTCCCACACAGTTACCCTTACCCATTGAAAGCAATACAAAAGAGCTTTTTCAGTGGTTTTTTAATAAAACAGCTTCCTGGACGGAAAGAATTGAAAAATCACCAATTGCAAAATTTTAGGTTGTAATTTCCGAAACTCTTTTTTTTTTTGTAAATCAATGCGCTTTTATTAAAAAATAACTGAACATTTTGTAATTTACTACTCAAATCATCGTAAAAAGCTAAATTTTATTGCAATTTACGAAAATAGGTATTTGCAAAACTATGCAGTAAATTACAATTTTTTTTGGCGTAATCTAACAGTTCAGGGGAATAATTTAAATATTTATATGGTGATTTGAACCAACCAACAAGTAAATAAGTTTTTGAAGTGATTAAGTTTCAACATGGTCCCTTTATATCGTGCGATGGTCTAGGTGGTAGCGTGTTGGATTGGAAAATATAAAAAAAAAAAATGATAAAAAATCCAAGTTTTTCTTGCAAATCTTTCTTGGAAAAAATAAAACCAAGATAGGATATTATTTAAGTAGTTCATAGGCCGAAAGGCATTAGCATTAAGTTATTGTTTAATTTAGAGCGCCCGTTTAGGGCCAGTAAGTTATTTTTAAGATAATGATAAGTAGGCTAGTTTTTCATGAATTTTTGTCTAGCTTTAAGATAGTTATAAGTAAAATGAAAAATAAAAATGAATTAAAAAAAAAAAAAAAAAAAAAGCGTGTTGGATTGATATGCGGAAGGTACCAGGATCGAATCCCAAGTAAGTAAAATAAAATTCTTTTTCAAATATGTAAAATTGTATATACATTTCAGAATAAAAAGGAAGCGGCTGCAAACACAACACCCGTGTGTGGACAAAAAAAAACAAAATAAAAATACACGAAAATCAACATTTCGACCACAATTCGCAGATTTGGAAATTTTCATTTTTTTTTTTTTTTTTTTTGACTACGAAATAATAATAATAAAAATTCAATTTGTATGCCCGTAATAAAAATAAATAAAAAAAATGCTACCTAGAGTAGGTATCGGACCCACGATTCCAGGTTCAAACACTATATCCAGATTGATACAAATTGATATCAAATTGCGATTCGCTAATGGCAAAATTTTTTTCTGGATCGAATTATTGATATTCAAAAGTGTTGAAATATAATTTTTGAGTGTCAATATCTTCATTTCGCTCATTTTTTAATATTGCAAACAAAAAGTCTTAATTTAGTAATTTCCAATCCAAGGTCCAAAACTTGATTCTTGGAGGATTTGTCAATTCCTCGCAAGAGGCAGTAGCGCTGAAAAAAAACTTTTTAGTTTTTAGGTGGACGAGGCTGGGAAGCGATCCCAGACCTCCAGCGTGACAGTCGAACGCACTAACCATTACGCTACGGGCTACTACGTTTTCAAGCTTATGAGAATAGAATTAATTAAGGTGAGATATAATGCTAAGTATACCGAAACCCTTTGAGAGCTTTTACGTGAAATAGGTATATTCAAGCCAATGCGACCAGACAGAGATACAAACGTTTTATCTTCCCTGTACTGACAATTTTTGTTGAGCAGAGAAAAATGAAAAATAAAAATGAATTACAAAAAAAAAAACAACAAAGTTTAAAATCTTGATATTAAAATTTAGAAGCTTTTGACTTTAGATTTAATAGCATCCTCAAAATTAAGTATGTTAAATGTTAAAATTGTTAGTATGTGTCAAAAAGAAACTAATTTACTGTAATCGTTAATTTTGAATACCAAGATATTAAAAATTAATTTCGGTTTCAAACAAACGAAATTAACTTTTAATACCTATTCAAAATTTGAAAAAAAAAACTTAAGAAAATCATCAGAATTTTGGAAAACTTAACCAATTTGCTCATTGCAGGTTAATTTCCATTGTTAAATAGCTCCAATTTACATTGTAAATTAAGTTGAATAATGATTTTGATATTTGTTGTCGTATTAAAAATAACTCCTCATAGTAGGTGGTTTTAATGAAAATTATTCACGATATTTCCGAAAATATGGTGTGATAATTTTAGTTTGGGCGGCAATGACGGTCCAGACTTTTTCGTGGCTCTACTTCACTTTTCCGGAGGAATTTGTTTTAATGGTATTTTTTTAAGTACCCTCTTCAGTTTAACTATATTAATAATAATAAAACTCCAAAAATAAATTAACTCTTTGCTTTTTCCTAGGTATACTTAACTTAAGGGCCGATGTAATTTTTCACTAGTGTTAAGTGTTAAGTTCACACAATTGACTGCCAAAGACAGATGCTCGTAGTTTTTAATAGGAATGCTTGTGCAACAACTTGCGCTTATTTTTGTTTTGTTTTATTATGATATTTATTATTATTTTTGAGTCGCACATATTGTACCCACAAACCACAAATTAATATTCCAAGCGTTGCCTTATTTCATTTTATCCAAAGATAGACACACAACTGAATTGCTTTCGAGCAGCTTAACATTTTTTTTTTTGTTCATTTACATACATTCCATTAATTTAAATGTGAAGTAAGTGGACATTGGACGCGACAACCGATTGGCATTGCACGGAACTTTAATTTGTGTAACCAAACGCAATAGCAGATATGGTGACCAACTGTCTTTTATTTACGAAAGACAGCTATTTTGTCCTCCCAAAAAAAACAAGGTTCCTACATTAGTGGTCTAAATAAGATGAAAATGCTAACATTGATTGATTTTGCGATCAATGTTTCAATTTTTAATAAAGGGTCTTATTGCAAGTATCGCTCCTAGTTCAATGTTCGATTCGACAAAAGTCGATCTTACCAAAAAGTTAAATTAAGTATACGAGTATACGTTCAAATTGTAGCGGAGTGGCAGTGGTCTCATTCGATAGGCGTGGTTCTAAGCCTTAGTTTCCTTTTAGCTCCTCCAATATGGTTTGCTATGAACTTGTCTGAAATATTGCTAAAGCCAGGCTAATAAAATAGAATTAGCTAAGTTAAGCATTGAAGAAAGCACGTTTAGTAGAAACAGAATTATTTTTCACTTGCGTGAACCATCTAAGCATGGGTTTCCTCTACGCACACAATATATAAATATGTGTCAAATACTATAGATATACATGTACATACATTTATACAAATACATGATCTAAATGTGGCCCAGCTACCTCAGTTGGAACTTTTCTTTCCTGGCTAAATCGACGATATTTATGGATCTCCTCCTTCAAAATTACTCAGGTTCATGCATATAGGTTCTAAACCGTCAGGAACATTTTCCTCTCAAAGCAACTTAAAGCGTCCTCGCATCCACCTTTGACTTTCTTATTAAGCAACATTTAAGTAGGTCGAGAGACAACTTTGCATCTATGTTGTCTTCTTAGTCCAAAGAAGGAGCGATTCGTAAAATCTACTACCACAAAATTTTAAGCAACCTAATTTGTATAATACTACTTAACATTTTTCTAATTTCAAAACAGTTTACTATAATGTTCTAAATTTTCAATACCTTTTAACTAGTATCATACTAAACCAAATTCCTTTATAAACTTAAACTGAACACGTCCAAGAAAGTGAGAGATCTTGCAACCTTATTTTCACATTAATAAACGTCAAAGCACATATGGATTTAGTACGAGACTAAAATTTTAACTTTAGTAAAATGTTAGGAGCAGTAGCGGATCTAGGATTTGGCTGTGGGGGGGCTTTGGAGATATAGTTAGAGACATTCACCCATATTGTGCAAGTCGAACTCTATATTTTTTTTGAAAGTGCATTTTGATAGTCTTAGTGCGGCGGTATGGCTCTCATGCTGATTAAACAAATAGAAGCAATATTGAAAAAGTTACCTACATGCATATATGCATGAAGTATGCAGCTACCTTCGATATAGGGAACACGATGAAAAACCAACTAACCGCAAGCGAACATGGCTACATCACCTCAAGAAAGACAACGCATACTCCGAAAAGTCTCAAATTCAACATTATCAGTAAGCAAAATCAATGGTAAAACCGTAGTTAAAGCCACCGAAAATGCTTTTTATCAGATTTTCCGGGAAGCCACACATTTAAACCATCTGAAAACTTAAAAAGATCCACCGAAATTAGGCTGGTACAGATCTTATTCGTAGGCTTTTTAAGTTGATTTAAACTGGTAATTTATAGCATACTGTGCTTCATACCAATAAATGGCCTCCCTTCTTGTGTCTACTACCCAAGCATATTTTTTCTTTTCTCATGTCATGTTAATAGAAGGTATACCCGCTGGGACCATCCAAATTGAACTTATTTTTTTTAGTAAGAACCACCTGATGAATATGTGTGATTAAGTAATTTAATTTTTTTGTCCTCAAATTAATTTTATAATTTATAACAAATAATAAAGTTTTAGTTTAAATATAAGGTTTTTTGTGTGAAAAATATGTAAAGTTATATATATTGTCGAAAACGTATTTTGACATTTTCATACTTTTCCATTTGTGTTATTTGTGCGCATTTATATCAGCTTATATACCCGACTTAAAATGTTTTTAATGTTAAGTACATACCATTTAAGATTTAAAATATTTTTAAGCGGAGATAGAATATAAAGGCCCAGCTGTATTTATAGACTTATAATCTTTACTTATTATATGCTTTCAATTTTCATCCACGTCAAACTTTGAACCGCAAGAAGAAAAAATTTGTACGTCAGTCTAGTATAGAGAGATCGCAAATATTCACATCATGCACCTATGTATGATTTTCTGAGTGCAAGAAGAGAAAACATAGATTTTAAATCGTTGTTCCCAAATTCTCCTCTGGTTTTAGCCCAAATTGCGTTTTTTTTACGCAAAATTAGTAAAGTTCTTATGGTAAATTGTTTCTTCATGTGGTATATTCATTGTTAGGCCCCCACCCTGTTTCTCAGTTATCTTTTCAAGCTTTAGCCCCAACTTGGACTCGACAGTCCCTAAAGGCAAGCCCCAAGACTCTCTGAAATAAGGTAAGTTTTAAGGGAATTATTAGCTTAGCCTCGACAACGTTTGTTTTTGTCGAATTCTTGTCAAGCCCTAGTCCCGAGCTGCTTTTTTTTCGTCCCAATTTTCTGTCCTTGTCAATTATTCGTAGGCCTGACCTTGGTTTTTGTACAATTACTTTCAGGCCTTAGCCCCAACCTAATTCATTTGGGGCTTAGAAAAAAAAATACATAACATGAACGTACATACATAAATTGCTTAGCGCCAGCCTCGTTATTTTGTCTGACTCCCATCAAACATCACTGCTCAACTATATTTTTTTGACGAACATAAAATTCTTCATGTTGTAATGTATTCATTTCTATATTTCAATCAATTTTAAGAATCGGCTGTGGGGGGGGCTGAAGCCCCTATAGCCATTACCCATTACAGTAACACTGTTAGCCCAGTTGAAATTCCTTAACCAAAAACGTCTTGATATGCTAAAATTGAGATAGGAGAATTTTTATAATTTATTCATTGTAAGGTTCATAAGCAGCCTTCACAAAAGTGTAACCAATTAAAAAAAAAAAGAAACAAAAAAAGAAGATAAATTTTAGCCAATTAAAAAAGTTGTAAATAAACATTTTTTGTGGTTGTCTTGGAGTTGTCAAAATTTGGCAGCAAAACCGGTTGTCTAAAACTAAAGCGAAATTTTATTCAATTTGAAAAGCATATTTCCATATACAGGGTGTCCCAAAAGTCAACGTCGAAACGAAAACGGATGAAAGGATAGGTAGTGACAGTTATCAGAAAAATAATGAAAAAAAACGTAGCCATGCATTTTGTGAGTTATAGACATTCGAAAAAAATCGAAAAAATGGTTACCCTGTGACGGTCTTTCAAGTGCTGTGATTACAAATCTTAATTTTTCTCAATTTATTGTAGGTCCCTTCCATTCGTGTCGATAGGCGCACACAGGAATGGTTGCGAGTTTTTAGTCACTAGACCCTGGTTCTTCATGAGCCGTTGTGCCACCCGATTTTTTACTTTGTTCTATTAGTTAGTTCTTAAATCAAGTGTAATCTATGCATAGTTTTTGAAAAAATGGGGTTTGAACTCAAAATTTGGGGTAAAAAAACATAAAACAAAAATTTAAAGTGTAATTTTTCAGAACTTTAAAATTATATAGATTATTTTTTTTTTGTTGCCCTAATCAAAGACTAAAAACTAGATGATTTTTTGTCTTCTACTTCATGAGAAAATTAAAAATGTCTAAAACTACTTTTTTATGAAAATTTTTTTTTGCTGGATGACATTTTATTTTTGCTCGCTGCAGCAAATTTATATAATTTCTTAATATGTATGATTGTGTCTTAAATACAAATATAATGCAATTGTAATGTTCAAAGTAAGTATACCCAATTAGATTATTTAAAAAAAAACGAACAAACAATCGAATTTTGTCCCCTTTCCTTACTTGACATAAAATTAGGAATATATTATGTCATAACTAATTAAAGACTTATTAACGACAAATTTAAGCTTTAAATCATTCATTATAAAGCGATTTTACCACTTTATTTTATATCTAGTAAACAAAGCAACACAAAAAACATAGAAAACATCGAACGAGAAATTCGACATTAGAGGCGGCTTCGAATCACAAGAGCTAGTTCCTGCAATCCATTTATACTTGAATAGTACACTTGTACTTTCCTCACCAGTTATTGAATAACATTGAGAATTTTGTTGATTCCCGTCTTCTTGTTTGTTAATTTCCTTTCAAAGAGCATCTGGCAAGCCTGTAGAAACTAAAATTTGAATCTTGAAGTGTTTAATATTTACTCTCAATATCAAGTAGTATAATAAGCAGTGTTGCCATAATCTCAAATTTCATAATGCTAGATTTCAAATTTTATAATGCTAGATCGTATGGGAGCTCAAAAATTAAAATGCTAGATTTCAAAATCCATATAAAAACGTCCATATCGATGATTACAAAACAAACATTTGAAAAATGCAAAATAAATATTTACCTATTTTCTCATAAATACCTAAAATACATACATATGAACATAGGTATATAACAAAAAAGAAAAAAACGAAAGCAAAAACAAAAACAATTCAAAAATAACGAAACTTAAAGCTTTATATGTAAATAGGTATTAGGAATTAGAAACTTTTACAGCAAACTATTTTTAAGTAGGAACATATTTTAGTAGTTAATTATTTAATTTTAAATTAGTTAGACTTATCACTTATTTTTATAAAATGACAATAGTTTTTAGAAATAAATATCTTATCTATCTTATGATTTTAATTAAATAATGAGTTAGTCCAAAGTTCTTCATACAAATAATCTTCTTCACACTTAGGTTTTTCATACTTCGCTGAGATTCCAACTTGCTCTAACACTTCTTGAAACCTTATAAGAAAAGCAGCATTTATCTTTTATCTTCAGCCCCTCGCGTACTTGGACTGCTGTTCAATAATTCCTTTCCAATTTTATAACGAATTTTTGTTTTAATTATATTTGTTTGGCTGAACAGGCTCTCAACCTCAGCGTTTGAAATGGGAAGTGAAAGCAGTCCAATCACAAATCGACCTAATTCATTAAACTTTTCTCCTAGCAGCATCCAAAACGCATTTGTGGTTTGCGAACTTTTGACATCTCATAGATTTCTTAACAGTTTTAGCAGCCGAATACCATAATATGGTATTATTATAATTCATAAAAGATTTTTTGACAGCTCAAACTTTTGTATTGAAATTGATCGCTGAATAGGCCCAAATAATTGACTTTCCAGATTCCAATATGAAACAGACGCTTTAGCTAATTCATTTCTATTATAAAAAGTCATTCATTTTGTGAGCGTACATTTATGTGTGAATCTTCGTGATTTGACGTTATTAAGGTTAAATAACAATGCTTTGTAATTTTTTAAATAATTTTTTTCCAAATATGATATCATCATATCAATAATTCGAAATCATTTTTGGCATTCAAGAATGCAAAAAATAAAAACAAGAATGCCAGAAAAGCATTTAGCAGTTTTAAAATTTCATAATGCTTTTCTCTTCTCTACGATGCTAGATCTAGCATTAATAATGCCGTTGTGGGAACACTGATAATAAGATATTAAGAGAGATATTATTTCAAATGTACATTACTGTTGACCAAGCGTTTACCAACTCCCTAACGTCTCAGATACACATGCATATTATAATATTGTTGCTGAGCTAAGCGATTGATCATGTTTCGTGGTCATCCCACGCTTTCATTCGACAGCAAATCTTATATGACTCGTATATTTGTAAATAACAGATCCAGTTCCCAGAACCGATTATACAGTGCTGTGCAATATTGTAACGAAAATAAAAAAATAAATGCACGACTGGATCGGGTGAACTTGCTTGAATGTAGTTAGTTAGTTTACCTTCACTTATGGTTCCATAATATTTTTATGTCGTTAACGATAAAATGTTAAAAATAAGTTATATTTAAGGTAGTAGTGATGCTAGAAACGTGGGTGGAGGAAAAAAATTGGGAGGAATGGAAAATAAAATTGCCAAAGGGATATACATGGACGATACAGGGAGCAAAAAAGAAGAACAAGAAGGGAAGGGCAATGGGAGGGATGATGATGGGAATTAGAGAAGAAATGGCGATGGAGTGTGACGAAAGGCAGGAACAGGAAGGAGGAATAATGAGCAGGAAAGTGAAAGCAGGGAAAGACGAATGGGTTGTAGTAGCAACGTACGTAAATGGTGACATAGATAAGAAGTTAGAAAGCTTAAGAAGGTGGATGGAGAGGCAGTCAGAGGAAGAAAGAGTGATAATAGGGGGCGATTTTAACGCGAGAATAGGACTTGAGGGTGGGAGAGTGAGGGATATGGAAGACGAAGTGAGTGGGAGGAGGTCGAAAGATAAAAAAGTGAACGCTGAAGGAAAGAAGCTAACGGAAATGTTGGAAGAATTAGGCTGGGAAATTTTTAACGAGAACATAGAAGGGGATGAAGAAGGAGAGTTCACGTATAAAGGTGGCAGAGGGGAGACAGTAATAGATTATGTTTTGGGTGACGAGAGGACGACAAGAGGGATAGAAAAGATGGAAATAGCAGATAGAGTAGAGTCTGTTCATCATCCTCTGGTGGTCACGATGAAAAAAGGAAGAAGAAGAAAGAAAGTAAAAGCAAAGGGGGACAAACCGGGAAGGTGGTCGGAGGAGATGAAACAGGAGGACGGAGAAGAATCAGAAAAACAGATAGGGGAGAGGATAAAGAAAGAGATTGATCGAAGTGAGGAGGTAGGTGGAAGAAAAATGAAACGGAATATTAGAGGATAGTGGGACGAAGAATGTAGGGAGAAGAAAGAAGAAGTAAGAAAGGAGTTAAGGTCTTGGAGGAAATAAAGTGGGACGAAAGAAAAATACAGGAAAAAAAAGAGGATATCATTCGATGATTGAGAGAAAGAAAAGGGAAGAGCAGGAGGAAATGATAAGAGAAATTGCAGAGGCCAATACTGAAAATAAAGTGTGGGAAATAATAAATAGAGACAGAAAGAAGAGAAAGACGATGGGGGAAGGGATTGAAGAAGGGGAATGGAAAAGTTATTTTATGAGCGTAATTGTAGGGGTAGAAGAAAGAGTGAGAATGGGAACAGAGGGAACAAGAAGAGCGGAAGACGAGACTGAGATCAGTAAAGAAGAGATCAGATTGGTTATTAGAAAACTCAAAGAACGAAAAGCAATAGGAATAGATGGTATACCAAATAAGGCGTGGAGATATGGAGTGGAACAAGCTATAGAGGTACCGTGGGGAATCTGCAAGAAAGGGTGGAGAGGAGACGGATGGCCGGAGGGATGGAAAGAGGGGGTGATCGCGCCGATAATAAAGAAGGGGGCAGGAACAACGGTAGAGGAATACAGAGGAGTATCGCTCATGTCATCGCTATATAAAACATACACGGTGGTTTTAGCGAAGAGGTTAGAAGAAGAAGCAGAAGGGATGATACCACCAAATCAAACGAGTTTCAGAAGAGGAGTAGGAACGATAGACAACGTATAGGTATGTGTTGAACTATGTAGTGAACAGAGAGGTTGCCGAGGAGAGGGGCAAGCTAGTGGCACTATTTATAGATTTAAAAGCGGCGTTTGATTCAGTAGACAGGAAAATAATGATGGAAGCGTTGGAGGAAAGAGGAGTGAGAGAAGGGCTAAGGGAAAGGCATTTGCAGATGATGTGGTGGTAATGGCGAAAAATGAAGAAGAGATGCAAAGTATGATAAGAAGACTGGAGAAGTACTTCGAGAGGAAAAGACTGGAAGTGAACGTTGGAAAGACGGAAGTGATGAGGTTCAGAAAAGGAGGAGGGAGGAACACAACAGTTGACTGGAGATGGAGAGGAAAGAAGATAGAAGAAGTAAAAGAATTTAAATAGTTATCAAAAAGCAGGAGGCACATATAAAGGGTAGGATAAAGAAGGCAGCAGCGGTCATGAAGGAAGCATAAGGAATTGGAAGAAGGAAATTTGAGAAGATATGGGAGAGGAAGTTGTGGCTTTTCGACACCCTGGTGTGGACGGTGATAGGATATGGTGCGGAAGTATGGGGATGGGAGGAGAGACAAGAAATGGAAAAGATGCAAGAAAGGTACCTTAAATGGACGCTAGGGGTAGAATGGCCAACTCCAGGATACATGGTGAAAGGAGAACGAAAAGAGATAAAATTATGATAAGTGCAGGGGAAAGGGCATGTTATTATGAAGAGAAATTAGCAGGTGGAAAAAGAAGTGAAATAGTAAGGGAATGTTTAAAGGAGATGAAAGAAAGACAGAGAGATGGACATGGGAGAAGATCACGATGGGAAGAAGAGAGAGAAAAAATGAAGGGAAGGGAAGGGAGGGGAGGGGAGAGCGTATGAATTTATATGAGGGACTAGAAATAGAAATCAGAAAAGAGCAGGAGAAGCAAGGACGGGAACTAATCAAATAATCAAGGTATAACAGGTGGTATAAAGAAGTGATGACGGAGGGGATACCCCAATATTTGAAAGAGGCATGGAAAACAGAAAGTACAAGAAGAATAGCAAGAGTCTGACTAGGAAATGAGGTGAGAGAAAGGTGGTACTGGAGGAGAGAAGAAGAGAGAGTATGTAGAGTATATGAGGGTGAACAAGAGACGTGGGAACATTTAATAGAAAGATGCAGGTCAGGCGGTGATGAAGGGAAATCAATAGGCGAAAAAATGAGGGAAATAATGGACGAAACAGGGAGGGGCGAAGAGTGGTTAAAGGAACTAGAGGAGGTGAGAAAAGATAAGTCGATAGAGATCAAAGAAGAGGAGGGAAAGTAAGGAGAGTATGGAGAAGGACAACTTGTAACCCTTAGGGGAATCAATACAATTTAATACAATACAAGTTATATTTAAGTTTATTTTTAAATTTTGTTTATTTAATCAAATCCACGACTGGGTCACACGGTTGTTCTTATGTTCAAGTTAAACAAATAAGAATTTATGCAAACGAAACAAAATTGGAGCGGTCTTAAAAAAAAAATTTTTTTATTTAACATTTTGAACACATTTCTAGGCAACAAATTTGGACTGCCAATTTAAAGTGATTTTTAATATGAATATAAAATTTAATTTTGCGAAAATCCTATTTTCAAAACAAAAATTAATTTTTTGTAAGTTAAAAAATTATAAACAAAAGTTATTAAGCCGACTACCTTAATTGATTTCACAATATTTTTACATGTGAAAAGGAGTACCTTGTATACATTTCAGAATGTTGTCATTCCATCCCCAGCATCACGAATAATTGAAATTTCAGAGCACACACTGAGCTATTCAAATTAGTCGTCGGGGAAAAACTATATTTCGGCACCCGTGCCCCTCCACCTTTTTTGATAGATAATTGACAAAATATAATTATCAACTTTTTTGATTTTTTGTAAGGGGAGAATAATATCTTCTTAATAGCACTCGTTATTACAATGTGCTCAGATTTGACTGTGGGGAGGAGGATGACAAAGTGAGTCAAATTTTTACTTGCTTTATGGGGCAAGCATTGGTTTCGTGGAAAAAATTTCTCGAGATTTTAACCAAACTTGACATAACAATGATGAAGTCCAAAAACCTGGTATTTGCTTAACCTAAAACGTGTATAGCTTCCCTGCAAGGATTTTTTTTTCTTCAAATTTCCTAAAATAACTCTAAAGATTTTTATCAAACTTTGTTCCAGTACTATTTAAAGAGAATTTAACAAAACTGATCTTCAGTTTTTTGCTAAAAACGTGATTTATTTATAAAGAAATAATAGTTATTTCAGTTCCCGTGTTTAGGAAACTACACCATGGAGAGCTGCTCAGTCATTTTTTTTTTCAACAACAGTTTTATTTTTTAAGGTATGGTTAACATTTGTGCTATCATAACTTTACAACAAATTAAAGCGAAAATACTGTATAAACTTATATAAATGTTTGTACACGTTTTTGCAGACTTGCATACCTATAAATAACCATACCAAATTTTGGTCTTTATTGCACTCCTAGGTGTGAAATAAAGTCCAAAGCCATTTTGGACTTTATTTCACACCTGAGTGCAATAAAGTCAAAATATAAAATGAAATAATATCCAAATGAAAATTAAAATTCTTTTTTTTTTATAATTTTAATAAGGTAGGTATGTAGTTTCATAAATTTCTGGCAAAATTTTTTAGTTAAGTACAACAACTTTGATAACAGACCGACTGACAACATAGGCGCCTGCCAGACGACTGAGCATACCTTAAGCGGAGCGACGGAGTCGCTTGAGCGGGACAGAGGGCCCGAAAAGAGAGTTAAAATCCTTAAATTTTTAATATTCGCGCGAAAATTAAAAACTATTTCGCCCGCCTATGTTGTCAGTCGGTCTGTTATCAAATTTGTTTGTGCTAAAGAGTACTTTGGGTGGCCCGCTTCGCGGGTTCAAGGATTTTAACTCTCTTTTCGGGTCCTCTATCCCGCTCACGCGACTTCGTCGCTCCGCTTAGGATATGCTCAGTCGTCTGGCAGGCGCCTATGTTGTCAGTCGGTCTGTTATCAAAGTTTTTTGTACTTAATCAAAAAAATTTTGCCTGAAATTTATGAAACTACCTTAAAAATAAATATTTTGTTACTTAAAATACATCTTTTTATAATTTTTATTTTTTTCCCAAAAATAGAATTGTGCAAAAAAGCCAAAAGGCTTTATTGCACTCTTAGGTGTGAAATAAAGTCCAAAATGGCCTTGGACTTTATTTCACACCTAGGAGTGCAATAAAGTCCAACATTTGGTTTGGTGAAGTCCTATTTTGGTACCTATCTACTTTTCCTATATGTAGGGTAGGGTAGGGCGGGGCTAGTTGGCCTATGGGACAAGTTGGAACACGCGAATTACTCGCAAAATAAAAGTCGTACACGAACATGATTAATCACGAATGAAGCGTGTTCATTAAAAGGCACGTGCAAAAATGGTTTCAATTGCATTTTGTGTTTTGCGATTTGTGTTTTTGTAGTGCTAAAGTGAAAAAAAACATGTTTGTTTCTTTTTGTGTTATTTAATAGAAAATTGCGAGTCTCACAACAAGTTATAGTATTTTCTTGAGCTCTGTTATTATATTTTAATATTCTGTGATTCAAATTTCAATGTGATCAGTGGTTTTTATTTAGTGACGCATTGTGTGCATGAAACTAGGTGTGGGGTAAGTTAGACCGCTGGTGGTGCTCCAACCTGCCCCGCTGATTCAAAAATGCATGCTTTATATTGGGTTGATTGCTATGCTTGCCCATACGAAAGGCTTAAAAACTGGACATAGTCATATTTATTTGCATTAATTGCAAAAGCGATTACGATGTGTAAATCTACTTTAATGTTTAACATATTAATTTTTTTAAATCCTATTTCATACGATAAGAGGTTTTTGTTTAATTTCGATAATTTATTTTTTGCTTTTAATTTTTTTTTTAATATTTATTTTTGTCTAGTAAAAAATAATTATTTTTAATTTTCAAGAAAAGTTTATTTAAAATAAAATTCAATTTCTAATAAATAATGGCTTTGTTGTTATTTTCAGATATCATGGTTCCACTTTTTTGGCCTATGGTCCAACTAAACCCTCCTACTGGACCAACTTACCCCGCTAGTGGTGCAAGTTGGACCACTTGGACTTGGTCCTCTTGAGGCTATATAATTCTTCTGCTGTTACACATTTTCAATTTGTTTAAATTGTATTTAGAAGCTAAAAGTTCTTTTAATTGATCCGACTTTCATAGTTGTATTATAAGCGGTTTGGTAATTATAACACTTCCAGAAAAAAGTGGTCCAACTATCCCCGCCCTACGCTACGGTAGACTTTTTAAACCAAAAATCAGTATTCACAGGAGGACACTTTTGTGTAATTGGTTTCTTTGTTTGTTTATTTCTTTTTATAACACCTCTGCCAATTCCAGGCCCAGCGAAAGAAACACTTGAGAGTTTAATGTTCCCTAAGAAAAACTGCGACTTTTTTCTCTTTTAGAGAGACAGATAACATTTCAATTGTGCATGTGCATAACAAACAACATAAACTCACTATGGCTACAGATATTATAATCATTGTTACTTAGCTAAGCAATTGATCACGTTCCATCGCATCGCCAACCCACGCTTTCATTCGAAGGCACATCTCATATACTCGTATGGAAATATATCTTTTAACTTAAGAAAGAAATTCATTTTTACAAGTCAATACGAGTACAACACAGTGCTGTGGAAAATTGAAAATTCAAACAGGTTTAAGCGATTGTCGGTTTACTGAACTCAGAGACTTCACAGTGCAGCTCCATCAACTCAATTCTTATCCCCCCTTAAAATCCATCTATATCTCATTCACACTAGGTATACAAAATAGGTTTGGGCTTGGGTTGAATCTACCCCGCTTTTTACGCACATCATCGTAAAAACACGCAATTAGAACTTAGACTGTAAGCATCATCTTCTAAACTAAGACTAGGAACGCAAACGCGATTTTTTGTCACTGCGCTGCGATTAAATACAACTCACGACTGGGTGTTATTTATTTTAAATTTATACGACAGCTACATTAGGGGTGTTCGAAAAAATTTTGTCAGATATTCAAAATGGGTATCGTGTAATATATAATGGAAGATACCCAGGCCAGTGGCGGATCCAGGGGCGTGGATATAGGGGGTAAAGCCCCCCCCCCACAACCGATTCCTAAAATTAGTTAAAATATAGAAAGCAATACATTTTACAACGTGTAGAGTTTTATATTTGTCTCAAATATTGTTAAGCTGTTGTTGTTAACATGTTATGTAATTAATTCCTCTAACCCCAAAAGAATTTGGTTGGGAGATAAAGCCTCAAGGGAATTGGAGAAAAAGCTTGTTAGGGGCTAAGAATAATGGACGTGTTTAATGCAAAGACAATTTTTCCTTAAAAATAAATGCCAGAAAATTAGAAAATTGGGACAAAAAACTAGCTCGGGACTGAGGCCTGACATATGAATTGGACAAAAAACGTGGTTGGGGTTAAACAACCAATTTCCTAAAAACTTAACTTATTCCACTGAGTTTTTTGGGCTTAACTTAAGGGACTGCCCAAAAGTTGGGTCTAAGCTTTGAAGAGGTAATTAAAAAAAAACGGGGTCGGGGCTGAACAAATAACATGTCAAATGCAGCAACTATTTACCCTAAAACTTGGCTTAATCAACATAAAAATGCCGTTGGCGCTGAAACCCTATTAGAATTTGAGGAAAACGAGATGCCAATTTAAGTGTAACTGTTTATTGCAACACAGAAATTGTAAATGTAAGGCCGCACTAGGTGGACCTGCAGTGCAGCGGAACTGGCGATTCACAATAATTTGTTTGAAATTTTATGAAGTTCAGTTGCCGCTTAGTGCAATAAAGCGATATAGCTCATACAATTTCATACAAATAATGTTTTTCCGCGTCGGTCGTTGTGAAGTGTAGTTCCGGTACAGTTGTGTGCGGCCTAACTTTTACGGCCAGCCAAGGCTTAGAGAATGTTTGGGCTTATATTTCCAAGGTCGAAGTCAATTATACTTACAAAACATTTTTGGACTAATAATCCAGGAAAATTAGACATAAATTCCTACAAAGTTCGGAAAAATTATATACAGGGTTTTTTTTTTGAATCAGCTGTTTTTTGGTATTATGAATTTTTGAGTAAAAGTCGCCATCGATCCTAGCTCCGCGTCTATTAAAAAGAGGGGGTCAAAGGTCACGAAGCATATGGAAACATGGCCTAAATATTTCGATTTATCATTGAAATTTAGGATCTAAAGCATGCCTACAAATATCTGGGGTAAAAGGGTGTTTTTTAAGGTAGGGGGGGGGGGTTGCAGAATGAAGAATGTGGTGTGGATTTATATTGAACAAAGTTTATAAAATAGTGTCACTAAAATTGTGCAAAAATGTGATATTTGTCATGATAACGAAGACATGAAGAGGGTAGACGGGTGGTTTTTGAGGAGGGGTCAGGGGGTATTCAAACCACAAAAAATTATTTTGATGTAACCTACTCATATGGCACATCGTTTAGGGTATTATTTGATGCTGAATCTAATTAAAAAAAAAATCAAGACGCTATATCCGCACTTCATAGAGAAGCATTCTCTATCAAATCAAAATGACTATGAGAGCCAAACCAGGCAAATCACTCTTTAAATAGAACATGTTTGCGGCTATATATTCGGGATACAAGAACATATCGCATATCGCGAGCGTTGTGATCATAGATAAACAATACCTAGATGGGAAACAGCGGCTATCAATTCGATTTGCCTACAAGCGTCAAATGGCCGTGGTAAACATCGGATTTTTGCACTAGTGTACGTGCAGACAACAGTGGAGAAAATCGGATTTTTGCACTAGTATACGTGAAAAATATCCGAGTTTCACCTCGGTTCGTGAACAAAATGGCGGATAATTTTTAAATCCAAGGGTTTGTTCAAAAAGTTTTGAAGTTCGTATGTTGTTTTATGTCGATTGCCTTTCAACGATTGCAGATCAAATTTATTTTTGTTGTAAGGAACTCGCAAATAAAATCGTGTGCGCAAGCCGGTGAAAAGATTTGATTTTTGATCTTTTATTTAAACAAATCAAATTTTTCCTTTACTGATTTGATTTTTTTGTTGAAAGGAAATCCCCATTAAGAAGTAGATAAACATACATTTATCTAGGAACTGAAAAATTATCTTAGAAGTAGTGCTTTTAAATGTTTCAATTTATCTTTTAGTTTTGCTTAGGGAATTCTATTTTTGAATGAGAGTTGACCTACACATAACTATGAATGGGAGGTGCACTGAAAATTGGATGATGAAAAAAAGCAAAAACAAGTAAATCATATGATGTGAAATTAAAGGTTAGACCGCACTCGGCGGAACTGCATCGACGCGGAATTCACAAGAATTGGCATCCAATTGAAGTTCATGGTGGATTTACATGTACCTGCATTTGGTTGCTGCACAAAAAAAGGGATGTCAAATACAAAATGTAAAGTTGTTAGATAGAGAGAAAAGATCAGAATGCAGAAATACAGACGAACATGTTCATCTTCTTGATGGTTCTCTTTCACTCGCTCGGATTGTTTGTATACATCTGTCCTGCTCTACTTTTCTTTATAATGCAGACGCAGATACATGTAAATCCACCATCAGTTGCCGCTTAAGGTTAGACCACACTAGGCGGAAATGAACTGCAGTGAACTGCTGGTCAGACAACACCCGAAGGAAGGTATGTCGAGATTTTTGCTGAGTTAAACCACCTGACTCAGCTTGTTGACGAGCCTACTCGGACTCCTGACGTTGCAGGTCAAATCGCCAACACTCTAGACTTGTTCCTAACCTCTGACCCAAATAAATACACTATTAGTGTATTATCTCCTCTACGTTCATCAGACCAGATTACAAACTTGATTCTTTGTGGAATGAGAAATTTTATCCCGAATAGGGTGAAATCTATCAAACCCAAAGAAAACTCATGGTTTGATCCGAGCTGTAAAGAGGTTATTAGGGTTAGAGAAGTAAGCTTCCGATGTTATAAAGCCAACCCTACTGAGGAAAACCGGAAAAAGTTTCAAGAAGCTAGAAAGACCTGTAACGTTCATATTCGAAGAACCAAATTTTTACATGATCAAAAATTACTGCAGAAAATACTACAATGTCCCAAAGGTAGTAAAATTTTTTGGTCATTTGTAAAAAACATACGAAATACCACCTCGTCCTCGGTTCCAACGCTCGTCTTCAATGATACTCCTTTTGTCAGCTCGCAAGATAAAGCCAATTTGCTTGCAGCACATGTTTGCTGTTAATTCGACGCTGCCAGAAAGTGTTATAACTCCTCCTGTACTTGAGAGCGTAAATGATTTTATGGGACAAATCTTCTTTCGCACTCTTGCAGTTGCTAGAGTTCTAAAGGATCTCGATGTACACAAATCCGCTGGCCCGGATAGTACCCGTCCCATTGTTCTGAAGTGGTGTTCTTCAACGCTGGCAAAACCACTGCGTAAGCTTTTCCATCTCTCCTACTCTACTGGTCTCTATCCGAGTGGATGGAAAACAGCATTTGTCCAGCCTGTCCCTAAAAAATGCGTATCTTCTTCACCCTCTAACTATCGACCAATTGCACTTACGTCCCTTCTTTCCAAGTTCATGGAAACGCTGATTAATTTCCAGCTCAAGAAATATCTCGAGGAACGACTGCTTCTTAAAGACCGGCAGTACGGCTTTCGTAGCAATAGGTCCACTGGTGATCTGATGGTATATCTCACCGAACAGTGGAACAAATCTTTACATCGTTTTGGAGAAAGTAAGATTATTGGACTTGATATTTCAAAAGCGTTTGATGGAGTTTGGCACCAAGCTCTCTTATTTAAAATGCGCGCATTTGGTTTCGATGAACCTCTTCTTCGTTGGATTAGAAATTACCTTTCGGACCGTTCAATACAAGTCGTATTGGACGGTTTCAAGTCTGAAATCCACAAAATAAATGCTGGTGTGCCCCAGGGCTCCGTTTTGTCTCCGACTCTCTTCCTTATTTTTATAAATGATCTTTTGTCTGAAACTTCTAATCCATTAAACGCTGCTTAGTGTTTAGGATTTCTCCGTAGATGCAAGAAGTTTTTTTCCCCTTCTGATCTGGCTGTGATCTACAAAGCCTTTAGTTGTCCAAAACTTGAGTACAATTCTCATGTTTGGGCAGGAGCTCCAAAAACTCACTTGAGTTTGTTGGACAGAATTCAAAAGAGAGCTTTAAAAATGATAGGCGAAAGATCTATAACAGAAACAATTACATCTCTCGAACACCGCCGTAATGTTTCGTGTCTTTCTCTATTTTATCGCTATTATTATTATCAGTGTTCTAGTGAAATAGCCAGTTGCATTCCCCCCCTCAAAAAATTCAACCGTAATACTCGCCCTTCTAGAAATGCCCATCAGTTCACCCTCGAACCCAACTTCGGACGTACTGTAATGTACAGAGATTCTTTCTTCAGTCGCACCACACGAATGTGGAATGCTTTACCTGACTCGACTTTCCCCTCCCATTTCGATGTCTAAACGTTCAAAACCAATGTGCATCGGTATCTCCTTCTAAATCCTCTCATACTTACCTAATCGCTCGTGCTGTGTTAAAAACATTTTAAGGGTAGCCATAACCCCTTTTGCGCGCGTGGAATATTAAAAAAAAAAAAAAAAAACTGCGATTCACAATAATTTGTATGAAATTTTATGAAGTTCTGTTGTCGCTTAGTGCGATATAGCTGATATACAATTTCATACAAAAAATGTCTTACCTCGTCGCGTCGTGAAGTGTATTTCCACTGAATGTTAAGTGCGGTCTTGCCTTAATTTTTACTTTTCATTTAAACTTTGTTTAGATTTAAGCCTTTCTCAAACCAAAGCGGAACATTCGCTATGCAGGGCGAATCATTCACAATAAAAACAAAAATGACAGATAAACAATGCTAAATAACAACATGCTGCCGTCGGCGAATGTTCCGCGCCGCTTTCGGGTTGGTTTGGGAGAAACTTTATGAAATATATGTGATGTTTTAACCATACAAAAAGATGAAAAAGATGAATAAACTTGGCAAATAACTCCCTAGATGCATATTTTATTAAAAAGTCGAAATGAGATAGTTTCATTTATGTCAAACTATGTGCGATGTGATTAGAATCCCACCTTGGGTTGATTTTTGGCGTTTATTCGAGTCTCTATTCTACTTTAACTTCTTATCGGCTGTAGAGCTCCTACCGATGTTTTATTTGTAATGCACGTAAGATTGTTCTGTACGCCTATTGTATGTTGTCGTCAATGAGAATTGCATCTATTGAAATGTTTTTGCAATTTAGAAAAGACGAGATTCCCATTACGGTGGGTGCTTTCTTTTATCCCCATATAAATTAATTCTGGCAGATGAAGGTTTGTTGGTATTCCAAATTTTTCGCATTGCTTTAGGAGACCTTTTTTGTCGCAACACAGTTTAAATCGTATAAAGGATCTTTCAAATCAACGTTCAATCGGAGCGAAACATTCACGACAACAAAACATTCACTTTTTAAAATAAATTTGTATGGCAATAATTGAGAGTAACCACAATGAAAGCGGTGCGATTTCCATATGAACCCGATGACTGACAAAAATGTTGTCAACGCATCGGTTTGGGATACCTTAAATTAGTTTCTAAAAATTTACGTCGGAATTTGACCATGATGCAGTCCAACCTTTAAGCGGGGTACACATTATCAGATCTGTTTGACAAACCTGTTAGATGTCAAACATCACACAGTATCAAACAAAATTTTGAACAAAGAACGTGTTTGTCAAACAGAGAGTACACATTATCCAACGTTAACAGGTTTGTCAAACAGGTTTGATAATGTGTACCCCGCCTTAGGTATAAATTAAAATAATTTCATATACTAAGTGTGTTTGTACCCTAAGAATAACGATTTTCCAAACACATCCATACAATAGTATTTGAACTGTCAAACAAATCAAAGTCACCGCGGTTAATTGTTGTTGCAATTCACATCTATTCATCGACACGAAATGAAATTACAAAAACAACAATGTAAACAAATGGGTTTTGGGGGGTGATACGAACGAAAGATTCCCATCTAGGTATTGTTTATCTATGGTTGTGATTTTCAATGTAGATGTGTATGTGGGTACTCTATTTCACATCACCTCAGTACAAGCAGTAGCGGATCCAGGGGGGTGGCTATAGGGGCTAAAGCCCCCCCCACAGCCAAATCATAAAATAATTTGAAATACATTACAACGTGTAGAATTTTATATTCCGTCTAAAATATTGTTAAGATATGAAATTTGATGGACAAAATAACGTGGTTGGGGCTGAACTATTTGCATACATGCTATCTAATTTTTTTTCTAAGCCCTAAGATTGGGACTAAGGCCTGAAGCGAATTGGACAAAAACTAAGTTGGGGGCTATGAATATGGATATTTTTAATGCAACGACAATCTTTCCCTAAAAATTAAACCCAGAAAATTTAACAAAAAAAAAAAACAGCTTTGGCGCAATAAGGTCTGAGAATATTGGACAAAAAACCTAGCCAGGGTTAAGCAACTTACTTCCTAAAAACTAACCTTATTCCAGAGAGTTTTGGGGGCTCAAGTCTAGGGACTGCCAAAGTCCGAAGTTGGGACTAAGACTTGAAGAGATAAGTAAAAAGAGATAAAAATAGCCGGGGCTTAACATTAACGTGTCAAATGCCCCAACTGATTGTACTAAAAGCAAAGCTAATTTACCGAAAGAAACGCATATGAGGCTTAAACCATTTGAGAACAACGGGATGTCAAGTTAAGTGTAAATGTTTCTCACGGCCTTGGCTGGGCTAAGACATTTTCGGGGCTACGTTTTCAAAATTTAAAAGGTCGAAGGCAATAATTGTACATACAAAACATTTGTGTACTAGGCAATTACATACAAATTCTCCAAAAGCGTGAGTTTTCTCTGTGCGCGCTCAGAAAATCATGCAAAAGTGAATTAATATTTGCAATCCCTCTAGACTCTAGAATGACGTGCAAATTTTTTCGAAATATTTTTTTAGCATGAATAAAAAGTGTATGCAGCGTAAACACGAAAAATAATTCACGCTGGCAGAATTGGGCCACGGCTTATTTCTAAGAGCAGCTTTATCTTATGTCCTAAAGTGTCAGTTTGAAACAAATAGTTTCTCGTTGATTTGGCTAATTCAGGAAAAATGAGATCTCGGAGGACTGATACCGTGTCAAAGCACATTTATGATCTTTTGTCAGTACGAACACTTCAATATAATTTTTCTGAACTAGCCAATTATAAAAAGTTTTCAAATCTTGTCAAAAATGGGAAGTTCAAAACATACCCACAGCTTATTTAAAAAATATTACTACATAATGTAGGTACCTAATCAATTTTTTAAATAATATAAATAAACGTATTTGTACGCGTGGTTCAAGCATATATGGCTAAAAATTATTTTGCACCTTTGAATTTGCTTCTATCTCCGCTAGAGCAATTATGAATAATTGTTATTGTACTTTGAATTGAAAACATTTTGAAGCGCAACAGGAGCGGATATAAAGGCACACAAAAAACGGATATCATTAAAGGAAAAGGAAAAAAAAAATACTTGAGCCTTAAAGGTTAGACCGCACTCGCCGGAACTGCACTGCATCGGAACTACACTTCACACGAATTCGTTTGAATTTGTATGAAGTTCAGTTGCCGCTTACTGCGATATAGCTCTTAAAATTTCATAAAAAATAATATTTTGCCACGCTGTCGTGAAGTTTAGTTCCACTAAAGTTGAAGTTGAAGTTGTTATAAATTATAAAATTTATCTTGGTACAAGCAAATTTTATTACTTAAGGTCTCAAAATGGATCTCCAAACTGCAAGCCCCCCCCACAGCCAAATCCAAGATCCGCTACTGAGTACAAGATGTGTTTTTTTTTACTTAGTGGTATCCTCAGTAGGCCTTATCCACCGTCACAAACCTAATAATATTGAATTATTTTTGTAGTTTTTAATTTTGTATTTTTTAATTTTTTTTATTAGTTTGATGGTCCTTAGCTGTCATCTTCAACATTGAAATCCAACTCCATTGTTGAATTTAGTATATGCACGATAAATCTGCTTCGTCTTCCAAATCCGAATCTGCAGCTGCAGGCTCTTCTTAAACAAATGATGGGTCTATATCATAGTTCCTCTCCTCTTCATTACAGTTTTTAGGGTCTGAACAACTTAAACCTGCTCTACGGCAACCACATTTAGTATCACACCCATAACTACAGTTAAAATCGTTTTTATTAGTATATCAGGATATCAGGGGCCGGTTGGAGTTGAGTTGTTACTGGTTCCAAAACCATATTATTTAGTGTTCATCCCCAGTTTTCAGGAGCTAGTAGGAGATTTCCAAGCCACACTTGACTTCGAAAATAAGCCCGATAAAAGTGTTGCTGAGCCGCTTCATCATTCTTTAACTAGAAAGTTTATTACAAAATACCCTAAAAGAATGTGCCATATGCCTAGGTTATCTCAAAATAATTTTTGGGGTTTGAATACCCCCTGACCCCTCCTCAAAACCACCCGTCGTTATCAAGACAAATGTCAGATTTTTGCACAATTTCACTGACTCTATTTTATATACTTTTTCATTATAAGTCTCTTCATTCTACAACCCCCCCCCCTACCATAAAAACCCCTTCCACCCCAGATATTTGTAAGCACGCTTTTGATTCTATTTTTCAATGATAAATTGAAATATTTACGTCATGTTTCATTAGTCGACAATTTTTGTTTGATCAAAATCAGCGAAATACCATGCTTCGTGACCTTTGACCCCCTCTTTTTAATAGACGCGGAGCTAGGATCGATGGGGACTTTATTTCAAAAATTCATAACACCATAAAAAAGCTGATCGAAAAGCAAAAACCCTGTATATAATTTTTCCGAACTTTTCTTCTAATTTTCCTAGACTATAAGCTATTACATACAAGATCTTCAGTCAAGGAGCCAAATTCCACACGGGTGAGTTTTCTCAGTGAACTCAGAAAATCATGCAAGATCAAATGAATATTTGCTCTAGATTCTAGAGTGACGTGTAAATTTATGGACATATTTTTTGTTCAGGAGCATAAAGTGTATATGCAGCGTATATACGAACATTCATTAACGTTTGCAGAATTAGGACACATGCTATTTTTTAGAGCAGCTTTTGCCTTATGTCCGACTAAAAGTCTTGAAGTTTTTTCATTTTAATTTTCAATCGGAAAAAAATTGTTTTCTGTGCTTTCCAGTAACAGTTCGAACAAAACAAATCTGTGAAAACATTATATGTGCTTTTGCCCGTTAGATATCATTTTCATTTATGTTTTTGTCTCATTTTTGTCTCAAACTGGATCTGCAAGCCTGACCCAGGCAATAGTATTTTTAGCTCTGAGACATTTTTCAAAATGATATACTTCCAGACCCGGCGCAGCGGCCGTTTTATAGGTATAAAAGAAATTTTTTTTCAAAATCAAAAATAATTAATAAATTTGCGTTTCAAACGTGGTTGCACCGACTTTAAAATTATTGGTTTTAGGAATTGCTAATAATGCTAATGCTAATAATAAAAACAACACAAGTGTTTTATTTTTGTTCATGGTTCTTAATGCATTTTATTGAAATTATTCAATATACGTGTATGAAATCCACAAGAAAAACGTCAAAAATATCTCAAACAATACAGAATTTAACAGTGAATAAAACTGTGTTTTTATTTTGTTATATTTTGTTTACAATTCCGTTTTAGCAGTAAATACTGAAAAAAAAATTGGTTAAAATGTTGTTATAATGACAAAAGAAAAATGTTGACTACATATCTTGTTCTAAATTCATTTCTGCATTGTTTGGCTGGCCACGAGACCCTGAAATACTTTTGTAAGTCTCGTCTCGGTCTCAGTACCGCCTGTTTCACGACAAAATTTTAATTTGCAGACTCGCTCGGTCTCGTCTCGGTCTCATCTCGGTCTCAGCTCGGTCAGCTGACTTTTGGAACGAAATATTTTCGATATGTCAAAATATAATTTGTCCCTTATAAGACGGTAGGGGCTGGCCACGAGACGAGACTTTGCGAGACTTTTGCAAGTCTTGTTTCGGTCTCGTTAAAATCGAAAATTTTCAGTCTCGTTTCGGTTTCGTGTCGGTATTGTATAATAAAATCTCGTCTCGGTCTCGTCTTCGAAAAATACGATTTACCGACAACCCGTTGATTATTGGAACGAAATATTTTAGACTATCGTTTGAATATGTGCAGAAGAAAATAAATATTTAACTGAAATTGGATTTTTTAATTTATTAGACTCTCTTTAAATTTTGGTCCAAATATAAAGTCTCGTCTCGGATGCTTTAAAGGCAGTCTCGTCTCGTCTCGTCTCGTCTCGTCTCGTCTCGTCTCGTCTCGTCTCGTCTCGTCTCGTCTCGTCTCGTCTCGTCTCGTCTCGTCTCGTCTCGTCTCGTCTCGTCTCGTCTCGTCTCGTCTCGTCTCGTCTCGTCTCGTCTCGTCTCGTCTCGTCTCGTCTCGTCTCGTCTCGTCTCGTCTCGTCTCGTCTCGTCTCGTCTCGTCTCGTCTCGTCTCGTCTCGTCTCGTCTCGTCTCGTCTCGTCTCGTCTCGTCTCGTCTCGTCTCGTCTCGTCTCGTCTCGTCTCGTCTCGTCTCGTCTCGTCTCGTCTCGTCTCGTCTCGTCTCGTCCTGTCCTGTCCCGTCTCGTCGCGTCTTGTATGGTCTAGTCTCGGTCTCGTGTCGGTCTTGTATAATTAAGTCCCGTCTCGGTCTCGTCTTCGAAGAATACGATTTCCGCACAACCCGTTGATTATTGGAACGAAATATTTTAGACTATCGTTTGAATATGTGCAGAAGAAAATAAATATTTAACTGAAATTGGATTTTTTAATTTATTAGACTCTCTTTAAATTTCGGTCCAAATATAAAGTCTCGTCTCGGATGCTTTAAAGGCAGTCCCGTCGCGCCTCGTCTCGTCTCGTCTCGTCTCGTCTTGTATCTTCTAGTCTCGGTCTCGTGTCGGTCTTGTATAATTAAGTCTCGTCTCGGTCTCGTCTTCGAAAAATACGATTTCCGCACAACCCGTTGATTATTGGAACGAAATATTTTAGACAATCGTTTGAATATGTGCAGAAGAAAATAAATATTTAAATGAAATTGGATTTTTTAATTTATTAGACTCTCTTTAAATTTCGGTCCAAATATAAAGTCTCGTCTCGGATGCTTTAAAAGGAACTCTCGTCTCGTCTCGTCTCGTCTCGTCTCGTCTCGTCTCGTCTCGTCTCGTCTCGTCTAGTCTCGTCTCGTCTCGGTTCGTCTCGTCTCGTCTCGTCTCGTCTCGTCTCGTCTCGTCTCGTCTCGTCTCGTCTCGTCTCGTCTCGTCTCGTCTCGTCTCGTCTCGTCTCGTCTCGTCTCGTCTCGTCTCGTCTCGTCTCGTCTCGTCTCGTCTCGTCTCGTCTCGTCTCGTCTCGTCTCGTCTCGTCTCGTCTCGTCTCGTCTCGTCTCGTCTCGTCTCGTCTCGTCTCGTCTCGTCTCGTCTCGTCTCGTCCCGTCTCGTCTCGTCTCGTCTCGTCTCGTCTCGTCTCGTCTCGTCTCGTCTCGTCTCGTCTCGTCTCGTCTCGTCTCGTCTCGTCTCGTCTGGTTTCGTCTCGTCTCGTCTCGTCTTATCTTGTCTTGTCTCGTCTCGTATCGTCGTCGCGTCGCGTCTTTTCTCGTTTGGTTTCGTCTCGTTTCGGTCTCGTCATGCGAGACCGAGACTTTTCCCGTCTCGTGGCCAGCCCTAGAGGTATTTTACAATTTTTTTAAGTGTGCCGTAATATTTTTTTTTTTTAATTTATAACTTAATTTTTTTTTCGTGATTTTTTTTTTTTTTAATAAAATATTTTTTCTTACAGACGACGCCCAATTAATTAATGAACAAAACCGTATTTTTTGTTTTTCATTTAAAATTTCATTTTACCAGAAAAAAAAATCAATTTAGAATACAAAGACTCATTTTTGGCTGATAATATAAAAAAAAATTGTTTTATAAAAAATTTGTCAGTAACAAAAATTAATTTAGTATTTTTTTTTTAAATACCGTTAAAGACATATTTTCGTTTTGTAATTTAAAAACTTAAATACTGTTGCTATACCATCAACTTGAATATTGCAGAACCAAACAGCTATTAAAACCGTTTTAACAATTTTTCAAAAAAAATTGTTAAATAAGCCATTAAATATATATGTATAAAGTCTAGTTGATACAAGAAATATCTGCATTAAAAAAAATTATTGTTTATTGTTATAACGTACACTTATCTAACATTTTTAATGATTGATTTTTATCAACATTACCAACATTTATATCTACACGACATCACTTGTCCTAAAGAGCAAATAAACAACAAACATAAATGTATCCACATTGTTGAACTTCTTAGCTCTACTATTTATAAACAAGAAGTAATACATGTCTGTTTTTGTTTTGTTTTAAATTGAAAAAACGCGGACTATCGGTTCCTGATCGTCTTCTGCATATGAATATCCAGAACCCAGTACCTTACCTATGTACCTACATAAATGCATTGCACCAACATGTCTATCATCTGAGGTTTCCAATCATTCAGTAAAATCCAATAAAATAATGTTATTGGTTTCCTGAATGTATTTTCTGTGTTGTTTATTTAATAGGAGTGTTGATATCTTAAAGGCGGTTCCATTGGTTTCACTCAGGAATTAACTTATTCTGAAATCGATTGGAACAGCGCAGCGCCAGCGCATAATGTTGCTTCTACTCAATTCTTATGTTAAGTATTTGTGTAGGTGAAGCGTCAAAATAGAAATTATTTTCGTTTCCACAGCAAAACAGAAATACAAAACACGAGAGTATCAACTCTAAAGACTAAACTTTCAAATAATATTATTTCGTTAATTTTGTTTTTGTTTGTTTAGAGCCGATTTTTAATTCATCAGAGCTCAGAGGACGTAGGACGAGCTCACAGGAACAAATTTTTGTTTTTTTTCAAAGAATAAGTACTGCTACTATATCTGAGGTTTAACTGACAATTGAAAATTCGGCTCTTATTAAACTTTATCAAATTCTTTGGTTTTGTATGAAATTAAAATTAAAATTGCAAGTTAAAAAAACATGAAGTTACACTTTCTTTTGGTTCCGGACACTTCTGGACGCTTCCGGACGTTCAATGGAAAACGAAGGAAGTGTCAATATACAAAGTGCTCGGTCCAAGCAATAATGTGGCTAGTTCATTGAAGAACAAAACAAAAAAAAGTAAACCAGGATTTGAGAGGTTGTAGGGATTATATTATTAAGCTTGTTTATAAAACGGGACATTATTTTTTTTTTTAAATTTTGTGTTTGAAAATTCATTTTTCGCAACCTGTTTACTAAATCATCTTTATTTAAAAATAAAATAAAAGAAAGGATTTCTGGCTGTAAAAAAGAAAATTGCATTTCTCGCGAAAAACGGAGGGGACCAAACCCAGGCGTTGATATAGGGGGAGGGCAATGGGTGCAATTGTCCCCCTGGACAGTTCTACGTATCGATTTTATACATTCTTTTTATAACATTCTTCGACAGGGAGGTCTTTTCCTTCGTTGTGGTTGGCGATGGCGCGGCGGCACGGCGGCGGTGGCGGCGCGGCGGCGCGGCGGCGCGCGCCTTAAAACATATTTAAGATCAATTACGCGTTAAAACCGCCTCCGCGATATGGCACTCATGCATGCAAATCCACTTAACCGGCAATAACCGGCCTTATCAAAAGATTAGAATTAAGTATTTAATACTACGTTTTCACCAGACACTAAACCGAGATTCAGGTAAAGTGATTTATTTTGTGTTACCACTGCACAAAAAGAGGATTATGACAAAACATTTAAATGTTGTTTCATTTTTTTGATATGAAGTGGAAGTGAGATAGATAGTTTTTGGTTACATTTTCATATGTCAATAAACGAAAATGGCGCGTAAATGGGTCAGTTCCACAATCATTCTCCGAAAAAAAAAGTTTGTTTGATTTGAAAAACTAATGTTTCCAAGAAGATTTGAACGAGTTTTATTAAGATCTTCATTAGATACATAAATTGGGTGGCACAACGGCTCGTGAAGAACCAGGGACTAGTGACTAACAACTCGCAACCATTCCTGAGTGCGCTTGTCGACAAGAATGGAAGGGATCACAATTTTATGCCGGATCCGAACGGCTAGACGAGAAGCACTTATCCATGACAAGTGATACTCTTAAAGGATTTGTCAATTCCTCGCAAGAGGCAGTAGCCCTGAAAAAAATTTTTTTAGTTTTTAGGTGGACGAGGCTGGGAAGTGAACCCAGACCTCCAGCGTGACTTACCATTACGCTTCGGGCTACTACATTAGAGGAGATTTAAATTTGTATGGTAAATCTTCGAGATTTGTGATAATCTTGCTAAATCTCGGTTTAGTGCCTGGTAAAAACGTATAGTATAAAAACTTTGTATGTGTAGTGTTTATCATGAACATATTGACTTATGTATGTAACTTACTTTATTAAAATTAATTTATTTGTTTATTTTCTTATTACGTACCTACTAGTTCCTATTTAATACCTTAAGTATACAGATACACTCTAAGAAATCGTCGTAAATTTACTACAATAAGTGTTAACTTTTTTCAACACCGGTTGAGCTTTACTACTTTTATTGTAGTAACACAAAAAAAGTATAGTAAAAAAAAACATTTGCTCAAAAGTAAACAGTTTTTTGTTGAAAATTACACATGTGTTGAATTTACGTTGAATTTTTAACATAATTAAACACTTTTTGATGAAAACTCATAGCCGTTTGTTGGGTTATAAATAGATCGCTTAAAATTAAGAACTGAGATGAATTTTCAACAATATTTTTGTTTGCGGGATATCAATTTTTTCTCTCACTCAACAGCTTTTGTTGAAAATAAAATATCCCTGTTAAAAATCTCGTATGAATTTGTTCAATACTCAAAAGAGTGCTGAAAAGTGGAAGCGGAGACAAAATTTCAACATAATTTTTTGTCTCTGCGTGCATAAGGAATATCGTTTTTTCTATAATTCAACATTGTTTGTTGAATATAAATTCTTCATTTCGATAATATCATAACCCTTTGTTGAATACTCAATAGAAGGCTGAAAAGAGAGATATAGAAACATTTTTAGCATATCCTTATATACATATCGTAATTCACTCTTGAGTGGAGAATATCGTCATTTTAACTCATCCAACATTATTTAATAAAAAGTAACAGTAACTGTTGAAATTCGCTTCACCATTCGTGAGTAAGCAATGTGCTGAAATGTTAGAGCCAAGAAAAATAATCAATCTTCTTTTCTCGTGAAGGAATTAGTGTAGTTATAGTGTACGTGATACGTGATGTCCTAGACTCACAAGAAAACAAAATAATAAAGATAAAGAATCAGTCACATCGCAGTGTTTGTTGAAGTAAGTGCGTGTTTAAGTCGACTGATTAAAATATTTAAAAAATAATTAAAAACAAAACATACATATATACATAAATAACAAGTATTCAGGTAAGTTTTATTATTATACCTTATTATAGCCGTGTTTTTTGAGAGAGTGACTAGCCACTCAGTAAAAGTTTTATACGGAAAACACAAACAAAATTCTCTACAATAATTTCTGTTGTTATTGTTTTGCGTGTAAACATTTTGCTGAGTTCCTAGTCGAGCTCTCAAAAAACACGGCTTATATTATATCTATACATATTTGGTTTCGGTAAATTGCAAATTAAGTAGTTTTAAATGTTGTGTTATATTCAATTCAGCAGTTTGCTGAATTTTAAACAGTTTTTGCTAAATCCATTTTAGTAAACGTATGTTCACAAAAAAATAAAAACTGTTTGAAATCCAACATTCAATAATTTTAGCATTTATGTTTAAAATTGAAAAACTTTTGTTTGCGGCAAACGTTTTGATTAAAAATCAATTGATTCGACACCAAAAAGTAAATAATAAAGCAAATTATTCGATTTTCAATAATCTTTGAAAAATATTTAACACTGCGCGTTGACATCTTATATTAAGCATTTCTGTTTAAAATTAAAAACATTTTGTTTGGTGTCAACGTTTTGATTAAAAATCAACATTAGTGTTGATTCGACACCTAAATATGGGCATTTATGTTTGAAATTAAAAAACTTTTGTTTGGGGTCAACGTTTTGATTAAAAATCAACATATTTGTTGATTTGACACCTAATAATTTCAACATTTCTGTTTGAAATTAAAAAACTTTTGTTTGCGGCAAACGTTTTGATTAAAAATCAATTGATTCGACACCAAAAAGTAAATAATAAAGCAAATTATTCGATTTTCAATAATCTTTGAAAAATATTTAACACTGCGCGTTGACATCTTATATTAAGCATTTCTGTTTAAAATTAAAAACATTTTGTTTGGTGTCAACGTTTTGATTAAAAATCAACATTAGTGTTGATTCGACACCTAAATATGGGCATTTATGTTTGAAATTAAAAAACTTTTGTTTGGGGTCAACGTTTTGATTAAAAATCAACATATTTGTTGATTTGACACCTAATAATTTCAACATTTCTGTTTGAAATTAAAAAACTTTTGTTTGCGGCAAACGTTTTGATTAAAAATCAACATAAGTGTTAATTTGACAACAAAAACTAAATAATAAAGCAAGTTCTACGATTTCAAACAATCTTTGAAAAATATTTAACATTGCGCGTTGACACCTACCTAACTACCCTAACAAAGTGGCTCTCGCGATTCTGATTATATTTTGGTGGTATGGCAGGTTCCGTTATTTTTTGAGCCCCCCTCTAGGGAATAACCTAAGAACCTTAAGTCCAAAGTTAGTAGGAAATCGCTTAAGTGGCTTAGGCTGCAAGGCGAGGTATAGATAGAAAGACAGAATTGCGAGACCCACTTTTTTCGAGTTCTCTATCATCGTAATGTTAGAGAAAATTTTTATCTCGGGTTCGATTTTGTGCATGAATCCTAAACTGGCCCTGTACTACGTACATTATTGTAAGTTAAAAGTTGTATTTTGTTTTCCAGTTTTATTGTTATTATTTTTGCTTCAAGACGATCTAACGTTTTTATAATTGTATGCTTTTCAGACATTATGCTTTGTTGCCAAGAAAACTATACATTTTTATGGAGGAGAAATTGGTTTGGTCGTGCGATACGCCAAATATTTTTGACGTGAAACTATATCCGGAAAAACACCGTGGCCCAAAAAAACATGCAACCAACCTCACAAAAATAAACAACTTGAATCGAAAGTTGAATCAACTATAAAAAACAAAGGTAAGTTGTAACTTATTAACTATAAGTATATTTTAGCTGATTAGCCTTATTTAACATAAATCAATTCACATAATAAAATTTATTTAGTGACTCCCATATATAAATGTCTTTCTGTTATTTACAGAGAACGCGAGCCTTTTTTAAGTTAATGTAATTTCATTTTCTGTACTAATTCCCCCAAAAATTAAAAAAAAAAAATTAAAATTATATAAACATTTCATAACTACGAATTAAATCTTTCTATTCTATGGTAGTTTCGAAGAATGATATTTAATTTAGCAAGATCTGCAATGGTAAGTATTCAAATTCAGTGGGAAAAATGTATTCAAATTCCTTAATTTGCATTTTTTTCTTCTCAATATAAGGATTAGCTATCTGGCAAATGTTATAATCTATAAGTTTGGTGATGTTTAACGATAATCTGATTTTTCAACATGAATATCATGAGATGAGAACTCAACCATATAAAAAGGTAAGAACTCAACAGATATTTTGAAAGATACCTCCAAGCAAATGCTTGAATTTGATCTCAAAAGATCTTACAATCAATTTTCAACACATTTACTCTATTTTTCAACTGAAGTGCTTAAAAAGCAACGATGAACTTAAAATTCAAGATGAATCAACTGCTTTTTCAACAAAGTTGTTGAAAATTCAGAAAAATAAAACAAATTTAATTTTCAACATAAACGTTTCAAACTTGAAACGTTTATGTTGAATATTAAATTTGTTTAATTTTTCTGAAATTTCAACAACTTTGTTGAAAAATCAGTTGGTTCATGTTGAATATTAAGTTCTTTGTTTTATTTTTAAGCACTTGAGTTGAACAATAGGGTAAATGCGATGAAAATTCAATATGGGTTATTAAATATAAGTAAACTTTTGGAAACAAAATTTAATGTATGCTTATCTTTCAACAATTATGTTGAATTCTAATCTTTTAGGGTAAATTTCTCATCTAATGATGATTGTTATTAAGCTTTCATGTTTAAAACCAGTTTCTATTTCATCAATAAAGGTTGAGATTTAAATAATTTAAAATTGGGTTTCAACAAACTTCAACATACATGCTAAGAAATTAGCACGAAAATGTTGATTCATAAACTACTGACTTTAGTATCTAACTTATTATGTTGAAAGTTAAGTCAAGTAGTTAAATAATCGAGTCGTATTAGTTTAATTCTGATAGAGATTTGGTTAAATTCAACCACATTTTTAGGAAACATTTTTAAGGTTTGCTACACATTTGACATATTATGTTGAATTCTAAATTTTTCCGGTTTAATGTTTAGTTTTAAGTATTTATGTTGAAAATTTCGAGATTGTCATTTTTCTTTCAACAAAAAATATTGATTTTTCAACATAAAGAATTTGCATCGTAACAAATTTTGTTTGAAAGTTTTAAGTTTTAGCTTATTTGTCATCATGCATGCTGATTAACCAACAACAAGATAATAAAATTATGTTGAAAGTTGAGTTAAGTTGTTGAAATATCAAAACTATTAGTTGAACTCTAAGCAACTTTCTTTGGGAAATTTAATGATTTTGCTAGTCATTCAACATATGATGTTGAATTCTGAGCTTACAAGTGTTGCATTCTTATGTTATGCTGTTGAATTTTTGATATTAGTGTTGAAAAGTAAGAAATTGTAGTTGAAATATCAACAAAACAAGTTGAAATAAAATTCGCTTTGCAATTAATTTTCTAAACCTATTGTTCACTTTTAAACATTTCTGTTGAAAACAATGCAATATTTGCTTATTAATAACGAAAAATAAGATATATAAAAACCAATAAGTGTTGATTATTCGACTATATATGTTGGTTTTTCAACGACTGCTAAGTGAATTTTTCATAACGTGTGTTTGTTTTTGTACCGAATATTGATTACAAATATCGCCATACGATCTTTACGATATACGATAAACGATATAGATGGTACCTTTTTATTTTGATGAAAATTCAACATTGCACTTTTCAACCAGATGTTGAAAATAAAACACCGAAATTACCTGTTGAAATTAATACAATTATTGTAAGGGACCAGTTGCATACAATAATTGTAGTTTCAACATAATTGTTTTAGAGTGTACAGAGTATGATTTAAAGAGGCTAACTTCTTTTAAATTATTTAATTTGTCCTTTTTATATTTAATTGAGTTTATACCTTTAATATTTTTAAAGGGTTTTTAAACGCTCGAACATGGTGAGAGTAAACGTCGGCTTCGTGTTTTTCGAATCAAGTTTTACTGTCTGCGGACCGGTTTACTACGTTTACTCGAACAAATCAATATTAAATTTCAAAACAAAAAACAATAATTACAGTTTAGTTTTAAATTTCAATATCAAAAATATAATGACCCAGCTTTTCGATCCGCGTTGTGGATACGTTGGTTAGTGGAGCTATTGTTCTTTTTGTTTTGACATAACAGCTGGAATAGCTAGTTGTGGAACCACTAGGCGTCATCATCGTCGATTTGGACCACGAAAGTACTAGGAATAGGTTTTATACAAAGTATATACACTGTATAAAAAAAGTCTCCGTTCAGCTTCAACTTTTTTTGTTGCTAAAATATTATTTAAAGTACTACTTACATTTGAGAGAATATGACTATAAATGAAATAAATACTTTAATTAAACAAATAAAAATAAAAAACTCACATTTTTATTTCGAAAAAATAAAACCAAAATTCATTGAATCCAACCCCTTTAAAATTCCTGAACAAAAAAGTCTCCGTACATCAATAGAATTTGAAGTTTGAAAATTAATTTTTCGAAAACTGTTCACTAAAACAATTTTATTTAAAAAAAATATAAAAGAAGGAATTTCTGGGTTTGCAAAAAAGTATAACACGTTGTGTACGTATTGCCGTTGTTTTTTAATCATTTTTTTTTTTCTGTCTTTAGTCAATGTTTTTTATAATTGCCCCTCCTGCCTCTACGGAGGGGGGGGGTAATAGACTCCCCCCTTTCTTATACGAGTTTTTGAGTGTTTTGACCCCAACCTACGTGCTCTTACTCTTTGTTAGACCGTTAGGTGGATCACCCTGAAGGTAAATTCTATTGATTACGGAGACTTTTTTGTTCGGGAATTTTGATTTTATTTTTTCAAAATAAAAATGTGAGTTTTTTATTTTTTAACTTCCCACTGGAAGTTATTGTAATTGGTGCGATTTTTCGAATTGAAAATATTGACATATCTTCACGTTTTAAGTTCTCTAGAATCAGTATCCGTCGTTTTTAGCAAGATGTCTGTACATGTGTATGTACGTACGTTCGGGGTACTTTTTTCGTCCACCAAATCTTGAGAACGCATAAAGATATCGACCTCGGATAGGTTTTATTTTACAGATAATATTGTCATAACGTGCTCAAAAGGTTTTCTAACAAATTCAATAAACGCCAAATAGACGCCCCACAAGACCAAAAATTCCGCAAATCGAGATTTATTTTAAAAAGCAACCTCTCTTCAAAACTGCATTCAAACTTTTCAGCCGTCAAAACTTTTTTCAGATTTTTCCCTATTACCTGTACTATATGTAAAACACAAGCACAATAAAGCCATCACCAATATTTTGTATGGTCATAAAATTTGAGCGGTACATATATAGCGGTATAATAAGATAAAAGTTGAATCGCGTACACTAATTGATTAATAAATTCAACACCTTAATTGTTTCACAAAATTAAGAATACAATCTTAATTCACTTTCAAATATTGATTAAAACCAAAATAAATTAATTAAAACGATTTCAAACTACACATATTTGACTCACTTTGGATGCATTGTGGAATACTAAATTTGGACATAGTCGTGTTTGCTGGATGATAGAGTGAGAGGTATTCCGAATTGAGTCAAATTTGTACTTAAAATTGTTTCAGTTAATTTATTTTTTTGTAATAAATTTTGTAACGTGATATTAAATTTGACTCAATTTTGTGAAATCGTTAAGGTGTAAAATTTATTAATCAATTAAGTAGAGGTACCCATTACTTTTTATATGTATGCTTCCCGTAGACTAGTTTTAATGTATACCTAATCAACACATTTTGAGCAGTTATTGTTTAGTAGCTTTTATAAGCAAGTAAGATACCTTTAAACAGATCCTATTTTTTTATTTTTCGTTAAAAGAATTTTCAACAATATTTTTCTGCAGCTTACAATGTTGTATGTGTGACTATTTAACAATATAAGTAAAATACCGTATAAATTGCCAGAAACTTAATTAATATCTGATGTCCAATTTGTTAGGGGGACAAAACTTGTGCGTTTTGTTTTTGTGTTTTCAATTTGAGTGCACACAAGGAACAACCCTTCATAAAATATTGCAACCGCAAATTAAGGGATTGGCATGATTTTTTTAAAATTAATTTTGGCTTCTTTTCAATACCAAATTGGTCTGGATCTGGATGTCTGAGTTCACTCAGCTGCATTTTTGAGATTGTCCTACTAGCATGACTGTGGTTAGAGTTAAACGTTTCTGCAATCTTATATTTGAGTACCTCTTCAACAAGTGTTTTTATATTCAATTTAGTTGTGCATGAATGCACATTAATTGGACTTTGGTTTTGGTTTCCTTCTTTTTTTATTTGTTTGTTTGAATTTTAAATTGTAAGTTTAAAAGACAAAATTTAAACTTTCTTTAAAATTGATATGTGTGGCGCATTTTTTTTTTGTTGTAAATAGTTCATATGACCCAACCATATATTTTTTATTTATGTATGCTGTACGTCTTGCAAGTACTATCGAGGCATAATCCAAACAGCTAAGTGTTCACGAAAATTACTGTGTGAGTAACTATCTTAAACGCCCACGTCACACATAGTTCCGGCTACGAGTATCATTGTGATTTCTTCAAACTCGTTCTGGAGCAGATATTGTGCAAGGAAAGCCTTCCCAACTAGAAAAGTATCAAGTTTTTGTCTATTTTGGGCAAGGCACTAGTAAGTTGAGAAAAACTTGTCAATTAAATAATAAATCTAGACGTCGAAAACTTGTCAAATACTCGTGAAACCCTCGCAAGCATAATCTAGTTGTTCCAGTTTCTTTGAGTGTATAAGACATCTCTTCATGACTATTTGTGATGCAAGACATTTGAGAATGAAACTAATTTATTTTCGACATTGAGTTAGTCTATGGCTATGGAAAGGTCAATTTTAAAAGTATTCAAACGACAAAGTATCCGAAATAAAGTTTTAAGGAGCATGACTAACCTTGTAGGCGTTAGAAAAGGCCAAGCAGCAGAAATGGAACTGGCTCAAAATTGGGAAACTAATGAAGCGCTGGAGAGACGACACTGGCCGATCCGATAGAAGATGGGGAAAGACCTGCCAAGGACAAGGCATCATCAATAAGGTATGGAAATCCTGAGAAAGGATATAATGTCCACACGTAATTGAATTATATAACTATATGTTCGGCAAAATCAATTTCAACTTTAAGTAATTAATTTTTTTTAGATTTAAAAAAATATAATTAAAGTAATTTATATGAAATTCATATTAAAGCTAAATAAATTATGTATTTACAAAACAAAGTTTTTAATAATAATAATAAAAACGAGATTGCCCAGTGCATGGGTGGCATATTGGACTGACAAAGAGAAGGTTGCAGCATCGAATCTCAGGTTAACTATTTTGTTTTCGAATCATTACACCCAACATCAAAGAGATAAAGCCCGAACATGGTTTATTAAAACCGAAACACGTCGCTTAAAATTTAAAATTAGTAAATGTTGTGATATAATAAAATAATTAATATATTTAAATTATTTTTAAAAATTAAAGTTTCTTTAAATCAATTAAATTTTTTATTTTTCATTCAAAACAAATACACAACATGGAGTCTACACCACAAAGAAATAACCATTTTTTGTTTTGCCTGACGAGCAAAAGGGTTCATAATCGATAAGGGCTTAGTCTTGGCCACTTGGTACTAACCCTTGTACAGAGTTGTAAAAATGTCAGTCTTTCCAGTTTTGCAGTTAATTGACTAAAAAGACTAACTTCCTTAGTTCTTTTAACTTAGAAAATAAAAGCATTAACTAGAATCCAGCATAGTCGCAGTTAGTAGGTACTAATATTTTATCTGTGCAGTTAAAAATGCAGTGAATAACTTTAATTTAATAAACTGCAGTATTTTTGAACTGGTTTCATAGTTTTTTTAGTTAGTAAAAAGTCTTTTGTACGTGTATGATTTTGTCTTTTAATTAATTAAAAGCCTTCATACTATTTTGTAGTATGTACAATGAAGTTTTTTCGTTATAATAATAAAAATAAGTTTAAAAAAAACTTATATTTAATTTACTGCAGTTAATAATGCTTACTGCCTAAATTCAAAATCATACTAGTACAAAAGACTTTTTACTGACTTAAAATACTGAAACCAGTTAAGAAGTACTGCAGTTATTTAACTGTACAGTTAAAATATTTGTAGTGACTGTTTTTTGCAGCAATAGTTATTTTGAATAACTGGCACTTTACTGACTGTATTAGCAAAGTACTGCAGTCTTACAGCTCTGCTTTCTAGCCCCTTGCTAGAATCTTTGTAAAACTCTTTATACTACGTTTCCACCAGACACTAAACCGAGATTTCAAATAAAACTCATTCAAATCTACTTGAAAACATTAGTTTGTCAAATCAAACAAACTTTTTTTCGAAGAATAATTGTGGAACCGACCTATTTTCGTTTATTGACAGATGGAAATGTAAACAAAAACTATCTATCTCACTTCCACTTCATATCAAAAAAATTAAACACCATTTGAATGTTTTGCCATAATCCTCTTCTTGTGCAGTGGAAACACCAAACAAATCTCATTACCTAAATCTCGGTTTAGTGGTTGGTGGAAACGTAGTATTATAGTACCTCGTCGAAAACTAATTCTTTTCCCACACGGGTTTATACGTAAGGAACTATATTCAATAGATCCGTCCAACTACCAGGGTGTGGTCCATATCGACATCGTCTGTCCAACAACCAGGGTGTGGTCCATATCGACATCGTCTGCCACTTTGTATGTACCGTAATAGTCTCCTTGTTGGCAGATAAGAACAAGAACATGCTATCAACAAACAAAGCAGTTTGATAAATTGAGTAATAAAATTACTTTTTCCTAAAAGTAATTTTATAATTTATAACAAATACTAAAGATTAAGTTTAGATTTAAGGCTCAATTGTTTTTGTAAAAAACGGGCACGACTGGATCGTACGAACTTGCTCTCGTAGCTAACAACTTCAACGTAGCTAGGAATTGATGGTGTTCAAGTACATATGTATTAGTTCCAAAATATTATGATATCATTACCAAACAAAAAAAAATAAATAAATTATTACTATAAATTACTATAAATTTGTTATTTTAATGGCTTAAAAACTTAGAGCTCAAAATAAAGTTTGTTTGATAAATATGAATTAATGAAAAAAAAAAAATCGTTGGGACGTTGGAGCGGTTTTCTTAAAAAATAATTTTTTATATATACCTAAAATATTTCGCTCATTTTCAAAAATAAAATTTGGTATGCAAACATTTATTTTTTAATAAAATAACATTTTACACAAAATAAAAAAAATATTCATTAGCCCGTTTTCTAAATACTGAGTTTTCAACAAAAAAAAAATAGCTAGTTGTGGAACCACTAGGCGTCACCATCGTCGATTTGGACCACGAAAGTACTAGGAATAGGTTTTATACAAAGTATATACACTGTATAAAAAAAGTCTCCGTACAGCTTCAACTTTTTTTGTTGCTAAAATATTATTTAAAGTACTACTTACATTTCAGAGAATATGACTATAAATGAAATAAATACTTTAATTAAACAAATAAAAATAAAAAACTCACATTTTTATTTCGCAAAAATAAAAACAAAATTCATTGAATCCATCCCCTTTAAAATTCCTGAACAAAAAAGTCTCCGTACATCAATAGAATTTGAAGTTTGAAAATTAATTTTCCGAAAACTGTTCACTACAACAATTTTATTAAAAAAAAATATAAAAGAAGGAATTTCTGGGTTTGCAAAAAAGTATAACACGTTGTTGTACGTATTGCCGTTGTTTTTTAATCATTTTTTTTTTCTGTCTTAAGTCAATGATTTTTTATAATTGCCCTTCCTGCCTCTACGGAGGGGGGGGGGTAATAGACTCCCCCCTTTCTTATACGAGTTTTTGAGTGTTTTGACCCCAACCTACGTGCTCTTACTCTTTGATAGACCGTTAGGTGGATCACCCTGAAGGTAAATTCTATTGATGTACGGAGACTTTTTTGTTCGGGAATTTTGGTTTTATTTTTTCAAAATAAAAATGTGAGTTTTTTATTTTTTAACTTCCCACTGGAAGTTATTGTAATTGGTGCGATTTTTCGAATTGAAAATGTTGACATATCTTCACGTTTTAAGTTCTCTAGGATCAGTATCCGTCGTTTTTAGCAAGATGTCTGTATATGTGTATGTACGTACGTTCGGGGTACTTTTTTCGTCCACCAAATCTCGAGATCGCATAAAGATATCGACCTCGGATAGGTTTTATTTTACAGATAATATTGTCATAACGTGCTCAAAAGGTTTTCTAACAAATTCAATAAACGCCAAATAGACGCCCCACAAGACCAAAAATTCCGCAAATCGAGATTTATTTTAAAAAGCAACCTCTCTTCAAAACTGCATTCAAACTTTTCAGCCGTCAAAACTTTTTTCAGATTTTTCCCTATTACCTGTACTATATGTAAAACACAAGCACAATAAAGCCATCACCAATATTTTGTATGGTCATAAAATTTGAGCGGTACATATATAGCGGTATAATAAGATAAAAGTTGAATCGCGTACACTAATTGATTAATAAATTCAACACCTTAATTATTTCACAAAATTAAGAATACAATCTTAATTCACTTTCAAATATTGATTAAAACCAAAATAAATTAATTAAAACGATTTCAAACTACACATATTTGACTCACTTTGGATGCATTGTGGAATACTAAATTTGGACATAGTCGTGTTTGCTGGATGATAGAGTGAGAGGTATTCCGAATTGAGTCAAATTTGTACTTAAAATTGTTTCAGTTAATTTATTTTTTTGTAATAAATTTTGTAACGTGATATTAAATTTGACTCAATTTTGTGAAATCGTTAAGGTGTAAAATTTATTAATCAATTAAGTAGAGGTACCCATTACTTTTTATATGTATGCTTCCCGTAGACTAGTTTTAATGTATACCTAATCAACACATTTTGAGCAGTTATTGTTTAGTAGCTTTTATAAGCAAGTAAGATACCTTTAAACAGATCCTATTTTTTTATTTTTCGTTAAAAGAATTTTCAACAATATTTTTCTGCAGCTTACAATGTTGTATGTGTGACTATTTAACAATATAAGTAAAATACCGTATAAATTGCCAGAAACTTAATTAATATCTGATGTCCAATTTGTTAGGGGGACAAAACTTGTGCGTTTTGTTTTTGTGTTTTCAATTTGAGTGCACACAAGGAACAACCCTTCTTAAAATATTTCAACCGCAAATTAAGGGATTGGCATGATTTTTTTAAAATTATTTTTGGCTTCTTTTCAATACCAAATTGGTCTGGATCTGGATGTCTGAGTTCACTCAGCTGCATTTTTGAGATTGTCCTACTAGCATGACTGTGGTTAGAGTTAAACGATTCTGCAATCTTATATTTGAGTACCTCTTCAACAAGTGTTTTTATATTCAATTTAGTTGTGCATGAATGCACATTAATTGGGCTTTGGTTTTTGTTTCCTTCTTTTTTTATTTGTTTGTTTGAATTTTAAATTGTAAGTTTAAAAGACAAAATTTAAACTTTCTTTAAAATTGATATGTGTGGCGCATTTTTTTTTTGTTGTAAATAGTTCATATGACCCAACCATATATTTTTTATTTATGTATGCTATACGTCTTGCAAGTACTATCGAGGCATAATCCAAACAGCTAAGTGTTCACGAAAATTACTGTGTGAGTAACTATCTTAAACGCCCACGTCACACATAGTTCCGGCTACGAGTATCATTGTGATTTCTTCAAACTCGTTCTGGAGCAGATATTGTGCAAGGAAAGCCTTCCCAACTAGAAAAGTATCAAGTTTTTGTCTATTTTGGGCAAGGCACTAGTAAGTTGAGAAAAACTTGTCAATTAAATAATAAATCTAGACGTCGAAAACTTGTCAAATACTCGTGAAACCCTCGCAAGCATAATCTAGTTGTTCCAGTTTCTTTGAGTGTATAAGACATCTCTTCATGACTATTTGTGATGCAAAACATTTGAGAATGAAACTAATTTATTTTCGACATTGAGTTAGTCTATGGCTATGGAAAGGTCAATTTTAAAAGTATTCAAACGACAAAGTATCCGAAATAAAGTTTTAAGGAGCATGACTAACCTTGTAGGCGTTAGAAAAGGCCAAGCAGCAGAAATGGAACTGGCTCAAAATTGGGAAACTAATGAAGCGCTGGAGAGACGACACTGGCCGATCCGATAGAAGATGGGGAAAGACCTGCCAAGGACAAGGCATCATCAATAAGGTATGGAAATCCTGAGAAAGGATATAATGTCCACACGTAATTGAATTATATAACTATATGTATGGCAAAATCAATTTCAACTTTAAGTAATTAATTTTTTTTAGATTTAAAAAAATCCAGTTTTGCAGTTAATTGACTAAAAAGACTAACTTCCTTAGTTCTTTTAACTTAGAAAATAAAAGCATTAACTAGAATCCAGCATAGTCGCAGTTAGTAGGTACTAATATTTTATCTGTGCAGTTAAAAATGCAGTGAAGTATTTTTGAACTGGTTTTATAGTTTTTTTAGTTAGTAAAAAGTCTTTTGTACGTGTATGATTTTGTCTTTTAATTAATTAAAAGCCTTCATACTATTTTGTAGTATGTACAATGAAGTTTTTTCGTTATAATAGTAAAAATAAGTTAAAAAAAAAAACTTATATTTAATTTACTGCAGTTAATAATGCTTACTGCCTAAATTCAAAATCATACTAGTACAAAAGACTTTTTACTGACTTAAAATACTGAAACCAGTTAAGAAGTACTGCAGTTATTTAACTGTACAGTTAAAATATTTGTAGTGACTGTTTTTTTGCAGCAATAGTTATTTTGAATAACTTGCACTTTACTGACTGTATAAGCAAACTACTGCAGTCTTACAGCTCTGCTTTCTAGCCCCTTGCTAGAATCTTTGTAAAACTCTTTATAGTACCTCGTCGAAAACTAATTCTTTTCCCACACGGGTTTATACGTAAGGAACTATATTCAATAGATCCGTCCAACTACCAGGGTGTGGTCCATATCGACATCGTCTGTCCAACTACCAGGGTGTGGTCCATATCGACATCGTCTGCCACTTTGTATGTACCGTAATAGTCTCCTTGTTGGCAGATAAGAACAAGAACATGCTATCAACAAACAAAGCAGTTTGATAAATTGAGTAATAAAATTACTTTTTCCTAAAAGTAATTTTATAATTTATAACAAATACTAAGGATTAAGTTTAGATTTAAGGTTCAATTGTTTTTGTAAAAAACGGGCACGATTGGATCGTACGAACTTGCTCTCGTAGCAAACAACTTCAACGTAGCTAGGAATTGATGGTGTACAAGTACATATGTATTAGTTCCAAAATATTATGATATCATTACCAAACAAAAAAAAAATAAATAAATTACTATAAATTTGTTATTTTAATGGCTTAAAAACTTAGAGCTCAAAATAAAGTTTGTTTGATAAATATGAATTTATGAAAAAAAAAATTGTTGGGACGTTGGAGCGGTTTTCTTAAAAAATAATTTTTTATATATACCTAAAATATTTCGCTCTTTTCAAAAATAAAATGTGGTATGCAAACATTTATTTTTTAATAAAATAAAATTTTACACAAAATAAAAAAAATATTCATTAGCCCGTTTTCTAAATACTGAGTTTTCAAAAAAAAAATTTCAATATTTTTTTAAAAATCCAATAATTTTTTTTATTTTAAAACTTGTCAAATTGTATACAAATTCTGGTTTAAATCGGTGCAGCCGTCAACGAGAAATTTGAAAACAAAAAAATCAGTTCTATGACAGGTACCGTTATTAACCGTTATTGGTAAAATTTGTTTTCATCATACCTTAAATAGTAAACGCACATCTTTTTATCAAAATTCTTGGAGCCGTTTTCGAGAAAATAAGTTTTTTCTTAACGGTATTTCAACATTTGTATGGAAGGTACCGTTATTTTTAAATTTAGAAAAATGATTTTTTCAAGTATTCTACAAATTAATAAAAAAATATCTTACACCTTGTTTTGAAAATAATGACCAAGTCGTTTTCAAAATATTTAATTTACAAAAAAAAAAAAAAAAATTATTTTTTTTTTAATTTTCAAAAAAAAAAATCTTATTTTGGTTTACAATAATGTTTGTACTTCTTAGAAGTTTTACCATAAAAGAATGAAAAATTTCAACTTAACGGTTTTCGAGAAAATCAAAAACCAAAAAAATGGTTGTCCTGGAGGTTTCCCTTTTTGTCAAAAAAAAAAAAATGTATGGCAGGTACCGTTATTTTTGGTCCTAAAAAAACGTTAAAAAAACATCTAGGCATATTAGTCAAAAAACACTATATTTGACACCAAGTTTGAAAATCCCTCAAGCCGTTTAGGCTGTAGAGGCGAGGACAGACAGACAGAATTGCGGGAGTCACTTTTTTCACGTTCTCTATAATCGTAATGTTAGGGAAAAGTATTATCTCGAGTTCGATTTTTTACGAATCCTTCACTTACCATATAGTACATATGTATATCGCAAGTAACAAGTAAAAATATACATAGTTAAAGATGCATAGCTAACTTGACGTCCACTTAGCAGGTCAACTTACTCAAAATTGTAGATAAACGACCCGAGATTGGATAAAGATAATAATAATTTTCTATTTTATTACGGAGAAAAAATATTACTTTTTTGTTTCGTTTGCAAGTAACCCCTTATCTCGCACACGAAATAAAAAAGGAATATTTTGCCTCCCAATAAATGAGAAACTTTTGGGTCGTTTATCTACATTTTTGAAAAAGTTAACCTGATGCTATAATTCATGCTGTCCGCTAAACTGGAAAGTCAGGGAAAGTCAGGGAACAAAATATGGTCAGGGAATGTCAGGGAAAGTCAGGGAATTCGGGAAGCGGTCAGGGAAATTTTTTTCCATATCAATTTTTAAAAATTCACTGAACTACTTTTTCACTTTCTCTCATAAGAAACATTTTCTGATCGATTATTTCGTTTTGATTACATCTCTGATTAAAATTATTCATTTCGTATCTTTTGCCATATCTGTGAATATGTCAAAAAAAAAAAAAACAAAATTAGTGAAACGCAACTAACTGCACCTTGTGTTATTTCGTACAGTAATGGCCGCGATCGGAAACCTATGTAGAGCTATCCAGATAGGTTCGTGTTGTTGGAATCCCGTGTGAAAAACAGCTGCTGACAAAACAGCTTTTGCTGTTGGATAGCTATCCATGCTATCTGAAATATTTTGGTAGATATATGTATGCTTCTATTCCAAGCGAAATGTCAAAAATAACCAATCCGTTCGAAAACCTTTATGGATACGAAACTATCTTAAGATCGATTTACAATGCGACGAAAAATAAAATAGTTATTTCAGCTCCCGTGTTTAGGAAAACTACACCATGGAATAAGAATTTTGTGGACTCAAATTAAAGGCAATTACTTACTGCTCCATTTGAGGCCGGAACATTCTAATTCCATGGTGTAGTTCTAGAAGAAAAAGAATAAATAATTTAACGCTACCAAAAAACTCGTCGTCAAGAAACTCGTCGTCAAGAAACTCGTCGCATTGTGAATTGGAAAACGATTTTATAACTAGAAACCTTTAGATAGGCTATCGCATAGGTTTCCGATCGCGGCCAATAAGATGCGAAAAATAAAAAAAATAACTGTGAAAGGACAATGGGTAAAGATGCATGGAGCGTGGGCCCAGCACCAATAAGAACGGCCTTCATATCGTATATATGTAGGTATATGTTTATGCATTTATTATCCGTTAACCGTTTGTCCAAATTCAATGAGTGTTATTTAATTTTGAATAAAACGAGTTTTAGGGTCACAATTATTTTTTTCCATAGTTTTTTGTTTTAATGTTTTGTGTATTTTTCGCTCGATTTAAGCCATTTTTTGGATTTACGTTCTTTAAACCCATGACACACTACCTGCAATTTTTCAGATTTTTAAAATTATTTTTACGGGAACCTTCAATTTTATGCAAAAAACATTTTTTGGAGTATTTAATTTTTAAAAAATACAATTATTGGCTTTTAAATAATAGTTTTTATGTCAAAATCATATCTGGAAAACAGCAAACAAACATCAATTTGTATCTCATTTTACGTAATAAAAATGGGTATTTCTTTCAAGGTTTTAAATTGCAATTTGGACAAAACAACCCACAAAACCACCCACAAACCACCCTTATATACACTATTAGGGGTTCAATTTTTTTTAACTTATTCCTTATTTAGTAACGAAGAAAATGGTTGTAAATTTTTTACGAAATGATTCCTAAATAGATCAAACAAAAAAATATTAACAAAAAATAGAATATTTTTTTTCCTTTTTATGGTACTAAAACATTTTTATCTCAGTAAATTTTTTCACCGATTTTAAGTGTCTTTGTGGTTTTTCAAAAAAGAATAACATTTCAGAAAAAGAAAATTTTTTGCTCAAGCTACAAAATCAAGTACAAGCTTAACAGTTTATCTAAAATAGATTTAAAAAGATTTATAGTCCAGTAACCTTGTCGTTTGTATGGAAGGCACCGTTAGCGTCAAATCTGGTATTTCTGATTTTTTGCTGAGTTGTTCAGAATATTGGACTGGTTAATAACCTAAGTTTTCGACCTCGAGCGGCATGGTCAAAAATCAGAAAACCGGCGATTTTTTCGCGCTATTTTTAGTTATTGGTAATTTTTGTCCCAAATAATTAATTTTAAATAAAAGCATTGTTCTACGAATTCAAAACAACTTAATTTGCTTCTACTTGAGACCAAAGCCAACTCTGTACACCAAATAGTTTCCAAAATACAGTAATTCAAAATTTAGCGATAGAAAATTTAATATTAAAAGTAGTGTTATCAAACAGTATAATGGAAAATAAAGAATGGTTGACATAAATGCATCAAAGCACTGGATCATGTAGAAAAACAAATACCTATACAAGATATGTAGGCCGTTCTCTTAGGTGCTGGGCCCAATTTGTCCATTGTCCTTTGACTGTGAGGTTTAACCAACGCGTTCAAGTTTATATTACAAGTACGATTATTTCTTTTTACTTATTTCTTCATACTGTTTCTGCATACCTGAATTAATACATTTTGATTTATTTAAAAAAAATAAACTATTAAATTTGAACATCGCAAAGATACATATGATTTAAAAGCATTTTATTTAAATGGTCATTCATTACTATGAACTACATTGCATAGGTATAGTCGTCCCTTTTGTTAAGCAAAACAATTTTTTCTTAAATTCATATTTTTTGGTCAATGAAAATTTTGAAATTGGTCAGGGAAAGTCAGGGAAATTTTTTTTGAAAAATAGTGGACACTATGTAATTGGACGTCAAGTCATCCCTGTGTCTCGCATTCCAACATCGCAATACATTTTTTTTTTTGCATAAGAAATAAGTAACAAATAAGCAATTTATTAGGTATTTTGTACTTATATTTTAATATTAATTTTCGGAAAAGCTCTGCTAACTTTTAAAACATGATCTAGGGCCGTAAGAAACAATTCCTGTTGTATTAAACAATTAAACTAACCTTGACACCACATTTTTCTCAAAAACCCCGAGTCCGTTCTTTCAATTATATCTTCAAGCTTTAGCCCCAATTTTGGACTTTGACAGTCCCTAGAAAAATGCCCCAAAAACTCTCTGTAATTATGTAAGATTTTAGGGAATTGGTTATTTAATTGTCACATTCTTGCAGGCTGTTTTTTTTCGTCACAATTTAAGGCTCTGAATCTTAGATCCGAACTTGTTTTTTTATCCAATTCCCCTTAAGACCTTAGCGCCTTAGCCCCAACCAAATTCATTTGGGACTTAGAAACAAAATTTCATAACATGGAAATTGTTATTTTGTCAAAGTCCCATAAAATTTCAAAACTTAACAATATATAAGACGAATATAAAACTCTACACGTTGTTATGTAGGTTTTGCTTACTCTAATTCAATTAATTTAAAAAATCGGCTGTGGGGGGGGCTTAAGCCCCTATAGTCTTCCCTCTGGATCCGCCACTGGGTATATGGAAAACGTTTACCAGAAACATAAGAGTCACCCAACACTGCAAGGTGAATTTGGCCACTCAATTTATAGCATCACAATTCAATAAGAGTCAACTCTCATTTCAAAACATAATTTGAGTGTGGGCTCCGATTTCCTTTCGTTCTACTTCCTTTCAAAATTATTTAAAACTTTTGTACACACAGTTCCTGAAATAAATATTACAAGACTGCAAGAATATCACCACCAGATTAGTTGGATTGCTTAGAATTTTCGCTATGATCAAATCAGAGTTGCCATAAGTGCAGATTTTCCACCCATTCACATACTTTCTTACAAAATCTGCACCTGCATATTTGTCTACACAAGTTATACCTACCTTATAAAGTACAATTCTTCGAAACTTGTTTTCGCTATGCTGTCATTTTTGCATGCATTCAGTTTTTTTTTAACCAATAAACTTTGAAATTGAGTTTTTGGAATGAAATAGTATTCTAATTGAAACGGTGAGAGGGAAGTGAGAGTTTTCTAGTCCTTACAAAATGGTTCTTGTCTATATACTATCGATTCCAGATTCATCAGCAAATAGTTAACGTATTTTTGCGTAAATAAGTTTCATTTAATTTTTTTTACAAGGAAGGATATAAAAACAAATCAAAGAAATTGTACAGAATTCAAAGTAAACAAAGAAATAATGTTTAAGGCATTCACCTCATATTCACTGCAACACTAACTGGATCTTATTTAGCGATTCAAGTTTAAAGTTTCTCAGACTGGCAGGGTTCGATGTTTACCTCTTAATCATCAGCTGATGAAATATTAAATCATTATTTTATTTTAAGATTCAGAATATTCCTAGAATAAAAATCAATATTTCTATACAAGCAGGCGAGTGATATATGCCCCAAAGGGAAAACAAATAAGAATTAAAAGAAATATTATATACTCCATGCATTCCAAATTCCGGTTTCCGTGATGAAAATGCTGATGTCTTCATTATATTATTGTTAAAACAGAAATTACACAAACAAACACTGCCCCCATAAGGTTTTAAAAGTGAAAAACTGAATAAAGGCCTACATGCATACGAAAAGCATATGAAAAACATAAATAGTATTGCAATGGATCAGAAACTCTGACGCGAGTAGATACACATTGTACATACATACATTTATGAGCTTGGGTTTTATATTTGTCTATATAAGCTATTCAGAACTAACTTCCTATAGCCATAATAATGATCCTTTTCAAACAGTACTGTACAATATTCTTCAATTTTTATAAGTTTATTTTGGGCTATGGGATGTTTTTTACTTGTCAACAATTATTCCAACGTTTCACTGATTTTTGTTTCTATGATAATTTTAAAGAAAGCTACTAAATGGTACCTTATGCTAGGTTTCCATACTTGTCTTTGAAAGACGCAATTTGACGCACTTTGACATAACAGGGTGGGTCTCACCAACAAAAAAAGCAGAGAAAATTAGTAGTAGAGAGCAAGTAAAACTCACCCTGCAGCTGTGTCATTCAATGACAAGTGGAAACCCGGAAACCTAGCATTAGGTACTCCCTGTGTATGTGTATCCGTTACAGACAATATATTGAATTGGCAACTCTGCGCATTTGATTGCTTCATGTAGGAGTATATTCTTATAGCTTTTTTTTTATATAAAGGTGAACAAAAACGCAAACTCTCGTCCCAACTCCCAAATAAAGCAATCAAATTTAATTGCCTTCAGTTAAAGTTTGTTATGTCCGATTTTCAAAAACACCGATTTGATCCGAGGTTTTAAACGTGTAAAAGTTGCTACACATGTTAGTTAGCATCTGTGTACCGTGTGCTATTCATACAAATAATACATCCAAACTCAGGATCAGGACCTGCCCAGATTCATATCAGTAAACTCAATTTAAAGTTAAGAAAAAACTTAGGTAGGCACAATGAACACAAAAAATTCAGCCAGAAACTTGGCACCAAAAATTGATAACGTTTTTTTTATAGAAGGGTCGAGGGGGTCTACCTCACCCCGTTTAGGAGGTAGGGGCACTTAAGAAAAAAATGACTTAAAATGGAAATAAATATATTAAAAAACAACGACAACACTAACAATAAAGTACTATATCGGTTTTGAAAGCAAGAATCTTTTCTTTAATTCAAAAGTTAAATAGAGTTATTGGTGCCTACAGTTTTTGCAAAATTGCATGTAAACTCAAAATTTTGATACAAAAAATGAAAAAAAAAGTGTACATCAGTTTTTTTTTAAATTGTGAAATTAAGTGCTAAATTGGCTTTTAATAGTCAATGCTTATATCAATTCTGAATCGAACACAAAAAACTGAATGGTTTTATGTCTTCTAGTTTTTGAGAAAAATGAAAATTACTATAACTACTTTTTTATAATTTTTTGGTATTAACGGTGATCTCACTTTGAGGATTAATGTGGAGGAGTACGATATCTACGACACAGCAAAATAATAACGGATTTTTATAGAGGGGCTTGAAAAAATAATTTTGTATTACGGGCCGTGCGTTTATCTCACTTTTTTTCACAATTAAAAAAAAACAACACTTACAATGCTAAAATTAGATATATAGGTTTTCTGAAAGCCAGAAACTTGTTATTTTATTTTTTGTTTCAACCAAGTTATTTGCATAAGTAGTTTTTTTTGAAAAAAAAAAAATATTTTAAAACTTAAAATTTAGCGGGACAGACGCCCGGTCGTCATTTTATTTTAACACCCGGCCGTCATTTTGTTTTTGACGCCCGGGCATCAATTTATTTTTGACGCTCGGGCGTCATTTTATTTTTGACGACCGGACGTCAATTTATTTTTGACGCCCGCGCGTCAATTTCTATTTGACGCCCCGGCCTCATTTAATTTTTGACGCCCGGGCGTCATTTTATTTTTGGCGCCCGGGCGTCATTTTGTTTTTGACGCTCAGGCGTCCAATTTATTTTTGACGCCCGGGCGTCATTTAATTTGTGACACCCGCGCGTCAATTTATATTTGACGCCCCGGCATCATTTTATTTTTGACGCCCGGGCGTCAATTTATTTTTGACGAACGGGCGTCAAATTTTTTATTTATTTTTGACGCCCTGTCGTCATTTTATTTTTGACGCCCGGGCGTCAATTTATGTTTGACGCCCCGGTGTCATTTAATTTTTGACGTGTCATTTTTTTATTTTATTTCTGACGCCCGGACGTCAATTTATTGTTGACGCCCGGGCGTCAATTTATTTTTGTCGCCCCGGCGTCAAGTTATTTTTGACGCCCTGGTGTCAATTTATTTATGACGTCCGGCATTATTTAATTTTTGACGCTCGGGCATACATTTTATTTCTGACGCCCAGGCGTCAATTTATTTTTGACGCTCGGGCATCAATTTATTTTTGACGCCCCGGCGTCATTTTATTTTTGACGACCGGGCGTCATTTTATTATTGACGATCGGGCGCCATTTTATTTTTTACGCCCGGGCATCATTTTATTTTTGACGCCCGGTATTATTTTTGACGCCCGGGCGCCAATTTATTTTTGACGCCCGGTTTTCTGAAAGCCAGAAACTTGTTATTTTATTTTTTGTTTCAACCAAGTTATTTGCATAAGTAGTTTTTTTTGAAAAAAAAAATATTTTAAAACTTAAAATTTAGCGGGACAGACGCCCGGCGTCAATTTGTTTTTGACGCCCGACGCGCGTCAATTTGTATTCGACGCCCTGGCGTCATTTTATTTTTGGCGCCCGGGCGTCATTTTGTTTTTGACGCTCAAGCGTCCAATTTATTTTTGACACCCGCGCGTCAATTTATATTTGACGCCCCGGCGTCATTTTATTTTTGACGCCCGGGCGTCAATTTATTTTTGACGAACGGGCGTCAAATTTTTTATTTATTTTTGACGCCCGGTCGTCATTTTATTTTTGACGCCCGGGTGTCATTTTATTTTTGGCGCCCGAACGTTATTTTATTTTTGACGCCCGGGAGTCAATTTATTTTGACGCCCGTGCGTTAATTTATTTTTGACGCATTGGCGTCCATTTATTTATAACGCCCGGGCGCCATTTTATTTTTGACGCCCGAGTTTCATTTTATTTTTGACGCAAGAAAACCGTGAAAAATATTTGCTTACAACTTTTTTTATTTGATACAATTTTTCTGGTTTTGTTACGATTTTTCCGTTACACTTTCGTGAAGGCCTGCGGACACGCTGGATCTAAACGAGATTGATTTGTGTTCTGCTTTACTGTGCGAACCATGTCTACGCAGTCTATACCTCCAGATAATAACTGGTGTACAAAATTAAAGTCAGCATTATCCCGACGTCCTCTTAAGGATTATAAAGGATGATGGACAAATTTGTATGAAATCTGGTCGTTAGACCAACACTAATGAAATTGGTATCAAATGAAAGGTGATGTTGAGCTTCTTACATAAGTGCATTATTTTCACAATCGTGCATGGAAAATTCGACATATTTGAGCTTGAAGTTGGCGATTGCAAACACCATATTTCAGTTTTTTTTTGAAATAACTTTTCATAACTTTTCATATAAAAGACGTAGGAAAATGGTTTTAGTGTCAAAAAAAAGAAATTGTCTCATCTTGCGTCAAAAATAAAATGACGCGTCAAAAATAAAATGAAGCCCGGGCTTCAAAAATAAATTGACGCCAGGTCAAAAAAAATTGACGTCCGGGCGTCAAAAATAAAATTACGACCGGGTAGTATTAACATTTTTATTTTTCTAGCAGTCATATTTTTATGATATCATTATTTCAAAAAATCACAAAAAGTCGAAAAGAACAGTTTTTACTTTAAAATGACGAATTTTACGGAAAATATTTTGAGTGTATTTTGTAGATTTTAATATTCTCCAGAAACAATATTTTGACAGTTTTGTATGTATAAGTGATCATTTGCGGTAAACATATTAATTAATAATAGTAAATAGAAGTTAAATGCAACAGTCAACATTTTCTACGGTAAAATTTTATTCTACGGTAACATTCATGAAGATTTAAAACTTAACATAACAAAAGCTTAACTCTTATAGATTCAAAAACAAACATTTTGAGATTTTTGTCTAGAAATATATGTTTATGCTGCAAGTTTCCTAATAATTATCTGTTTTTTTTTTTTTGTAATTTAAATAATATTTTTATATCGTCTTTTTTTTAAAAGGAAAGCACGTGATTTGTTTTTATTTAATAAATTTATTATTTCACTTTTTTCTCTTCAGATATCTTTTGTTTACAAGTGTTTTTCAATACAAATAATGCAAAATGTCAAACTCAATGGTCTCTTGTGACGTTGATGCGCAAACCGAGATAAAAATGGAAACTCTGTCGGCGTTATCTTGTTTAGTTGTATCATGGACTATTAGTGTATCAAAGCCCATCCCGTCAGAATGAAGTGCAAGGTTTGACCTAAAATATGCCCTTAGCATATTTTGTATCTAATTAATTATTATATGCAAACAAAATTAAGGAATAACTTAAAGTTTTTTGTTTTTTTTTTTTGTATCCAATTTTCGACAGACAATGTTAATTTTATAATACTTATTTGGAATACTATAATACATTAATAGCCTTAAACTACGAAAGCAAGTTCATACATTACAGACTTGTTTTTATTTTTTCGTTGTCAATCCGGAATATTTCCAACTTTAACTTTACATTCATTCTTTCAAAATATGAAATGCATTAAGTTGATTTTAAATCGGGTGATTTTTTTCTAATTTTTGCGCATTACTTTTGAGTGTGCGGTTTTTCTTTTTGGACTCAAGTTTTTCATACTTTGTACGTAGGTGTATCAGGCCCAGTTTTACATAAGTGAATTAAACCAGAGTTAATTACTCTGAAAACAGATTTGCTTACAGTTAAGCCAAGAAAAAGTTTTTTACTTGATTTTCGAAGGGTGTTAGCCGTTCCACTTAATTAACTGCAGTCAAACTTGGGATTACAACCTGGTATGATGGGAATGGTAACTATATGATTGTTTTTGTTCGAATGTCGCGAATAAAATTTTAATAATGTTTGAAATTTTTTTTCAAAATTTGTTGGTACCGGGCCCTTTTCTCGCCCTCTGCCTACGTGCATGATATGCGCCATATGTTGGTTCAAAACGCAAGACCATCTTAAACCCTTTTTCAATAAATCTTTTTAATCATAACTCCTAACTACACTTATATTTTAAACAGCATATTCTCATCATTCGTGTCATCATGCTCTCATCTTTTTTTAACGGTTATTCTGATTTTCGCAAGTAGTTGACCTTTTTAAACCTAGGAAAATGGCAAACTTGTAAAAAATTTAATTTCTTACTAAATATGTTATGTCACTTAAACAATAAATTTAGCTCCTTGCTATTGTTTAAAAGTTAAAGTGCATTTTGTTACAAAAAAGTAGGGTTTGATTTCCACAGTCATTGAATTGTGGACGATAATATCAAAAACAATTTTCTTATTTTAAGCAAAATATCTATATATATATAAATATAATATAATTAGAAGATGAAGAAATTTAAATATTAAAATATTGAAACTACTTCTGTTTTAAGTGGAGTGAATGAATAAAATTCAATTAAAAGTACAAGTGACCTCAACTCCAGAAATAATTGTGTTTCGCCCAAGGTATAACAGTGGGCTCTTCAGTCAGTCTGTTATACCCTACTAAGACACAAATTTTGGTCGATGTTTACCGACTCTTATAAAAATCACAGCAAAAAGATACTGTGAATTTTATTATTCTAGGGGAATTTGTTTAAATTCGTGCACCCAGAAAATAAATACCCGTGGTCAGGTTTTTTATAATTAGAAGATGAAGAAATTTAAATATTAAAATATTGAAACTACTTCTGTTTTAAGTGGAGTGAATGAATAAAATTCAATTAAAAGTACAAGTGACCTCAACTCCAGAAATAATTGTGTTTCGCCCAAGGTATAACAGTGGGCTCTTCAGTCAGTCTGTTATACCCTACTAAGACACAAATTTTGGTCGATGTTTACCGACTCTTATAAAAATCACAGCAAAAAGATACTGTGAATTTTATTATTCTAGGGGAATTTGTTTAAATTCGTGCACTCGTGGGTATTTATTTTCTGGGTGCACGAATAATAAAATTCACAGTATCTTTTTGCTGTGATTTTTATAAGAGTCGGTAAACATCGACCAAAATTTGTGTCTTAGTAGGGTATAACAGACTGACTGAAGAGCCCACTGTTATACCTTGGGCGAAACACATTTATTTCTGGAGTTGAGGTCACTTGTACTTTTAATTGAATTTTATTCATTCACTCCACTTAAAACAGAAGTAGTTTCAATATTTTAATATTTAAATTTCTTCATCTTCTAATTATAAAAAACCTGACCACGGGTATTTATTTTCTGGGTGCACGAATTTAAACAAATTCCCCTAGAATAATAAAATTCACAGTATCTTTTTGCTGTGATTTTTATAAGAGTCGGTAAACATCGACCAAAATTTGTGTCTTAGTAGGGTATAACAGACTGACTGAAGAGCCCACTGTTATACCTTGGGCGAAACACAATTATTTCTGGAGTTGAGGTCACTTGTACTTTTAATTGAATTTTATTCATTCACTCCACTTAAAACAGAAGTAGTTTCAATATTTTAATATTTAAATTTCTTCATCTTCTAATTATAAAAAACCTGACCACGGGTATTTATTTTCTGGGTGCACGAATTTAAACAAATTCCCCTAGAATAATAAAATTCACAGTATCTTTTTGCTGTGATTTTTATAAGAGTCGGTAAACATCGACCAAAATTTGTGTCTTAGTAGGGTATAACAGACTGACTGAAGAGCCCACTGTTATACCTTGGGCGAAACACAATTATTTCTGGAGTTGAGGTCACTTGTACTTTTAATTAAATATAATATATGTATCTCGAGAACCGAGTATGCTAGAGACTTGAAGTAAAGCTCTAATTTTGCAGCTTATTTTGCATTTCAAGAAATTATGATTCCAAATTTTGGAGTCCTCAATTTGAAACGAATTTCATACTGACCTGCTAACTTCAAAGTGAAGTTGGCAGGGCAGTATGACATTTTTTTTTTAAATAAAGGACTTCAAAATTTGGAACTAGAATTTCTTGAAATGCAAAATAAACTGCAAATTTGGACCCTTACTGCAAATTCCTGACATGCTTAGTTCTCGAGATAAACAACTTGACTTGCTAATTTAATATTGAAGTGAAAAATTTGGACCTAATATTTTTTGCAATGCAAAATAAACTACAAATTTTGAGCCTTACTGCAAATTCCTAGAATGCTTTTTTCTCAAGATACACTAATATGACCTGCTAACTTCACACTGAAGTTAGCAGGGCAGTATGAATTTATTTTCAATTTAAGGATTTCAAAATTTTTAACTATATTTTCTTGAAATGCATAATAAACTGCAAATTCGGAGCCTTACTTCAAGTCTCTAGCATGCTTAGTTTTCGAGATACCCTCTGACCTGCTAACTTCACTGTGAACTGCAAATTACTGCGTTGGTCCCGTTACTCTATGTGAAAGTTGCCCTGCCAACTTCACAGACGTTAGAAATCAACAATGTTGACCAACACTACTGTCATTTGGATGGGATGAAGGTATCTATTTTGTTTTGTATTTTGATTTGTGTAATTAAATACTCTTTTGTTTTCGTTTTTTTTTATTTAAAACAAAATGGACGTGGAAATTTGAATACATAAATGAGTGTTTCTATGGACACATGACACTATAAACTTCAACACGTTAACATTAGCATGTTGATCCACAATGTTAATCAACAGTGTTGATCGGCATAATGTGGACGCTGATGCTTTATGATGTTACTACATGATACCTTAAATCCATCTGAAGCTGAAGTCGATATCTTTATTCGTTTCCGAGATTATAGTGAACGAAAATATAGGAATATGTCGAAATTTTCGATTCGACAAATCGGAACAATTACAATAAATACCAATTTATAAATACAAATTTTATTTGCACAAGATATTTTTTTCATTCGGCATTTATGTTTTAAATCCAATAAAATTATTGGAAATAATCTATTTCAATATTTTTCCTTACTCCTTTTCTTGATCGCTATAACTAGACGCTAAGACAAACAAAAATTTTTTGTAACCCAAATTTCAATATTTTTTTCTGATTTTCTTTGAACTGATTTTTCTGATCGAAGTTGAGTGGGGAACGTTGTATCTTTAAGTGCTTTCAATAGAACTGTATCGCTTAGAATTTTAAATCCATCGACCGACGTCTAAGCCATCTTTCGATGGAATTTGGCAGTTTGTGACTTAAAGGATAGAGAGCAAAGTATTACAGTAACATTACCCAGACAATAACCTCTCGAATGCCCCATTGCAGTATTTCGTTACAAATCTCACCGCAGTGTCGTACCTAGGTTCAGGCGCGAACGCAGGGGGGGTTCAGAATTTGAATAAACTTCGTGCTGAAATGAATAAAGTTATTTTAATTAAACTGCATTGAAATTGACTCAAACGGAAACAGTATTCTGACATCTTTTTTGTTGAGTTTTTGGGTTATTCCCGCATACCTATCACGTAAACGTCTAAAAATATTTTCCATCACACAGGTCCTTCTAAGAAGAAGGTACATTAACATACTTATTATATTTAATTCCAAATATTTTACAAAAATACATTTTATATAAAAAAAAGCTTAATAAGAGAAGAAATAATTTGATGCTACTTTTGCCTTTGTTCGAAACTACTCCATAAAAATTCAAATACAATTAGGTACATTTTTATGCTTATTTTATACTTTCTTATGTCTGAAAAGCATGCATGTAATTTTCCAAAAAACAGTTTTTAACGGTATACATTCCATAGAACTGTGTTTTTATTTAATCTTCGAAATTCCCTGAAACTGTTGAGAGTTTTATTTTAATTTCGACTTCCTTAATAATAAACTGATTGAGATTTTTATGCAAATGATTATGAAATTAGTTTTTTGTCAATTAAAAAAAAAAGAAAAACACAAAATCTTGTGCTGTCTCAGGATGGCAAGTAATGTTTTAATTCAGAGAAAATGTTTTTTTTTTTTTTAAATAACCTTTGTTATTTTAAAAATAGTTTTCATTTTAATCGGAGTTGAAAAATTACTGTCCTCCGACCTTCAAGTCAAGATTTCGACTTTTCATGATACAACCAATATGAACACTCTTATATCCAGTTTTAAATTGTGTGCCTTAAATCATAAAAATTGGTAAGTTTACTCTGGATTAACGCAACAGATCTTTTGATTTTTTATCCTCTGAATCTTTCTGCACGCATCATCCTTCACGGAAAAAATGATTCCGGAGTTCACTGTAGGTACATACATTTATGTCCAGAGTTAGCTGTCTTAAATCATATGGGCTCCGATAATTTGCCGCGACACACTTGTGTTCTCCACCTAATCCACTCCACAGTTCACTTAATAACTATCCTTAAGTGTGTGTTCGAAGTATGCATTCAAGGTTTTTTGACATTTTAATTATGTATAAATTATGTTATATGTATGTATAGGTATGTGTTTGAAATTTAATTTCTTACCATGAATTTCATGTTGTCGTTTTACCTATTACGTGCATGATATGATACACCCTCTTTAGGTGATGCAAAATAACGGTCTCGAAGCTGTCCGCTTATGAGAGACTTCACTGTAGGTACAGGTACCTAGACTTACCCTAGGTAGGTACATATATCATAATCACTGTATTTAAGAATTTCAACATAAATTCTGTTTGTTTTGTTGTCCGCATGCAAGAGCAGTGTAGGTAGGTACCTATACAAAAATAGACCAGTAGTACCTAAGCAAGCTGCAAAAGCAGACTATTTTCATCACTTGTTGTTAAAAAAAATTTAGACTTAATGATAGGATAGGCAGTTAGCTCGAAAAAATATCTAAAAAAAATCAGTGGTATACATAAGTATTCCTACTTCAGCTAGGCTTTTATAAACTTGGCAGCTCTGCGTCCGTTTAAGCTTCACATTATGCTCGGTCTCGGGTGAGTCGAACTTGTAACGCTGAATATTCGAATTAACTTCTTCTTCTATACCTACTTTGTGATATTTGTATCTACATGTAAAGTTTAATGAGCAAACCCATAAATGTGAACATTTTAGTTGTGCAACATCAAGCTCCTCCCCTTCAATATCAAACTATCTATTGATTGCCATGCAACTCCAATGGATCACAACAGACGATCACCAAGTTGGTCCAACAAGTCGCATAGGGCGCTTTAGAAAACGAAACCAAAACAAGCCTAGGTATTATTAGTGACTGATATTTTTTGTGAAGCTAATATTTTTCTTTTACTTAAGACATCAACCGATCCGATCGAACGAATGAAAAAAAATAAAAATGGGTGTCAACATGTGGCCAGAAAACAAGTGAACTGCTGAGCAAACATGTACACGCTACTACCCCAGCTACGGACAGACACACATCTGTGCAACAACGACGAAGACGATGTGATAGCAGTGATCACGTTCTGAAAATAAGAACAACAGTAGCTGCAGAAAATAAAAAAACCCTTAGGACAATAAGGCAATAATACAAAAAAAAAAAAAAATATAATAAACTTTGCGATCACCACTGATCGCACACAACGCAGTAAACAAGATACTGTTTCCGTAGATGTGTCTTTCGCTGTATATGTACCAAGTATTTGTGTTATGTATCTGTGCCTTCCTCTCTGTTTCTACACTCATGCTCTGCTGAGACTCAAAATCTACCCATCCCAAGAGGTAGGTATAAAGGATCTCAGGTCGATATTGATGGAATTTATGTCGGTGTCCGTGGTGGTGCTGATGGTGATCGTGGCGATGGTGGCGGCGACAGGGCAGCAACACACCGATACACAAATTTAGGGCATAAACATGTGTTTCAGTTTGTTTGTTGTTTGTTTTTTTGAGAGAGCCAACATTGTGCCACAGTATTGGTGATCAAACCAAAAACCATCTATCTGCACTGAAGCCTCAGAAAGAGAGTGTTGGAAATAAGTGTCGCTAGTGACTGCTGCTCTGACTGGCGAGATCGCTGTTTTAGCCCCGATGGTGGATTCTGTGTTAGTATTGTATCGAAGTCGAACCTGTTAGTGGATATCATATTTTATCTCTGTGTGTCTGTGATTGTTAAAAACATTTTGTATCTTCCTGCTGTTGCTCAGCTTACACGACAGCGGTTATCCTTATTTCCATGCAGACCGACAAAAATAAGAAATCCGTAAATTTTGTATCTCTCCGAACAATAACAATAGTTTAACTGCTAAACAAAAAGTCTGCAAGCAACATAACATAATTGGAAATGAAATAAACCTTTAATTAAACAAAAATAATATCTTTTGAATATTTAAAGGTTACCAATCTACCACTTGTGATTTTAAATTTGGTGTTCTAAGTGATAAACATGACGAAGAAAAAATAGTAAAAATGAACGCCATGTCAAAAATCGGTGTGTTTGTGAATCCCGGGCTCTATATACCTATACCTCTGCTTATTACCTACCTATTTATTTATTAATTTAAATTTATAAATAACAAAAATAAAAATCACTTCTGTTTCAAATGCTTAAAAAAAAATGTTCAAAACAAAAATTCACCAGCATATAAGTTCAAGAAAAAAAGGGGTTCAGAACGAAAATAATTATTGTGTGTTAAGAAATTAAGCATAGCTATCTACAAAAATTGAATTTGCCGTCGGTAAAAGTAAGTGCAAAATGCATGTTTACTTGGCTTCGTGTGATGAAGAAATCAAAAAGGATTAATCAACCAACCAAAACCCATCACTTTATTTTGGATTTATAAAGCAAAACAAAAATAATCATGATGAAAACAAACGTATTAAAATAAAACTAAAATTAAAAAAAAAAAAAAAACTGATCTTGAAGGGATAACTTAATTATATTCAACCTATATATAATACATAAATAAGAATGGATGCATATACTTTACCAACGTACTTTCCATTGGCGTGAGTACATACCTACTTACTTTATATATTTATTTTATTAAGTTATTTTTAAACTTAAATTTATTTTTCAAATTAAAGTATTTTAAGATACAGTCAACTTCGCTTCTTTTGACCTATAGGCTTAACTGACACAAAAGGGGTAGATAAATAATATCAAACACCAATTAATATCAAATTTCTCATATCTACCTTAAGTACTTACTTCCCTAAAAAGAAATCCAAGTTAAAGTGACCATTTTATTGATCTTAATGTCTAGCCTATATACCTATCTGCTAAAAAAAGTAGCGAAAAAGTTTTTGTCCTTCACTAGAAGTGTAGGTGTCCTATTGGTAACGTGCTCAGAAAATCGAAGTTGTATCTAATCAAACCTAAGGCTTCATTCACACGACATTAGATCGCTCGTTGCTTTGCAATATCTGTAGGTAGATACACTAAACGAATAAATTATAATTTAATTATAAATAGAACCGTTCACTTGACGTTTGAACAACAACAAAAAAAACTGTATAGTTAAACATGTTAATTCGGTTTGAGAGTCATCTCGTTCAACGGCACAAAGCTTTGCGTCTTATTATTGAATAGAAACCGAAAGCGATAGTCCTATAAGTTTTTAAAACGAATGAGAATATGAACATCTCGCAGTTAAAAGAAAAAACTGATGTGAAATGCGGTTTGAACGAAATTCTAAACGTCTCCATAGTCTTTGAACATGAGATCATTATGTTCGATCTATTCATATAGTTCCTATTTACCCCTACCTACTTATGTACGTTCAGCAGACTTGACACTTCATTGCTTATTCTGTCAATTTAAACAGCACATTATTATTACTCCTTACGACATTTTCCACGTGAAAGTTAACAGCTTGTCAATTTTAAAAGAGTGGACGTAAAAATCGCCAATCAGACTAAATTACCTAGCACTGCTAAATAGTCTGAAATGTGCTTTTTTAGTAGAAACAAAATACAATACTGACAACTTTGAGAATGCCCAAGCAATTTTTTCCCAGAAAATCTAGGTAGTATCCAAAAACAAACTCTTTTAAAAACGATATTATTTTGTATTATTAAATAAATTTTTAAATATAAAGTTTAGATTTCAATAAACATATAACAGGAAAGATATAATATAAATACATAAAGAAAAGAAGCTGCACATTGAAATAAAATTATTACTTTAGCAACAGTCAACGGCTTTCCACTTGTTTGGCAAAATTCAAATGCAGCTATATATTGTGGTTTAAATTAAGCGGCATTGACTGTATCATCAGATTTTTACTGTTTTAATTGTATAGATCGGCTTTTGCTAAGACCACGCTGGCATTTTCAGCTCATTTTTGTAGGGAAATATATACGACCACATAAAAGCGTTTTTCTGCTTCCGGATAAATGGTGTTTTCGTCAGGAAAAAAATTTAGAAGTTTTTTTCTTACTCGTCTTTTATGTTTTAAGGGTTGCTGAATCCGAATTTCAACTTTGCTTTCCTACAAAAATGATATACCAATGTTTTTGTAGAATTAACGGTTTGGCCACTAGAGTACGGTGAAAAAATTTTCACATTACTTAATAACCAAAAGAGTTGTTTAAAGCTGTAAAAACAATAAATTAATAAATTAATTAAAATATATTTAAGTTTTGTTGTACAAAATAAGAATTAAAATAATGTCGATGTAAAATTAACGAAAATTGAAAAAATTGGCTACTTTGAGCGACCGTATCTTGGTTGATTTTTTGTAAAAAAAAAACACTTTTTAAAATAGGGCACTTTAAAGAACATTTTTTATCTTTCTTTTATGTGGATCAATTTCAATACCTTTCTCTGCTGGCAAAAGAGTTATAGGCAAATAAGTAAAAAAACAAAAAAAATCGATTTTTTTTTAAACTTTTTTATTTTAAAACATTGAAATTGTATTTGAATAGGCCAATTGTGTAGTAAATTTAATTCTCTACAGAAAGGTTATCGGAATTTTCTAGAAATTTAGCTTGGTTTTCAAGTTATATGCAAAAAACCAAAAGGTTTGCTTCACAAAATTTCACCCTCTCGTTTAAAAACGCTCCGTGGTTTTCTCAATGAGCCATTGAATGATTTTTGCAATAAAAACCCTGGAACGTCTTAGTTCCATTCTATATGACATAATCAAAAGCCTATTAGTGGCTTCCTGTAATATGGCATATGATTTCATCACGCTTTAGTCGGTGCATTTTCTGGCCAATTTAAGTGATGAAGGTGTCAAATTTGAAGAGAATTTAATGTTTTTTAAGCAGAAGCCTAGCTTTTTTACAATTATAGGCATGGTTTTTGAGTTCCAAGCAAAAATCTAACGTGAGAACTGTGTTTTCCAAAAAGTACGAAATTTTGGTCTTTTTCACCGTACCTACTCTAGTCGCCAAACCGTTAATTCTAAAAAAAAATGTGTACTCCATTTTTGTAGGAAATTTTATATTCTATAAAGTGTAGAAGATATTTGTATCCAAAAAGTGTATATTTTGTTGACTTTTTAGCAAACAACTGAAAAAAGGTAGAAAATTTTGAGGTTTTTTGCGATTTTCGCTGTGCCATATCCGTAGGAAGTAGCAAAGTTTAAATTAAGATTCAGCAACCACTAAAACGTAAAAGACGATTGAGAAAAAAAAACTTCTATATTTTTTTCCTGAAACTGGCACTCCAGGTGAAGATTTGACAGGACTATAATTAAAACGCAACATTTCGACATCCGGAAATATGTTTGTTCATTGTTTTTCTTTAAGAAAAGACTAATGTGTACATTTATTTGAGGTGTAAGAAGTAGTTGTTTTTTTTTTTGTCTGGCCATATGTGTATGTAGATTTAAAATATAAGATATTATATGTGCCTGTATGCGCGAAAAAAAAGGCTTCAAATTAAGCTCTTAACAAACTGAAGTGCTGAAAACGCAATCTGTGGTCTTAGCTTTTGTTTATTTTTGTTTTCTATTTCTCTTGTGTTTTTTTTGCTTGTTTCGAGAGCAATGCAGTAGTTCTATTAAAGGTCCATATTCGCTTAAACCAAAATATAAAAAAGTAGATAGTAGATCTCCAAAAATTCGTAAAAAAGTAGATAGCTATATTGATAAAGCTCCAAATATACCTTAATAATGAGCGGAATGCTTTTCTATTTAACTTAATAAGAACATAATTATCTATAAGATACATATACAAAATGATTATAAACATATAGTTTTAAATTGATTCTAAGCATTACTATGCGTTTTTTTGTTTTAAATAAAGCTACCTACACGTTACCTAAAGTAACACATTCATGTAAAGTGTGTAGAAAAAATCACTTGTATAATTCTGGAGTAGGTAATTTTTTTTATATCTGACCTTGTAGGGAAGCGAAGCAGTACTATAAAATGTAAATACATTTTACCAAATTACGATTAAACTAAAACGCATGACTATGTAGGTCGCACAAAATTTTTCATTAAGTAGTTGAAATGGTTTAGAATTTTATAATATTGATATTAATAATATACATATTTAAAAGCATGTTGATTCCTAAATGTCTATATGATGAATTAAATTAAATGCATACGACATCTTCAAAATACTGGGTGAAAGATTTTCTATAAATATGTTTTTAAAAAAATGTTTTAACCCTTTGTTTTTTTTTTTTTTTGTTTAATTCAGAATAAGCACATCAACCTTATTCCAAAAACCAACATTATGAAGTTGTATATTTCACATTACTTAATAACCAAAAGAGTTGTTTAAAGCTATAAAAACAATAAAGTAATAAATTAATAAAAATATATTTATGTTTTGTTGTACAAAATAAGAATTAAAATAATGACGATGTAAAATTAACCAAAATTGAAAAAATTGGCTACTTTGAGCGACCGTATCTTGGTTGATTTTTTGTTAAAAAACACTTTTTAAATTAGGGCGCTTTAAAGAAAATTTCTTATCTTTCTTTTATGTGGATCAATTTCTATACTTTTCTCTACTGGCAAAAGAGTTATAGGCAAATAAGTAAAAAAAAAAAACAAAAAAATCGATTTTTTTTTAAACTTTTTTATTTTAAAACATTAAAAATGTATTTAAATTTTTTTTGAATAGGCTCATTGTGTAGTAAATTTTATTCTCTACAGGAAGGTTATCGGAATTTTCTAGAAATTTAGCTTGGTTTTCAAGTTATATGCAAAAAACCAAAAGGTTTGCTTCACAAACCTTTAAACTTCGTTTAAAAACGCTCCGTGGTTTTCTCAATGAGCCATTGAATGATTTTTGCAATAAAAACCCTGGAACGTCTTAGTTCCATTCTATATGACATAATCAAAAGCCTATTAGTGGCTTCCTGTAATATGGCATATGATTTCATCACGCTTTAGTCGGTGCATTTTCTGGCCAATTTAAGTGATGAAGGTGTCAAATTTGAAGAGAATTTAATGTTTTTTAAGCAGAAGCCTAGCTTTTTTACAATTATAGGCGTGTTTTTGAGTTCCAAGCAAAAATCTAACGTGATAACTGTGTTTTCCAAAAAGTACGAAATTTTGGTCTTTTTCACCGTACCTACTCTAGTCGCCAAACCGTTAATTCTAAAAAAAAATGTGTACTCCATTTTTGTAAGAAATTTTATATTCTATAAAGTGTAGAAGATATTTGTATCCAAAAAGTGTATATTTTGTTGACTTTTTAGCAAACAACTGAAAAAAGGTAGAAAATTTTGAGGTTTTTTGCGATTTTCGCTGTGCCATATCCGTAGGAAGTAGCAAAGTTTAAATTAAGATTCAGCAACCACTAAAACGTAAAAGACGATTGAGAAAAAAAAAACTTCTATATTTTTTTCCTGAAACTGGCACTCCAGGTGAAGATTTGACAGGACTATAATTAAAACGCAACATTTCGACATCCGGAAATATGTTTGTTCATTGTTTTTCTTTAAGAAAAGACTAATGTGTACATTTATTTGAGGTGTAAGAAGTAGTTAATTGTTTTTTTTTTTGTCTGGCCTTATGTGTATGTAGATTTAAAAATATAAGATATTATATGTGCCTGTATGCGCGAAAAAAAAGGCTTCAAATTAAGCTCTTAACAAACTGAAGTGCTGAAAACGCAATCTGTGGTCTTAGCTTTTGTTTATTTTTGTTTTCTATTTCTCTTGTGTTTTTTTTGCTTGTTTCGAGAGCAATGCAGTAGTTCTATTAAAGGTCCATATTCGCTTAAACCAAAATATAAAAAAGTAGATAGTAGATCTCCAAAAATTCGTAAAAAAGTAGATAGCTATATTGAAAAAGCTCCAAATATACCTTAATAATGAGCGGAATGCTTTTCTATTTAACTTAATAAGAACATAATTATCTATAAGATACATATACAAAATGATTATAAACATATAGTTTTAAATTGATTCTAAGCATTACTATGCGTTTTTTTGTTTTAAATAAAGCTACCTACACGTTACCTAAAGTAACACATTCATGTAAAGTGTGTAGAAAAAATCACTTGTAAAATTCTGGAGTAGGTAATTTTTTTTTAATATCTGACCTTGTAAGGAAGCGAAGCAGTACTATAAAATGTAAATACATTTTACCAAATTACGATTAAACTAAAACGCATGACTATGTAGGTCGCACAAAATTTTTCATTAAGTAGTTGAAATGGTTTAGAATTTTATAATATTGATATTAATAATATACATATTTAAAAGCATGTTGATTCCTAAATGTCTATATGATGAATTAAATTAAATGCATACGACATCTTCAAAATACTGGGTGAAAGATTTTTTATAAATATGTTTTTAAAAAAATGTTTTAACCCTTTGTTTTTTTTTTTTTTTTTTTGTTTAATTCAGAATAAGCACATCAACCTTATTCCAAAAACCAACATTATGAAGTTGTATATTTCACATTACTTAATAACCAAAAGAGTTGTTTAAAGCTATAAAAACAATAAAGTAATAAATTAATAAAAATATATTTAAGTTTTGTTGTACAAAATAAGAATTAAAATAATGTCGATGTAAAATTAACCAAAATTGAAAAAATTGGCTACTTTGAGCGACCGTATCTTGGTTGAATTTTTGTTAAAAAACACTTTTTAAATTAGGGCGCTTTAAAGAAAATTTCTTATCTTTCTTTTATGTGGATCAATTTATATACCTTTCTCTACTGGCAAAAGAGTTATAGGCAAATAAGTAAAAAAAAAAAAACAAAAAAATCGATTTTTTTTTTAAACTTTTTTATTTTAAAACATTAAAAATGTATTTAAATTTTTTTTGAATAGGCTAATTGTGTAGTAAATTTTATTCACTACAGGAAGGTTATCGGAATTTTCTAGAAATTTAGCTTGGTTTTCAAGTTATATGCAAAAAACCAAAAGGGTTGCTTCACAAAATTTCACCCTCTCGTTTAAAAACGCTCCGTGGTTTTCTCAATGAGCCATTGAATGATTTTTGCAATAAAAACCCTGGAACGTCTTAGTTCCATTCTATATGACATAATCAAAAGCCTATTAGTGGCTTCCTGTAATATGGCATATGATTTCATCACGCTTTAGTCGGTGCATTTTCTGGCCAATTTAAGTGATGAAGGTGTCAAATTTGAAGAGAATTTAATGTTTTTTAAGCAGAAGCCTAGCTTTTTTACAATTATAGGCATGGTAGAAGATATTTGTATCCAAAAAGTGTATATTTTGTTGGCTTTTTAGCAAACAACTGAAAAAAGGTAGAAAATTTTGAGGTTTCTTGCGATTTTCGCTGTTCCATATCCGTAGGAAGTAGCAAAGTTTAAATTCGGATTCAGCAACCACTAAAACATAAAAGACGATTGAGAAAAAAACTTCTATATTTTTTTCCTGAAACTGGCACTCCAGGTGACGATTTGACAGGACTATAATTAAAACGCAACATTTCGACAGCCGGAAATATGTTTGTTCATTGTTTTCCTTTAAGAAAAGACTAATGCGATTTTCGCTGTGCCATATCCGTAGGAAGTAGCAAAGTTTAAATTAAGATTCAGCAACCACTAAAACGTAAAAGACGATTGAGAAAAAAAAAACTTCCATATTTTTTTCCTGAAACTGGCACTCCAGGTGACGATTTGACAGGACTATAATTAAAACGCAACATTTCGACATCCGGAAATATGTTTGTTCATTGTTTTTCTTTAAGAAAAGACTAATGTGTACATTTATTTGAGGTGTAAGAAGTAGTTAATTGTTTTTTTTTTGTCTGGCCATATGTGTATGTAGATTTAAATATAAGATATTATATGTGCCTGTATGCGCGAAAAAAAGGCTTCAAATTAAGCTCTTAACAAACTGAAGTGCTGAAAACGCAATCTGTGGTCTTTAGTTTTCTATTTCTCTTGTGTTTTTTTTTGCTTGTTTCGAGAGCAATTCAGTAGTTCTATTAAAGGTCCATATTCGCTTTAACCAAAATATAAAAAAGTAGATAGTAGATCTCCAAAAATTCGTAAAAAAGTAGATAGCTATATTGAAAAAAGCTCCAAATATACCTTAATAATGAGCGGAATGCTTTTCTATTTAACTTAATAAGAACATAATTATCTATAAGATACATATACATAATGATTATAAACATAATAGTTTTAAATTAATTTTAAGCATTACTATGCGTTTTTTGTTTTAAATAAAGCTACCTACACGTTACCTAAAGTAACACATTCATGTAAAGTGTGTAGAAAAAATCAGGTGTATAATACTGGAGTAGGTAATTTTTGTTTATATCTGACCTTGTAAGGAAGCGAAGCAGTTCTATAAAATGTAAATAGTACATTTTACCAAATTACGATAAAACTAAAACGCTTGACTATGTAGGTCGTACAAAATTTTTCATTAAGTAGTTGAAATGGTTTAGAACCTTAGAACATTGATATTAATAATATACATATTTAAAAGCATATTGATTCCTAAATGGCTATATGATGAAATAAATTAAATGCATACGACATCTTCAAAATCAAATATTGATTTTTGTTTTTAATCTAAATAATATTTGTTTGATATTTTTGATATTGTTAATATATGTACTTCTAACAAGCTGTTATTGTGCAAAAATTATAATCGACATTTCTAGATAATAAATAAGCTTTTTTTTTAAAGGTTGTTTGCCAGATACGTAGATATATTTCTTAGAGCTAATTTCATTGTGAATTACGTTTCAAGCCAAATTTGTAATACATACGTACGTACAATGTACTTGTAGAAAAATATTTACATGAATTCTTATGTTCTCATAAGATAAAAGTGCATACATGTACTTACATTTTTTTTTCCAGTGGTAATTTTGATTGGGATCAGATCAGCATGTGTTTAACCAAAATAAATGTTTCAGTTTTAATAATGCGCACATCCTCTCTAAACATACAGCGTTAATTTATTCGATTTGCGTTGAAGAAATTACAATGGCCTTACGAGCATCGAATACATCTTCTTCAGATCCAAACTTTGTCAGAATGGAGGATCAGTACCTAATGATATTGTATTTGCACACCAACTAATAAGTGGTGTTATCGATGCGCCCGATTTATTAAATTGCTTAAGTTTCAACTTTCGTGGAGGAGCCCACAGCCTTCGCAGTCTGGGGCCTCATCACATAAAACAAAAACGATTCGACGATATCGGTCGAATTCATAAATGTAAAAGTTCGGTAACACTGCAAAGTTTAGTTATCATTTCTGAAGACAAATACTGTCCGTTAGAAGATTTGTCTGCTTTTTTATAATTATTGTTGTTTCCTCTTACCATTAACATCAACTTTTTTGAAAAATATACAGAACCATTTTTCCAAAAATTATACAGTATTTATACAGTGTTCTTACATTTATGAACTTGGGGATCGTTTTGGAGATAGCTGTCTTTATTTTTTTCTACATAAGTCATAGAAATAGCAATATTGAAAACGATATATTCCCATCATTTTTGTTTTACATGATGAGACCCCTGGATTTGATGAATTTACCCCATCATCGTTCTAATTATGGAATGCATGAACCTTCAACTCGAATGTGAAAGCTATATTAAATTTAAACGAAAATATTGTTAACTTCAATATTAGTAAAATTAAACTTAAAAGTTTATAAGTCACATTTTTTGTGTTAATATTGTTTTATGTTTTGTTCTTGATTGTCTCATTTTGTGTTGAGAATCCGTTGTCCTTAGTGTGTTTTGTTGTAGTCTCTCTGTTGCTACTATTTACTAACACTGCACTGCATAAGTGATGAGCCGGTGTAAACATTGTTTATGTTGGCAATTCTTTGGTCGTAAGTTTGCCGCTTGATTCAAGCGCTTTTGACAAAGATCTGATAGTGTAAAAAAAAAATAAGTAAACCTAGTCGTCTACTTATGCCAACTAGGTATATGCCAATTAAATTTTATGATTGAAAACACTGGTATGTAGATGGATGATGAGTGTTTAAAAACTAGTGCTGAGAAGTATAGAAAATTTAAATTGGCTTTCTTTTTTCAGCTCTTGTCACTTTTTTCCTTAAAAGTTTTTAAAGATTTAAAAGTACCTCAACTGGACAGTATTTTTGTGTACGATGAGCCTTTCTCGAGATATGAGTAACATGCGTTTTCAAAATAACGTCTAGAGTATAATATTTTTAAATTTAAGAATACTTAACTCACATTATAAAATCAAATCTGCATATTTTTGCATTGCATTCAACCAGCAGCAGCGGTTAAGGCTTCATGTGTATATCAATCAGTTCGCACTAATTTTTTGGTTTAGTTATTTAGGTTTAGTTCTCTAAAATTGCGGAATGTTCTTGTAAAATCATTAGAACGGGTCTTTTTAATCCAATCCAATAGGCTAGCCTTAGCAGCTTGAACTATTTATAAGACGAAAAAAATACATTTCATTTTTCTTATCTTCCTGCTTGCATCTGTATTGTCGATGTTTTTCCGAGATGAAATAATCTACCAACAATAAATAATAGCCACATATCGTTTTATTGAATGCTATTTGAGGCATCTTTATCAAGTGTTAAAAGTAAAAAAAAAAAAAAATAAACAAAAAAGAAGTTGAACTATAGCAAACAAATAATAAGGCATTTTGTTATTTCAATGGTATTGGTGTCCTTTTAACAGATGACGTAAAGGTACCTTCTAAATAAGATGCGTTTGCAATGTGTGTATTTCTGGACATTTTTGTATTCCTCCCTCAATTATTGTTGTCTTTTGTAGCTGTTTTTTTTTTTTTCATTTTTCCAAGAAGGACCTTTTTCCATATCTCTGCACACAGAAAACCTTAAACAGGTTACATTTCCGAAAAATGTTGACCTGCTTTCTTCGAAACCAATCCCTGAAATTGACAACAAAAAAGGTTCCAAGGTCGGCATTTATCAATTTGCGTACCTACTTTTGTATGTTTTCTTTGTTTTTTTTTTTTGTCATACTATTATATGTTTCCAATAACCAACAAAAATGCATTTTAAATAAATAAATGAAATGTGATTTTCTTTATATTTTTAACGTTACCTGTTTCGTGACCTACTCGTTTAGCTTGTGTGGGGCTTAATTATGTTGAAATTTAAAAGCGCCTTTACTAATTGGGATTAGGATGTCACTTAAATGAGTGTTGTATGCTGAAAAAAGTGTTAAGATTGAATTAAAACTCCAATTAAATCGTAGGTACCGCAGAGCCTTAAATCCAAGAAATTCTCAAAAAGATGCGCAAAGTGTTGGCAAGTTACGCTTTCTTACACAAACTTTTTCGCTTCAAATAAAAGCAGTTCTTCGTAAGAATGGTCAAGATACTATAACTAATAATATCTATATAAATGTTTTTAAATTCTAAGCATTAATCTTAAATAATAATTATTTATATATTGAACAAGTGCAATAACAATTAATACAAGATTGATAAAAATTGTTAAAATCTTCAGAAGTGGGATGTCCTCGCTTAAATTTAAGTTTTTGGATTCATATTTATTTTTTGTGAAAGAAATGATTAGATAGATAAAACTAAATGCAGGTGCAGGAATGGACTGTACCTGTACAACATACGTGCAAGTTGGTATAATACATAAAATGTGGAATGGAATTATTGATATTTTTCAGGATCGTCTTACCAATAATAATCTATACTGCTGAGTAATTTATTTGTACAAAATGCATCTTAGGCAGTTGAATCAACTGTATAAAAAGAAGGTGCATGGTTTGGAAAGAGGTTTGAATTATATGAAATGAAGCCAAGTCAAAAACGAATAAATTCAAATCATCCTCTTCTTAAGGCGTAGTACAGTAAAATAGCGTACAGCGACGTTGACAACATTTTTACCAGTTTAAGGGAGTTGTAGTTCAAAAGAAAACAATAACAAATTTCATGCCTGTTCCTTTACTCTCAATTTCTGTGATTTTCTTTGCATTTTATTCCAAAGTCCTGTCAATTTTATTTTTGTGAATGAACTTTGAAATATTTGAATAATGAATAGAAATTCAGAGGAAAGAGACGGACAAAATATTCGTATTGATACAAAATAACCACAAAATTCATCTGTGAAAGATTGTGTACATTTTAAATTAAAAAAAAGATATTAAAAGGTATTACAAAGGCAGAAAATCCCAAATTACTGAAGTTTTTGCCTTTGCTTAAGAAAATTTAATTCACAAAATTACGGCTGATATTCTTGTCCAAGTCCGATCAAGGGAGTGTCCTGTCCGCATAAACGAACATAAAATGTATGAAATTTAAAACCTAGATCCACGGTCGCGAGAATTTGTCCGTTTAATGGATCTGTCCGCTTAAGGGAGCTGTCCGCAATATGAGGTTTCACTGTACAAACCTTCTTAATTCAATGATTAAGTTTAAGTAAAGGTATTTGTCTCATTAAAAAAAAAAAAACAGTAAGATTAAAGTAATACCTACAGTTTCGGTCAAAATCTTAGTCGTACATCTTCAGTAAACTGGCTTCAATAAATTTACGCTGTTCTTGTTGGGTTGACAAATTTATGTTTCTTAAATCATAAAATAAGTATAGAAAAGCCTAAGCTGATTTATTGAGAGGTCAACGACTCAACCACTATCGATCTATTGGCATAAATAACCGTGTTCATGTTTTTTTTACCACGTCTCATGTTGTGTTTTTTTTTATTTATCTACAGTACAACACGGATATAAGAAACTCTAAAAATCCAAGAGTTTTATATACAAACAACCGATATAAGAAAGACAATTTCTTATTATAAGAAACACGAGTATAAGAAATGAAGTTTCTTAAAGAAACAGACATAAAACAGTAACAAGAGCGTAGACATAAATATTAAGAAAGAGCAAGTCAAGTTAAAATTATTGTAAAGGAAGTTAAATGAAAAATGTTTAAAACTTTTAAATTTGTTCCCTCAACAGAAAGTTTTTGAGAGAAGTTAGTGGATTTCAACACTAGGTTACTCAGTAGTCGTCGATATGTTGATAAAAATACTATTATAGTTTTCATATAAAAAGGCAATAACACATATTCACAGTATTCTAGCGATTTTTAAACTATTTCTGCAATTCAAATAGAAAATAAGAAGCTTTGATTCAAGGTGAAAACATATGAAACAAATCGATGGCCGCCTCCCCCTTAGAATTCTACAAAATTTTTCGTCAGGAGCAGGTAACAGTTAAAGTGTTGGAAATCTATTAAACACCTTTGCTATTTCTAAATAAAAAACATATTTGTCATTAGTGAACGTTTTTGATGAAACATCGCGACGAAGGATTTTTTCACTGACAGACTCGCTCAGTTGGTATGGATTACAAAGTATATTCTGTTATTAGTCTAAGAGCCCACAGCAAATTTCGGGTTGTGAAAGTGAATCAAAAAAAAGTATACCTAAGAGTCGAAAGGTGTGGTAATGCTTATGAAATATGTAAATGCAAGTCTTGCAGTCCTTGGAGGCGGCTTAAGATGCGGTATAGCATTTTGAAAACCTAAAAAAATCAACTCTGAGGATGATTGTATGAACTAAAAAAAAATGTTATCCATCCCTAGGTGTTGAGCCACTGATTACAGATCCGTATGTCCAAGATCGATTGGAGGCGGCATTTACCCCGCCAGACCGTAAAAATCGACTTTGAGGATGATTGCATGAACCAAAAAGTTGTTTACCCATTCCTAGGTATTGAGCTCCTGATTACAGCTTCGTATGTCCAAGATCGATTGGAGGCATTTACCCTGCCAGACCGTTTGAAAACCCCTAAAAATCAACTTTGAGGGTGATTGTATGAATCAAAAAATTTGTTTACCCATTCCTAGGTATTGAGTCCTTGATTGCAAATCCGTATGTCCAAGACCGATTGGGGGTGGCATTTATTGGACCGTTTATAGAACCTAAAAAATGTAAAGAGAATGGGTAAACAAATTATTAAAAAAACAACGGTAAGAACTTAAACGCCCTTTTATTGTTGTATGTAAGGTCAGAAGTCCCTTCTATCAGTTCTTTTTTAAATAAAGTTCTTTTAGTGAACAGTTTTTGAAATATTAATATTCAAACTTTTTTTTCAAAATTTCACGAAATTTGGTACTATCTTTTCTTTAAAAATTTTAGGATGTTTGCTTTTCAAGATATTAAAAAACTATTAAAAAGAATGCGGATAAGTGATCATTTTAACAACCTGGATTATCATCAACTTAGTTTTTTCTTGTTTTTACTAAGAAGTTGGTTTCTTTATTTTGTAATGTCTTGAAAAGTTAAAGTCTTAGAACCATCCGGTTTTCAGTATTTGACTACGATTTGATAAGAGCATTGAATTTTGAAAGAAAAAATAGTACCTAATTACGTGAAATTTTGAAAAAAAGTATTTTGAACATTTATTTTTATTTTTTTTTTTTAATTTTGAGCTTGAAAATTAATATTTCAAAAGCTTCACTATAAGAACTTTATTTAAAACCAAATGTAAGAAGGGACTTCTGACTTTACATACAAAAAAGGGCGTTTTAGTTCTTACCGTTGTTTTTTAATAATTCTTTGTACCCATTTCTTTTAAATTTGTCGGGTTTTATAAAGGGTCTGGCAGAGTAAATGACACCGCCAATCGGTCTTGGACATACGGATCTGTAATCAGGGGCTCAATACCTAGGGGTGGATACAAAATTTCTTTGGTTCATACAATCATACTCATAATTGATTTATTTAGGTTTTCAAGTTGCTATAACGCATCTTAAGCCGCCTCCAGGGACTGCAAGACTTGCATTTCTTTTAGAAGCATAACCACACCGTTCGACGTATATACTTTTTTTCAGTTCACATTCACTTCCATAAATTTGCAGTGGGATCAACACAACGGCTCGTGAAGAACCAAGGCCTAGTGACTAACAACTCGCAACCATTCCTGTGTGCGCCTGTCGACAGGAATGGAAGGGACCTACAATTTTATGCCGAATCCGAACGGCTAAACGAGAAGCACTTATTCGTGACAAGTCATACTCTTGGAGGATTTGTTAATTCCTCGCAAGGGGCAGTAGCCCTGAAAAAAAAAACTTTTTAGTCTTTAGGTGGACGAGGCTGGGAAGTGAACCCAGACCTCCAGCGTGACAGTCGAACGCACTAACCATTACGCTACGGGCTACTACTGATTTGCTCTCTTAGTGTCCTAAAATGGTAATTTATACATACTAACTTGTAAATAGCTTTTTTTTTTTAAATCTGTAATTTTCTTAATCTCATTTAAATGAATTTTGATATACTGGTATGTATGTATTGTATATGTACCTAATGTAATCAAATCGAACTCACATTATATTATTTTATTTTTTAATTTAACCTATCGTAATAAATATGTCAAAGTCAATAATTGTTATGGAGTAAATCAAAAGTCTTCCCGAAAATCTAGATTATAAGACATATCAACATAATTATTTTTTTTTTAAATTAATCTGCTGCGGTGAATACTAAGTTTTCTTAGAAGCGATAAGATCATAACAAAGTTCCGTGAACATTATTGTGTATACAAATCTTACGAATTATCAGTAGTGTATATATATACCTATACAGCCCTATTCTGCTATTCCCGTGAACCGTAGATCCGATTCACCAATTCGATTCCCTTTCGCTCTGTATTTCCATTCTGCTATCCGTCGGGTGAACTACATTATCCCAAGCAAATTAGACATTCACTCAAACAACTGTTCCCTGTGCATGTGAAAATCTTAAGAAGTTTCAATAAATTGTTTTGGTTGATTTTTTTATTAAAAAAGAAATAAAAACAAATATGGAGAGTTTTGGATTTTTTCCCACTTCCAAATAAAACAAATATTCTAAATTAAGCAAACAAATTTGTTTCTACTAAAATTTGCCCAATCACTAAGCAGATACACAAGCAACAATTGAGAACCCGCAACATTTTATATGCGGATCTCATTTGTATAGAAAGAATCCGTTCACGTAAATAAGAGAATACCACACCGTATTACCAACATTGCGGACGTAAATCCAAATTCACATGAATGAATAGCAGAATAGAAACAAGTGAAAATTTAAGCAAAATTCCCCCCGATGAATAGCAGAATAGGGCTGATAGTTGAAATCATAGATAATTGTCACCATACACCATACAGCTATCATATTTGAAATAATTGAGGCTTCTCAAGAGTGCTTCCTGATTCATTTATGGTTCAATCTGATTTTGAAGTGTGACCTAGCTTCAGTGATTAAATAATGTATTTAATATATTTGATTTAGATTACCCTTTCTTTCCAATTGATAATACATACGAACGAAACCATGCAAATTTGGAGAAATTGGTAATTATCATTGATTGTATTTTTTTTTGTTTGTGTGTTGATATTCATTAATTGTTTTGTAAATAGAGTTAATCGATTGTTTTCTTTTATTTAAATTCAATATACATCAAGATTGTCATTGCTGCCTATAGCGAGCAGCGAGCAGTGAGCAGTAGATATTATGACTATAAGTGTGTATACAATTCTTCATATAAATGATGCGAAGTGGCTGCCACTGCAACACAACTAGACTTTAAAAAATTATTGCGATTTGTAACCTCTGTTTGATTATTTTGGGAGTGTCTTCAGCTGTCGCCTCATTAACATTTCGCCACCGACTTAATAATTAAAAAGCAGAGAAAAACTGAAACTAGAGAAACAAATTGTATACGAATTTGTACTTAAATACAGGGTGTCTCTTAATTCGTCAATAGTATTTTAGGGCATGATTCTTAGGTGTATTCTAAGGATAATTCTAAGTAAGGGCCTATCTCCAATTTTGATATCATTTATCGGTAGCGCTGTCAGATTAAATTTGGTTAATATCAGGACGCCAGGGCCCAAAAACCGGGACAAATCGTGACATTAAAAAAAAAAAAATCTTAAATACAATGGCGCAAAATGTTAGTCCATTTAGTATGATGTTAAATCATTTTTAATTAATAAATTTAAAACGAGTTTATCATCGTACTATCTCATAACATAACACTTTACTTAAATAAAAAAACCCAAACAATTATTTCAGTTCTTCGATTTTTTTGGCAAAAACTTATGCAGTGCTATAAAAATTGTTCTAGGGAAGTTTTATCAAAACTATTACAGCCGTTTTTCTAGAAAACTTGATAAAACCGAAATTTTTGTATGATCGCGTTCTATCCAGATAAGCTGAAACAAAAATTAAATCTCGCTCCTACGTCCCCTTTTACACAGGGAAACCAGTTGCTGAAGATTTTTTGACGTTTTCCTTTAATTGCCTTGTAGCTTTCACACAAGGAAACTGAATTGCCAGAGATTTTTGTTTGCTTCCATACAAAGTCTATTGGCTGAACGCACATTACGGACAGTAAATGTGCGTTCCGATATAAATCGGGACGCACAGACAAACAAACTAACGGACGTCTTTAGTCGAAAATCATTTTGTGGACCTCTACATTATCGTAAATGATAGTCTTGATTAAAACCTCGAATTTTAAGACCTCGAATTTTGAATAAAACCTCGAATTATTGCCCTATATAGCAAGTAAAAGTGGAAAGTCGGGACAAAATCGGGACATTTTGTAAATCGGGACAGATATCGGGGCAGGGTTCAAATATCGGGACTGTCCCGCCAAAATCGGGACGTCTGGCATTCCTATTTATCGGGGATTTATGAAAGGTCTTACTTTGGTGTACCCTGACCCTGACCCATGTTAACGGGAATTGCGCTGTTAGTAATAATGATAGATAATGATAGAAACGTTTAGGCCTTTATTTTTAGAAAAAATACCAGCTTTTGTAACTGCGTTTAAATTAACTTTTTTGCTTAACGCTCGAATGCATACAAAAATGATATGTGAGGTTATCTATAATTTCTATTTTATGTGTGAACTAAAACAGCTGAAACAGGTGTTCAAATGAGTCCTCTTTGAAATTGTATGCATGCTAGAGCCCGTTTTCGTATTTCACTGATGATATTGATATTAATGATCCTAGCTACTGCCTCACTTCTGAGGACGCTTTGAGCATGCGCTCTCCTAATTCATTTTAAGTTGCTATTTTGGTTGAATAAAAGATTTATTTTATTCTTCACCATTCAAAAACATCCAATATTGTAGGGTCGGGAGAACTTGCAGGCCATTGAACTGCTCTAACTTTTTCCAATCCAAAGATAACCGCTTACTCTTCATCTTGTCAATTTTTAACCTCTCGAGCAAAGTGGACTGAAGAACCATCAAGTTAGAAATAAGAAGAAGCTTGTTGAACCAATGGAATGTCCTCCAATATTTCTGATAAATCATTTTGCAACAACTGCAGATAATTTGTAGTATTCAACTTAAGTGTATACTATAACTAGCATGTATTCAAACCAAGGAATGTCAAAAAGAACCCGTTATAACTGTTTTTTTAAAAAACATACTTAAAATAGTATCTAGACTTTCAAGGTTTATAATTTTTAAATTTAAAAATATTTTATGGGCGTGGTGAAAATATAAAAATAAAAGTCGTTGGAAAAGCATGATCGATTCTGCATTTTTTTAGGTATATAAATCAATAAAACTAATTTTAGAGTAGCTTTTGTTGTAATAATCACTTTACTTTTACTAACAATATTTCAGAAGAGGATTAGATCAATTGGTGTGTTGGTTTTGTTTTTCAAAATTTATCAATTTTGTATTAAGTTTTGCACTGAAAGTACCAAAAATCAAATTGATTTTTCACTAAATCACATTCTTTGTATGAATTTTTTCTAAGATTTTGCACAGCAATTTAGATTATATATTTCTTCCTCAAATTCATGTATCAATTGTTATGAACTATTAAGTATTACTCAAGTTTGAAACCTCTTTAAATTGGCTAAAAGGAGCTTTATTGTGATTTGTCTCATTAAATTGCCCCTACTTTTTTCCCTTTAGATTTACAAATATAAAATTACTAAAATATTTGTAAAAGAATGTAACACCTTTAATTGTGTTATTAGTTTTTCAAAATTTATAAATTTTTCATTAACTTTTCTAAGTAAATACACTCAAAATGTATGAATTTTTTGCATTATGGCAAATTCTTTCTCTTTTAACAATTTATTTTGTCATGAAAGTGAATTATTTTTAATTTTTATAATTTTTTATGTCTTATAACCTTTCATATGATACCTCATTTATAAATATCAAAGAAGTATTACCCATGTTATGGCCATTTTATGTATATTTTAGCAAAAAGAAAAAAATTTATCGACCAATATACTGGATTTTTGCAAAATTTTTCTTTCAGTTATGTTTAAAAATCCATATAAAAGCTTTAGGTTATCGTAGAAATATGTTTTATATACCAAAACAGTTGTTGATTCGTATCAATTATTACAAAATTTAGATTTTGATAATCGGTTAAATAAAAAGTAACAATATTCACTATTTAGTCAAAATAATGCTATTTTATCTGTTTAAGCGTATTAGTCTTAAAAATTGTATGGACGTCTATTAATGTTTTGTATGTATTAAAATCGTGAGACAATGACCTTTCCATCGACATCTTAATTTTAAAATTCGAATTAGTACTTTCCCATTTATAGCCAATTTTATGCAGACAAATTGACAATTTTAAAATTTTATCTGTAAAAAATATTTATATTTGAAATTATTTTGTGCAGCTTGTGAGCAATGCGCATTTATTTTTTATATATCAAAATTTTTATCAGATTTTCAGGATTTATAATTTTGAAATTTGAAAATATTTTATGGGTGTGGTGAAATTATAAAAATAAAATTCGTTGAAAAGGCATGATTTTTTTTGTAAATAAATCAATAAAACTAAGTTTAGAGTGGTTTTTGTTGGAATAATCACTAAACATTTATTAGCAATATTTTAGAAGAGAATTAGAGCAATTGGTGTGTCAGTTTTGTTTTCCAAAATGTATCAATTTTTTATTAACTTTTGCATTTAAAGTACCAAAAATTGAATTGATTTTTCACTAAATCACATTTTTAGTATAAATTTTTTTAAGATTTTGCAAAAATTTTAACACTGGAATTTATATTATAAATTTTTACCTCAAATTCATGTATCATTTGTTATGAACTATAAAGTATAACTCAGGTTTTAAACCTCTTAATTAGGCTAAATGGAGCTTTTTTGTGATTTATTTTATTAAATTGCCCCTACTTTTTTCCCGTTAGATTTACAAATACAAAATTATCACATATTTGTAAAAGAAAGCTACACCTATAAATGTGCATCCTTTGTTTTTTTTTCAAATATATACATTTTTGATTAACTTTTGAATTTAAATTACGAAAAAATAAGTTGATTTTTCATTAAAACGCATTTTTAGTACACACTTTCTTAATATCTTGCAATAATTTTTACACACAAATTTAAGCTATAAATTTCTATCGAAATCATTTATTATGAACTATTAAGGTTTCCTCAATTTTGAAACCTCTAAAGTTGTCTAAAGTTGCTATTTTTGTGATTTATTTATTAAATTACCCGTACTTCTTTTCCCGTTAGATTTAGAAATACAAAATTATTGACATATTTATAGAAGAAAGTTACACCTATAAACGTAAATCATTAGCTCTTTGAAATAAAAAAAAATTTCATCAAGTTTTGAATTTAAAATATGTAATATAAATTTGAGGGGTCATTTACACACCCTTTTAGTATGAAATTGTTCAACCCCCTCAATAATTTTTATACACAAATTTAGCCATATCTCATAGCTAAATTCTGAGATCAAAATTTTAATAATCGTCTGAGTAGAAATGAAGTTATGATTTTTTATATTAAAAGAACTCCAATTAGAAATTCAATTGATATAACGGTGCTCTCCACTGGTAGACGATTGTTGACAATGAACAAAGCGGAGCATTTCTATGGATTTTATTCGATTTTTTCTGAATTTTAAGAAATCAATTGTGACGCTGATATAGGAGGTAGATTAAAAAGTGAGGTATCAAATTAATGGCTATTCTATTGAGATTAAATATAAGAAAAAACTAAATCAATCCATGCACACACCCACATGTTATTAAGTAATAAGTGTGAACAATATTATATTGTGAATTTCTCAGCTCAACGGTAAAATAGGAAGACAAGTTCCTAGGACATATAGCTATAATTCATTAGTACATTGCAAACCTCTACGACTGTTAATTAAAAAGATATTAATAAAAAACCAAAAAAACAAATTTCATATACGCAACATTTTTTTATTATTGTTAAAGATTTCTAAAAAAATGTAAGTTTATTTTTTTTTAGAAGCTATCTATCGGATAGCAGGGGGATAGACATTGTTGATGCCATAAAAAAAAGTTAGTATTTTCATCGTTTTGTTGTTAGTTTGGACACCCGTACAGCCAAACTGACAAGAAAACAAAAAAAAAAGACTTTTATATATTAGTTAAGATTAAGATTAAGATTAAGATTAAGATTTCCTTAGGGACCACTGAATTTTTGGCGTCCTAGGTCGTTGGAGAATTAATCCATTTGGATAATTTTATATAAAGCTTCAGATATTCGACAGTTGGAATTCCAGTTTTCGGTAGGCATAATCGCTTTCGAACGAGTGTCTTATTTTAATGACAACGAGAAATTGGGGGCAACAGTAGAGTTTGGAAGTTTGTTTGAAACCTGTATTGCAAAACCTTTCGCGACGCATGATTATAGTTGGTGGCTTCCTGAAATTTATATAGAATAGGTAAATTTTATTTTTCCAGGTCAATTTGTATAGGTACGTAACTACAATACATCCATTCCGCTCGACACACGCACACAGGAATGGTTGCGAGTTGTTAGTCACTAGGCCCTGGTTCTTCACGAGCCGTTGCGCCACCCGATTTTTTTATTTATATACCTAACTACAATACAGTTTCTATTGTTTTCAATTTACGTCTTCTTTTTTTTGGTAGGTAGCTGAAGAAATTTTGTGAAAACTCAGCTTTTCAGTCCTTACTCCCAAATGCATAAGGTAGAATATGAATGCAGAAAGTCCCGGAATGCCGAAGTTGAAAACTACCTACATAGGTATCTACATATTTTTATATACAATAAATACTCGTGTATGTATAAGTACATAGTACTTAACTTACATACCATTTTTTTTCAAAAATAATTTTTTAAAAACTATTCACAAACGCTACTTTATTTATAATGAAAATTAAAGAAGAGATTTCTGGCCTTCCAAAAAGGTATGGCAGGGCATTGCAAGTTTTACCGTTGTTTTTAAATAATTTTGTTTCTGTTTTAAGTAATTTTTTTTAGAAAATTGCCCTTCCGCTTAAACGGAGGGAAATACCCCCCCCTCCCATACGATATTTTCTTGTCTTAATCCAACCTACTCGTTACAGCTTTTAGGTGCACCTTATACCAATCACCCTGTATACCTATATAAAAATTATTAAACAAATTCATCTAAATCATGTCCCTTTTTTATCCGGTTCACATTACAGAGCCAGAGCCCAAATTATCGACAACTTTATTTAGAAAAAAAAAAAACTACAACAAATATACAAACTCCAAAAGCATAATAATTATTATATTAATGAACTGATTCAGAGGTCCAAAGTTAATAAATTCTCCATTTCTACACATCAGACATCCACATTACTTTACATTCCAAGTTTCTTCGCATCAGAATAGCTATATGAATCTGGTATACCTAAGCCCAATTATATATGTATAATGTAGATACATAGATACCTACAGGCTACGGCTAAAGTCAACTCTCAGTCTGAGCCTCGACTCGACTCAACTCAATTAAACTTATTTGTGTATAGTTTTGTGTTGGAATGAACCTATTCAACGTGCATTTCATTTAAATGCAAATGTGTGTGGTCGTATGTGTGTGTGTATAAAGAAAAAGACATGCTTAAATAAAATAAAAAATCCGGTAGCCTATGAAAACAGATTGAAGCAAAACAAAGAGAAGGTACAAGACTTTAATGGCTTAATTTCGCCAAGCATATTATAAACTGGTACCGCATCGTGTTTCGCGTCGTTTTGTGAGCATTTTTTGTCTTTCATTATTTTTTTGTGTAGAGGGATCCGATATCCGAATGAGATAATCCCGCGAGCTAGACCCAAACTTAAATTTAAATCCTATACATTATTATACACAAGCCGACCTCTCAAAGCCAGAACTGAACTCGAATAACAACTTCAATAAGGGAACACAGAACCGTAAAATAATTAGAACTTCATACTAAATGCGAGCGACTTGTTTATTTTTGTTAAAAATATAGTTTACAGTTGTATACCTTTTATGCAAATATATGTTCTTGCCTTAAGCCGAGTACGCTACTGATGCGAAACGAAAAGTTCCTCTGGTCTCCAAAAAGACAACGAAATGCTTACGAAGACAGCGAAAATATATTCATGGAGAGTTTCACAAATTGCAAATAAATAATACCTACAAAATTTAACAAAGAATATCAAACAAAGCCATGCTGAAATGAAAGAAACAATAAATAAAAACACAATCGAACCCAAATGTCATTTTACCGCACACAATAAATGGTCCGGTCAATTAATTTTGCGCGAAAAGAGAGTGGAGAGTTGTCAAGACAATCTGGTATAATCATCAATTTCGCTGGTCGAACAGCGTACTACAAAACGAAAAGCACAACGAAATTTTTCGTTTATGATTTCGTCTTGTCAATTTTGTATGGGATTTTTCGTTTCGCATCAGCAGCGTACTAGGCTTTAATCTCACCCTCGCTGTGGACTGTACCCTCGCTGTTGGTCTGTATTATGGAAAATGAAGACGGTTTCTCAAAAACTAAAAAACCTACATTAATCTATTCAATAAAGATGATTTAGTAACCAATTTGGAATGAAATAAAGGTGAGTGGAAGTAATACAAAAATCTCTGAAGAACGCAGCAAACCCTTCTCAAACTTCGACGGAAAAAAATTTGTATTCATCTCCACTCATCTATAATACAAATCGATTAAGTTTATTGTGTTCAATTTGGTACAATTAAGTGATCATGTAGGTACCGACATTATGTTCGTAGGTACAATTTTGAAAACGAAACCTAGGTCCTATAACCTAAAAATTTTTGTTTCAGTTTTTTGATTTTGAAAATAATTTTCTTTGCAAAATAATCATTAAAATAACATAATTTTAAATAAGCAATAGTACAATATTTTAAAAGCTGCCGTTATTTTTCATTTTTTTTTTTTGAAAATTGGACCTCCAGTTCAACTTTCGGCTTAGACCGGGAAAAGACAATAGAATTTTTGTCTGGCTTCAATGCGACCCATACACTAAATGTTTTTGTCATTTTTATCTTAAAATTTTTCAAAGATCAAAACCGTCATTATGACAATTTTTTTGAAAAAATGAAAAATTGATCTGATTATTCCTTGCCATTATTTATCGTGCCTAGAAATTTCATCTAATTCGCCAGTGAGTGGTTCAGATTTTATCAACCTATAACCGCCTTTGCGCATATACCTACAACTGGAATTGGCATTGTGGTTTTCGTCATTACGTGCGGTGCGTGTCGTTGCATATATCTATATATATTATATATCTATTTGGACAGAGATATTGTTTAGTTTTTTAATAAACAAAAATATTTGAATTTGTTTTATAATCAGCTGTATGTACAGTAAATAGGTACCTACTACCTTATTTGAGATAGTTTACGAGTAAAGGGCGGAAATAAGCTAGGTTTTTCATAATCACCAAAAAAGTTTCGAGTATAACTTCAATGGCGCAAATTATAGATTCGTCTATAATTTGGAAAAACATCGATTTGGCTTAGTGTCACATTTGAGTTGTCTTGGTGTAGAGTTAAGTATGGATTTAAATTTTGCGCCATTGAACTTGGTAATATTTTGTATCCAACAAAGCAGGTACCTAAAGCTTTAATACGTTAGTTCCTCAAGAATCAAATACAGTCAAACCCGAATAAGAACCTCTCGAATAAGTGCCTAACTCGCATATTATGTTATATGTATAGGTACCTACATCTATTTCTTGAAACACAAAATTTTGTAAAAATGTTCATATAAAATTCACCGTATAAGAACGTTTCTTGTTTTGTACCTATACTTACTTTTGTTTGAAATTGAATTGGTTGTTTCCTAATATAGGTACATAATATTGAACCTAAACCTATTACCTATCAAAGACATCATTTGCTAAATATTAAACCTGGACCAAAATGCAGAATATCTTCGTACATACAGGTTATAGGAAGCGCTATAATGCAGATATGAATACGAACATGTTCATCTTCTTAATAGTTCTCTTTTACACGCTCAGAGTTTTGGCATACATCTGTCCCGCTCTTCTTTTCCTCATATTCGCAGACGAAGATACATGTAAATCCAGCATAAAACTCAACTATCAACCAGATATATTTAAAATTTTGAATGTTGTGATGTCACTTCCATCATCGCACATCCGCTTCTGTCACCAACAAACATCCTAAAAAATATTGCTTTTTGATAAATAAGGTTCAATTTATAAATATTTATAGGTTGTGATTGTTTAAACGTTATCTTACTCACCACGTTTATAGATGCGGTTTCGAAGGATCTGAATTAGTGTCGGTTTAATACACCAGTTTTTCGACTTTAGGGTTGAGAGCCCCATATGCAGTTATGTGTTGAAATGGTCATGAATGAGATTACACAAGAAGGAATGGGTTAAAATTATTTATTTCACAACTTAAACAATTAAAATAAAATAAACTTTTAGTAGATATATAACTTTTAGTAGATATATTTTCATATATTAAGCACGTCTATTTAACTATCTCCTCTCGACCCTTGGTCTTTTACCTCAAATTTCGGCTCGACCTCGGTCCTGAAGTGGTGAAGTACTCTTCATTTAGTAATCATAGTTTGATCCAGATCGCATCGTTCCTATATGGATTATATAAATTGCTGATATTGTAGGTATAATAAAACTTTTTAAACTTAAGCCTAGTACGCTGCTGATGCGAAACGAAATTTTCATGAGTTCTCCAAAAGACAACGAAATGCTTACGAAAACACAGTGGAAAAATATTCATGGAGAGTTAAAATAAATTGCAAATAAATAAATAGAAATTTAACGAAAAAATCAAACAAAAACAGTGCTGTAAAGAAAGAAACAACAAATAAAAACACGAACAAACCCAAATGTCATTTTTCCGCACACAATTAATGGACCGGGCAATTAATTCATAGCAAAAAGAGATTGGAGACTTGTCAAAACAATCTGGTATAATCATCAATTTCGCTGGTCGAACAGCGTACCACAGAACGAAAAGGACAACGAAATTTTTCGTTTATGATTTCGTCATGTCATTTTTGTATGGGATTTTTCTTTTCGCATCAGCAGCGTACTAGGCTTTATAAGTAAATAACTCTACCACACTACCGAGGTACCAATGTCATTTACAGCTAAACAATACGGGCGACAATGTGCGGGCTTTTTATTTAAATTCTCTTTCTAAATTATTATGTTTCAATTCACAAAACCAATTGAATGAAAAGCGATAAATTAAGTTACTTTTACTATAGGTATTTGAAATTTAAAAATGTGTATCCTTCAACACAGCACATACACACATACATTTTTAAATCTCAAATACCGAAAACTGTTACTTTCAGCATTTTTAAATATAATTTTGTTCATATACTTACCTATTAATTCAGAGCTCTTTTTCAAAGTAGCGTAAGAAAATTCTTGGTGTCGCTCATTCGTTCTGAACTGGCCTATTGTAAGCCAGGTTCTGTGTCTGGTGAGCCTAAAAAAAAGAAATAAAAGTAATAGGTACACCATTATCGTCAGACAAAGAGATTCATTCTCCCTTAGAGAATAAACGCGTCATGATGACCAGCTTCTCAGAAATTGTGATATCTTCTTGGATATCTTTTTTTTTTTATTTTTTTTTTTTTTGTTGAATACTTATGTTTTTTTTGTGGCCAACTTCGTCATTTTCATCCCGATTTCATACCCATAGCCACATCCAATCCCAACTCCCATCTCCCAAGCCCAGTGTTCGTTTTTAACAAAGTCATCGTGTATATTTTTCTTCCTTGATTTGTTTGTTTTGTTTTTCAAGCACAAGCATGCTTTCGGGGCTTAATTTCAGTGAGCTTACCAATATATTATGAAAGACTACTGTTTTCGTTACTTGTCTATGTATTGATAGAGTAGAGTTTGTTAGAAATGATCACAAATATAGTTTTTGATAAATTTATGTCTCGAAAAACTTCAGTCCAAAGATACAAAGGACACAAAAAAATGTTTAGAAAGTACTTTAAGATAAGAGATAAGGCTTGGGAAAGGATTCACTGAAATCCAATTTAAAATCTCTTTTTTTCGTGCATCAAATTCGTCATAAATATTTTTGATATTTACCAGCTTTATATGGATTGATTTTATGGAAAGATCTCACACGAAGCCGGGTTGACCGCCCCCACCCCCAACTTAGTCCGCTACTCCATCGAACATTAAAGCTTTACAGTGTTAATTGATATAGTTAAGATCACACTGTGCCACTGTAAGAGATTTCATATTTAAAATGTGCTAAAATAAATATTAATGTTCCTTTTATTTAAATAAATCCTGACCACCCTGTTCTCTTAACTTAGCATGTACAATAATAGCCGTGTTTTTTGCAGGTCCGGATAGAATTGAACAAAAAAACGACATCTGAACTAAGCAATTTCCACGTAAATACAACAACAACCGAAGTCCATATGAACTTTAGCTAAGTCCACATAATTTTCTGTTCTTAATTTAATGTCCGATACGAACAGTACCTACTGCCAGCTCGAATTACCATGTTGTTATCGATATTTTGTACGGAAACGTCAAAATATCTGAGTCAACGAATAAAAAGATTAGTTATAAAACAAAAAAGTGGACGACCATTGTTTTCAAAATTAATTTGTTTTCCTGATTAGTGATTTAAAATTAAGTTTTTTGTTTTTATTTCACATCGTTTTTGTTACATTAATTAAGGGAATAATTTTCTATAAAAGATTTAATTTTATATGAATGTGTTTAGTTTTTATTTTGCATGCTTTTAGCCAAGTCAAAATAGACATACAAATCTCAAAATCCAAACAAAATTCCGATAACGCTTAAACTTGCTGGAGGTCTTCCAGTGACTATAACGCAGCAATGACGAAAAGTCCCCGTCGATCCGACAGGAGCATAACTTTTTAAGGATATTGAGTGGAAAATATTTTGTTCCGTCGGCTGTTCTCGTCACAATAATTTTAGTAATGGAACAAGAATTGTAGCATTAACTTTTCCCGACGTTTCGACAGGGGTTGCTGTCTTCTTCAGGGGGAACTTTATTACATAAAAAATACAAATAGTTTATCACAATATTAGCAACAAAAATAACAATAAAAGTTGAACTTACAATTTGAGAAATATAAACAATAAATTTACATAATTTATAAAAATTATTAATTTGATAACAACTTATTGTTAATAAAAAATTAGAGCTCTTCTGATAAAGAAGTTTAGTCTACAACTAAACAAAAATATAAAGAAAGAAAGAGTCTAGCTGTTATGATGAAACCAGTGAGCAGTATACCGCTGAAATGTTCTGTGTGTCTTGCTTTCGATTCATGTTGTTTTTGTTGTTTAAAATATGAAGCGTTTCGAGAGTGTATCGCTTTGAGGTATGCTTTTCGGTTTGAAGAACTTTGACACCTTCGAAATTGGGAGAATGGCCATATTCAATTGCATGACTAGCGAGTGCAGTTTTTGCAGGATTTCTTCTGTTGATATCGGACCTTTAATTTGACATACGTTGTCGCAAAAATTGTTTTGTCGTTCCAATGTAGGACAAATTGCAGGATTCGTCGATTTTCCCCATATAGTCGATTTTATATACTACATCCGTACATTTGTCCTTATCAGGTTTCACCTTTAGCTTGGTGAACAAATGAGCTAGTGTCTTGTTGGACTTGCAAGCCAAACGAACATCTTTCACTTTTTTGGTGACCATTTCCTTAAAGTTCTCGGTCAAATTAGGCACATAGACAACGCTTCTGAAAAATCCATCTGTAAGTTGATCAATTTTTAGGTGGGGGATTTTTTGGCTATACTTTGAAATAAAACCCCATATGACCGCAGCTGGGTATCCATTATTTTTTAGAATGTTGGTTGTTCTTGCTTTGTTGACCGAGTGGAATTGTTCGTCACTCAAGGTAAAAACTTTGTTCACTAAATTGGAAGTCGTGTTCATGACAATATGTTTGGCTTGGCTAGAACGAAAGTTAATAAGTCGACCTGAGGCAGTGCTTTTTTGGAACCAATCAAAAGAAAAATGGTTTTTTTCCCGGAAGATTTTTACATCAAGAAATGCTATCGAATCGTTGTTCTCTCTTTCGACAGTAAACTGTATTTTTGAGTTGAATCCGTTTAGGATCAGCAAACTATCCTCAATTTTCCGCTTATCCTGCTTCTTAATTAAACTTAAATGAACCCATGTAAGTATATTGCATCAAAAACCTATATTCAATTTATATTGTAATCTGTTATGCCACAAACTTGTAGATAAATAAATAAGAACTAAATAAATTTAAGCCGTTAAACTTAATTGTTGTCAGATCTATATTGTTATTTGATTGCGAAGTCATCCATATTATGTTATTGACATCATGGTACGTGCACTAGCGCTGATACTAAACGGACTGGCTTGCTTGCAATTGAAGGGGAGTTGGCAACATTTCATTTTGAAAAACATCTCATTTTAGTAACAAGTGCTTCGTGCTTAAATTGTTTAAGTTAAGTGTGTATGTATGACCCCTGAGTTGTAAAGTGTATCGTTTTAAACTCTTTCTGTGCGTTGAGGGTGTGCATCTTTATATTTGGTTTTTCATAATAGAACATTTGTATATACTGGTGGCAAAAAGTATTCGTAAGATGATATAGCTGACACCCAAAAGAATTTTTTTTTTCTTAACAAAATAGAAAAAAACATTTTAACAAATAAACTAGGTAATATAACTCTTACACATAAAATAATACGAAATTTAACATTTTGACAAGACGAAAGTTTTCATAATTTGTACCAAAATCTAGGTTGTTTAAAAAAAAACACTCAAAGTTTTTCTAAATAATGTTCATTCATAAAAAGATATTCTGCTAAAATCTGAAATCTTACTACTAGCTACCTTGTTAATTTTTAGCCTGCCTTATCACAGTCTTCGACTCCCAAATAATTAAATTATTAAAAAAAAAATTAGTTAAAACATAGTTTTAGATTCTTGAATATCTAATATTTCCCAAAAGAATATAACATTACTATAAGGCACCCTAGAAGCATATGTGCTTGTCTTAATTCGATATAAAACCTGTTACAAAAAGTTGATTACGCCACTTTTTTACTCACAGCCTCAAATTACAGCTGGTCAAATTTTAATTTACCTACCTGTAAACAGACTTTTATGAAACTATAACAACTGTATTTATTAACTCGTTTTAGCGACGCATGGAAGAATGTTACTCTGAATTTACAACACCTCTAATCCTAAAAGCTTATTTATAAAAAAAATACACAAGAAATAGAGGCAGAGTAATCTGAAACTGGTTTATAAATGTCATTTTGACATGACATCGTGTGAAACTTACAAATAGGAGGGTAAACATTTTTTTCCTTTTTGTAACTAAGACAAATTGGATAGTTATTTTTCATTTATAAATGATTTAAATTCTCTAAACTTCTATCCCATGATACTGAGGGATAAAGATTTCCGCTCGAAGTATCAAATTTCGCAAGAAAATATGAAGAAATTAATAGCTATAGCTCGGCCCTTCCTAAGCGATGATAAAAGGGGAGGGAATATACACATATCCCAATGGATTTGAGAACAATCCCAGCTTTCAGAACGTTTTCTTATATTGTTGTTATTCATTTGTTAATTACTTTACCAAAATATGCGTAAGCTCAACCAATAACAATCAACTTAAATGAATAACAATGGAAATCAGCTGGGGTTGGTTTACGTTTATTATAACTAGAGTTTAAGATTGGTGATTTTTCTGATAAAATATTTGACATAAGGAATGCGTAGCTAAAACGGCTTAGAAAATATTTTATAAGTAAGGATTTGTTTGTCGTGTTGTAAGCCCGGAGTAAGTGCTTGGACTCGATTTAACAACTATTCCGAGGTATAAGTTAAATCTTATAAATAAGGCTGTCAAACTTTACCTACCTACTCATTTTTATAGAGCTCATTTTTTAAGATCTGGCCAATGTACATATACGAACCAGTGCCTATGTATGTGTTTTTTGTCTTATGTTTTAGGTAAGTACTTAATTTCGAATACTTTTGATCATAAGTGTACCCAAGTTATTTTATTGTTTGTTTTGTTTGTCCTTAATTGTGGATTCATTTCATAGTTTTGGTGTGAACTTTATCAATAGATACGAACAAGCATAGTAATTAAAGTAAATCACTGAAATTATTACCGCTTAACTCGTGTATTGCATTTATATTTTTTATTTAGCATAGGTACCTATTTATTTGGCACTAGAAAATCGCTAACGACGATCAACCAAAGAAGCAAATTAAAAACAAACAAATCATCAACGATACAGTTTTCGATTGGTTGCACTGGTTGTGCAACAACCATAAGGCATAGAAAGAAAAACAACCAGGAACACACGACACACCTGTCTCTCTTTGTTGGTTTGTTTGTTGCCTCCAATATTCTTTCAACCTTTTCTTAAGATTATACTTCAAGTCTGTGTCGGAGTTTGAATTTGGAGCTTGCAGCACGAAGGGGCAATTCGAGGGTCTTGGTGTGTTAGTAGTAGACTACTTAACTTCCTATTTGCCATTAGCCCCACAATTACAACGATCACGAGCTATATCACTTTTGATTGGCTCAGTGGGGTGATGACGATGGCGGCGATGCGGGAGGATAAGTTGTATGGTTTAGTTGCAAAATAAAAATTAAATTCTACTAAGGTGGACCGCGTATAGAGGACCGAAGTCAGCCGGCGCGCTTTTGATTTTCGTTAGAAAAAAAGCCAGTCAATGCATTTCTAATTATTGTACATTTTGTTTATGTCAAAAAAATTAATTGTTCATGTTGTTTTTATAATAAAAACAAATTGCACTTTGCATGGAACTTCCAAACGAACATATCTCCGTAACAAAACCGAATTTGGATATGTAGTACAGGGGCTTAATTAATTCATCACTTTGAAATCTAATTTGTACACCCAAAATAGTATTTTGGAAACCAACTCATAATAAACAATAAACCGATAATGAAAGCTTGCAAGGACAAAAACATACTTGTTTTTGTAATAAGAAGATGAAGAAATTTAAATATTAAAATATTGAAATTACTTCTGTTTTAAGTGGAGTGAATGAATAAAATTCAATTAAAAAGTACAAGTGACCTCAACTCCAGAAATTATTGTGTTTCGCCCAAGGTATAACAGTGGGCTCTTCAGTCAGTCTGTTATACCCTACTAAGACACAAATTTTGGTCGATGTTTACCGACTCTTATAAAAATCACAGCAAAAAGATACTGTGAATTTTATTATTCTAGGGGAATTTGTTTAAATTCGTGCACCTAGAAAATAAATACCCGTGGTCAGGTTTTTTTATAATAAGAAGATGAAGAAATTTAAATATTAAAATATTGAAATTACTTCTGTTTTAAGTGGAGTGAATGAATAAAATTCAATTAAAAAGTACAAGTGACCTCAACTCCAGAAATTATTGTGTTTCGCCCAAGGTATAACAGTGGGCTCTTCAGTCAGTCTGTTATACCCTACTAAGACACAAATTTTGGTCGATGTTTACCGACTCTTATAAAAATCACAGCAAAAAGATACTGTGAATTTTATTATTCTAGGGGAATTTGTTTAAATTCGTGCACCTAGAAAATAAATACCCGTGGTCAGGTTTTTTTATAATAAGAAGATGAAGAAATTTAAATATTAAAATATTGAAATTACTTCTGTTTTAAGTGGAGTGAATGAATAAAATTCAATTAAAAAGTACAAGTGACCTCAACTCCAGAAATTATTGTGTTTCGCCCAAGGTATAACAGTGGGCTCTTCAGTCAGTCTGTTATACCCTACTAAGACACAAATTTTGGTCGATGTTTACCGACTCTTATAAAAATCACAGCAAAAAGATACTGTGAATTTTATTATTCTAGGGGAATTTGTTTAAATTCGTGCACCTAGAAAATAAATACCCGTGGTCAGGTTTTTTTATAATAAGAAGATGAAGAAATTTAAATATTAAAATATTGAAATTACTTCTGTTTTAAGTGGAGTGAATGAATAAAATTCAATTAAAAAGTACAAGTGACCTCAACTCCAGAAATTATTGTGTTTCGCCCAAGGTATAACAGTGGGCTCTTCAGTCAGTCTGTTATACCCTACTAAGACACAAATTTTGGTCGATGTTTACCGACTCTTATAAAAATCACAGCAAAAAGATACTGTGAATTTTATTATTCTAGGGGAATTTGTTTAAATTCGTGCACCTAGAAAATAAATACCCGTGGTCAGGTTTTTTTATAATAAGAAGATGAAGAAATTTAAATATTAAAATATTGAAATTACTTCTGTTTTAAGTGGAGTGCACGAATTTAAACAAATTCCCCTAGAATAATAAAATTCACAGTATCTTTTTGCTGTGATTTTTATAAGAGTCGGTAAACATCGACCAAAATTTGTGTCTTAGTAGGGTATAACAGACTGACTGAAGAGCCCACTGTTATACCTTGGGCGAAACACAATAATTTCTGGAGTTGAGGTCACTTGTACTTTTTAATTGAATTTTATTCATTCACTCCACTTAAAACAGAAGTAATTTCAATATTTTAATATTTAAATTTCTTCATCTTCTTATTATAAAAAAACCTGACCACGGGTATTTATTTTCTAGGTGCACGAATTTAAACAAATTCCCCTAGAATAATAAAATTCACAGTATCTTTTTGCTGTGATTTTTATAAGAGTCGGTAAACATCGACCAAAATTTGTGTCTTAGTAGGGTATAACAGACTGACTGAAGAGCCCACTGTTATACCTTGGGCGAAACACAATAATTTCTGGAGTTGAGGTCACTTGTACTTTTTAATTGAATTTTATTCATTCACTCCACTTAAAACAGAAGTAATTTCAATATTTTAATATTTAAATTTCTTCATCTTCTTATTATAAAAAAACCTGACCACGGGTATTTATTTTCTAGGTGCACGAATTTAAACAAATTCCCCTAGAATAATAAAATTCACAGTATCTTTTTGCTGTGATTTTTATAAGAGTCGGTAAACATCGACCAAAATTTGTGTCTTAGTAGGGTATAACAGACTGACTGAAGAGCCCACTGTTATACCTTGGGCGAAACACAATAATTTCTGGAGTTGAGGTCACTTGTACTTTTTAATTGAATTTTATTCATTCACTCCACTTAAAACAGAAGTAATTTCAATATTTTAATATTTAAATTTCTTCATCTTCTTATTATAAAAAAACCTGACCACGGGTATTTATTTTCTAGGTGCACGAATTTAAACAAATTCCCCTAGAATAATAAAATTCACAGTATCTTTTTGCTGTGATTTTTATAAGAGTCGGTAAACATCGACCAAAATTTGTGTCTTAGTAGGGTATAACAGACTGACTGAAGAGCCCACTGTTATACCTTGGGCGAAACACAATAATTTCTGGAGTTGAGGTCACTTGTACTTTTTAATTGAATTTTATTCATTCACTCCACTTAAAACAGAAGTAATTTCAATATTTTAATATTTAAATTTCTTCATCTTCTTATTATAAAAAAACCTGACCACGGGTATTTATTTTCTAGGTGCACGAATTTAAACAAATTCCCCTAGAATAATAAAATTCACAGTATCTTTTTGCTGTGATTTTTATAAGAGTCGGTAAACATCGACCAAAATTTGTGTCTTAGTAGGGTATAACAGACTGACTGAAGAGCCCACTGTTATACCTTGGGCGAAACACAATAATTTCTGGAGTTGAGGTCACTTGTACTTTTTAATTGAATTTTATTCATTCACTCCACTTAAAACAGAAGTAATTTCAATATTTTAATATTTAAATTTCTTCATCTTCTTATTATAAAAAAACCTGACCACGGGTATTTATTTTCTAGGTGCACGAATTTAAACAAATTCCCCTAGAATAATAAAATTCACAGTATCTTTTTGCTGTGATTTTTATAAGAGTCGGTAAACATCGACCAAAATTTGTGTCTTAGTAGGGTATAACAGACTGACTGAAGAGCCCACTGTTATACCTTGGGCGAAACACAATAATTTCTGGAGTTGAGGTCACTTGTACTTTTTAATTGAATTTTATTCATTCACTCCACTTAAAACAGAAGTAATTTCAATATTTTAATATTTAAATTTCTTCATCTTCTTATTATAAAAAAACCTGACCACGGGTATTTATTTTCTAGGTGCACGAATTTAAACAAATTCCCCTAGAATAATAAAATTCACAGTATCTTTTTGCTGTGATTTTTATAAGAGTCGGTAAACATCGACCAAAATTTGTGTCTTAGTAGGGTATAACAGACTGACTGAAGAGCCCACTGTTATACCTTGGGCGAAACACAATAATTTCTGGAGTTGAGGTCACTTGTACTTTTTAATTGAATTTTATTCATTCACTCCACTTAAAACAGAAGTAATTTCAATATTTTAATATTTAAATTTCTTCATCTTCTTATTATAAAAAAACCTGACCACGGGTATTTATTTTCTAGGTGCACGAATTTAAACAAATTCCCCTAGAATAATAAAATTCACAGTATCTTTTTGCTGTGATTTTTATAAGAGTCGGTAAACATCGACCAAAATTTGTGTCTTAGTAGGGTATAACAGACTGACTGAAGAGCCCACTGTTATACCTTGGGCGAAACACAATAATTTCTGGAGTTGAGGTCACTTGTACTTTTTAATTGAATTTTATTCATTCACTCCACTTAAAACAGAAGTAATTTCAATATTTTAATATTTAAATTTCTTCATCTTCTTATTATAAAAAAACCTGACCACGGGTATTTATTTTCTAGGTGCACGAATTTAAACAAATTCCCCTAGAATAATAAAATTCACAGTATCTTTTTGCTGTGATTTTTATAAGAGTCGGTAAACATCGACCAAAATTTGTGTCTTAGTAGGGTATAACAGACTGACTGAAGAGCCCACTGTTATACCTTGGGCGAAACACAATAATTTCTGGAGTTGAGGTCACTTGTACTTTTTAATTGAATTTTATTCATTCACTCCACTTAAAACAGAAGTAATTTCAATATTTTAATATTTAAATTTCTTCATCTTCTTATTATAAAAAAACCTGACCACGGGTATTTATTTTCTAGGTGCACGAATTTAAACAAATTCCCCTAGAATAATAAAATTCACAGTATCTTTTTGCTGTGATTTTTATAAGAGTCGGTAAACATCGACCAAAATTTGTGTCTTAGTAGGGTATAACAGACTGACTGAAGAGCCCACTGTTATACCTTGGGCGAAACACAATAATTTCTGGAGTTGAGGTCACTTGTACTTTTTAATTGAATTTTATTCATTCACTCCACTTAAAACAGAAGTAATTTCAATATTTTAATATTTAAATTTCTTCATCTTCTTATTATAAAAAAACCTGACCACGGGTATTTATTTTCTAGGTGCACGAATTTAAACAAATTCCCCTAGAATAATAAAATTCACAGTATCTTTTTGCTGTGATTTTTATAAGAGTCGGTAAACATCGACCAAAATTTGTGTCTTAGTAGGGTATAACAGACTGACTGAAGAGCCCACTGTTATACCTTGGGCGAAACACAATAATTTCTGGAGTTGAGGTCACTTGTACTTTTTAATTGAATTTTATTCATTCACTCCACTTAAAACAGAAGTAATTTCAATATTTTAATATTTAAATTTCTTCATCTTCTTATTATAAAAAAACCTGACCACGGGTATTTATTTTCTAGGTGCACGAATTTAAACAAATTCCCCTAGAATAATAAAATTCACAGTATCTTTTTGCTGTGATTTTTATAAGAGTCGGTAAACATCGACCAAAATTTGTGTCTTAGTAGGGTATAACAGACTGACTGAAGAGCCCACTGTTATACCTTGGGCGAAACACAATAATTTCTGGAGTTGAGGTCACTTGTACTTTTTAATTGAATTTTATTCATTCACTCCACTTAAAACAGAAGTAATTTCAATATTTTAATATTTAAATTTCTTCATCTTCTTATTATAAAAAAACCTGACCACGGGTATTTATTTTCTAGGTGCACGAATTTAAACAAATTCCCCTAGAATAATAAAATTCACAGTATCTTTTTGCTGTGATTTTTATAAGAGTCGGTAAACATCGACCAAAATTTGTGTCTTAGTAGGGTATAACAGACTGACTGAAGAGCCCACTGTTATACCTTGGGCGAAACACAATAATTTCTGGAGTTGAGGTCACTTGTACTTTTTAATTGAATTTTATTCATTCACTCCACTTAAAACAGAAGTAATTTCAATATTTTAATATTTAAATTTCTTCATCTTCTTATTATAAAAAAACCTGACCACGGGTATTTATTTTCTAGGTGCACGAATTTAAACAAATTCCCCTAGAATAATAAAATTCACAGTATCTTTTTGCTGTGATTTTTATAAGAGTCGGTAAACATCGACCAAAATTTGTGTCTTAGTAGGGTATAACAGACTGACTGAAGAGCCCACTGTTATACCTTGGGCGAAACACAATAATTTCTGGAGTTGAGGTCACTTGTACTTTTTAATTGAATTTTATTCATTCACTCCACTTAAAACAGAAGTAATTTCAATATTTTAATATTTAAATTTCTTCATCTTCTTATTATAAAAAAACCTGACCACGGGTATTTATTTTCTAGGTGCACGAATTTAAACAAATTCCCCTAGAATAATAAAATTCACAGTATCTTTTTGCTGTGATTTTTATAAGAGTCGGTAAACATCGACCAAAATATGTGTCTTAGTAGGGTATAACAGACTGACTGAAGAGCCCACTGTTATACCTTGGGCGAAACACAATAATTTCTGGAGTTGAGGTCACTTGTACTTTTTAATTGAATTTTATTCATTCACTCCACTTAAAACAGAAGTAATTTCAATATTTTAATATTTAAATTTCTTCATCTTCTTATTATAAAAAAACCTGACCACGGGTATTTATTTTCTAGGTGCACGAATTTAAACAAATTCCCCTAGAATAATAAAATTCACAGTATCTTTTTGCTGTGATTTTTATAAGAGTCGGTAAACATCGACCAAAATTTGTGTCTTAGTAGGGTATAACAGACTGACTGAAGAGCCCACTGTTATACCTTGGGCGAAACACAATAATTTCTGGAGTTGAGGTCACTTGTACTTTTTAATTGAATTTTATTCATTCACTCCACTTAAAACAGAAGTAATTTCAATATTTTAATATTTAAATTTCTTCATCTTCTTATTATAAAAAAACCTGACCACGGGTATTTATTTTCTAGGTGCACGAATTTAAACAAATTCCCCTAGAATAATAAAATTCACAGTATCTTTTTGCTGTGATTTTTATAAGAGTCGGTAAACATCGACCAAAATTTGTGTCTTAGTAGGGTATAACAGACTGACTGAAGAGCCCACTGTTATACCTTGGGCGAAACACAATAATTTCTGGAGTTGAGGTCACTTGTACTTTTTAATTGAATTTTATTCATTCACTCCACTTAAAACAGAAGTAATTTCAATATTTTAATATTTAAATTTCTTCATCTTCTTATTATAAAAAAACCTGACCACGGGTATTTATTTTCTAGGTGCACGAATTTAAACAAATTCCCCTAGAATAATAAAATTCACAGTATCTTTTTGCTGTGATTTTTATAAGAGTCGGTAAACATCGACCAAAATTTGTGTCTTAGTAGGGTATAACAGACTGACTGAAGAGCCCACTGTTATACCTTGGGCGAAACACAATAATTTCTGGAGTTGAGGTCACTTGTACTTTTTAATTGAATTTTACTTGTTTTTGTATAATTTTTGTTTTTTTTTTTTTTTGGAAACGGCTCTGACAATTTATGACATTTTCAGCCCACTGCCACGCACACTTTTCCTATTTCTTGGTTTCTCGAAAACGGCTCTATATCTTTGAAACTATTTTTTTTATATATATTTAGCGCGCACTAAAGGGATTGCGACTACCCTTATGTACACAGCACGAGCTATTATGTAGGTTGGAGGAGATTTGAAAGGTTGCTTAAAAGCCAGTCTCGTCTCGTCTCCTCTCATCTCGGTCTCGTCATAAGAGACTGAGACTTTTCTCGTCTCGTGGCCAGACCTACCAAATGTTTGGTTTTGGCAAGATCCGCTCATTTTATTTAAATTGTATAGGTAATAACTTTAACCAACGATTCACTTCAAAGTCGAGTTTGTCCATCCGAAATTCTAGCTTTCACACTACTGGGTAAATAATAATAAATGTTCATGCAACGTCGTAAGTTAACAAATTGTGTAAAATGATAAGTTCACACAAATTTTTGCATGAACGACCTTTTTGTTCATTTTGTTAAATGTTGTGTAATGAATCAGCTGTTCGTTTATTTGACAGTTTTGTTGTGTGACAGATTAGACGTTTTTAGATTTCGAAGTTATTTTTAAATAAAGAATCTCTCCCGAACCAAGGTGAAATCGAAGCTGAATTTCTCGGAACGATAAAAAAAATGAAAGATATACGATGGAACTACAAAAGTCGTATAGGCTAACGGTTGTGCGGGAGAAAATGAGCGAATACAAACAAATTAATATGGTAGGCCCACAATGCC